>VXBW01002705.1:86995-103641 GCA_013400375.1 Thinocorus orbignyianus | reverse complement strand
GAAGGACAGGAGAGGGGCTCCCCGTCCCCCGCCCCGCCGAGGCTGCCCGGCCGCGTCCGGAGGAGCGCCCCGCACCGCGCAGCGCTCCCGGGAGCTGCGCATGATGTGTCCGCACGCTGAATTTATGTTCCCCACTAGGAAAAGACTGAAGCTCAGGTCAGATCTAAACCGCATCGTTTCATTTACAGCTGAATCGCAGTTAGCTCTCGTAATTCTAGAAGGGATTTTTTTCTTCTCTCCCGGTTAAACTGGAAGTGCAGTCAGAGGATGGAGTAATGATTTACACGTTACTGCCTGAAATCTCTTGCGGAGTTGGAAGTGATTGACGGTATAAATATGCTTTAGAATCACATACATCCTCTTTTTTTTTTTTTTTTTTCTACACATGGAAAGATTGAAAATAACCAGGCTGTTACATCTGACTCTTCATTTTTAGCCTTTACCAAACTCTGTTTTCCTGAGATACAGGATGGAGAAAACTTGGACTAGGGAGACCACAACTTCCATTGAAAAGGTTGACTTTCTCAGCTGCAGCAAATAAAATCTGTCTGATGTCCGCTTTAACTATTTCCCACTTTCAGGGGGGAAAAAAAACACAAACCAACAACAAAAATACCAAACCCAAACCCAACTCTGAAACTGATGAGTTACTGCCAAGAATTTCCCTGGCTGCCTCTGCTGTCTGTAAGGCAATACTGTGATCCTCTTTCACACTTGCCTGTTAAATGAGCCAAACTGGGGAGAACTACTGTTAAGTAAGGTATTTGTGTTTAGGAATTCCTGTGGCAGATATTTCTTCATAAAATAGAAAATGAGATTTTTAGGCTGACAGGTTACATATTTAGGCTGATAGGTTTCATTAGGCATGGTTTCATATTGCAGAAATGATTAATACCTTATTACATGAGTGATTTTTCATATATTTGACTAGTTTTGTTGCTGGCAAAATGACACTGAGGTTTTGTCATTTGGGATGGAAATGATTTAGATTGGGGTTAAATGCTTTAGTAGCCTGACATAATTTTGCTAATACTGCAAGTGGGAAATATTAACTTATTTTTTTCCAGTTATGTACAAATATTGCTTTCTGACTAAAAAGATAAAAGATGTTTTGTGTTATAGATGGAGACCATACATTGCATTAAGTCATGTCATCAGCACGAGTGAATTAATGAGCTTGTGTTTTTGAACAGCACATGTGATTTGCAAGTTTCATAGAAGTGTGCATATGTGTGTGGCAAAAGAGGGCTATACTAGTAAAATAAACTAATTATAACCCAGAAATCTACGACGTAAGCAAGAACATATAAGATAGGCTAACCACTCAGTACACTTATGCTGAAAACAAGTATATGTGCAACAGTTTTTGTGTCCCTGTTCTACAGCAACAAAATAAGGGAGCCAAAAGTAATCACACATCAGAAATAAAAAGAGGAAAATTTAAAAGGAGACTTGACAGAGGGGAAGAAATATTTCAAAATGGAGTCTTTATGCCAAATTCAAGACTGCATGTCATTCTTGAACTAAATCATACTCACATACACAGCAGTTTATGACATTTAAGGTGGAAGCCTCGGTCCAGTCTATCACAAAACAATTAAGAGTTCCCTTGTTAAGGGTTTATCACAGAAAAATTGATGGTGGAGGGCAAATGACAGTCAATGAAGGTTCTCCCTTTCAGCAACCTGCTCTGGTGGGAGGTGTCCCTGCCCATGGCAGAGGATTGGAACTTGATGATCTTTAAGGTCCCTTCCAACTCTGACCACTCTATGATTCTAAGGTTGACCTTGTTGGTGTTGCCTTTGAACTTAGAGCAGGAGAGCGATTTGTTTTCTTCTCTGTTTCTTATGTCTCTAACTGGAAATGCTATCATGTACAAAGTCCCCAAAGTGGGCAGAGTTTTTAGTGGTGGACATGTATTGATTGAGATAGAACTGCAATAGAAGTATTTTTTCTGTTTAACCAGCGTTGTTCTGGCCAGTGCTTTGGCTGTATAGATCCTATGCAGATAATACAAAGTTCTCAAAAATTAGGGGTTTGAGCAATTTCAGCCATTACTTTCAGTCCAGTGTACAGTTTTAAGGGAAATTTGATCAGATCCCCCCTCAGCCTTCTCTTCTCCAGACTAAAAAGCCCCAAGTCCCTCAGCCCTTCCATGTAAGAGAGATGCTCCAGTGGGAGCACTTAATCTAGTGGGAGGTGTCCCTGCCTAGGGCAGGGGGGTTGGAAATGGATAATCTTTAGGTCCCTTCCAACCCAAACCAGTCTATGATTTTATAATGCGGTGTGTGTTTCAGCAGAAAAAAGCAAAATCGAAAAAAATTCTTCAGTCTTCTTAAAAGAATTTTAGTTTTAAAATGAAGATGAATGGAATGTAAATTAACACTGGGGTTTCAGAAGAGGTTAATAGAAAAATTAACTTCTCGCTGCTCCCTTGCAGGGGCAAATCCCTGCCTACTGGCATCACAGCTGTACTGCTTCAGATGTTCCTACTTCAGAATAGAGAGGATGTGGTTTCAGTACCACCTTGTGCTTAGTTCTATCCTTACTCACAAACTGACTGTCTAGGAACCTTGTGAATGACCAAAAATCTGGCTTGAAATTATTAAAGCAGAGTCACTGCCTACAAACATGCTTAACATTTGAAGACTGGTATTTCATGAGTCATCTGGGGGTGTGTTGCCTCAGATTGCGTGGCTGATGGTGTGTGAGTGCTTTCCAAAGCCAACATGAGCTGCTGTTATAGCAGGATACATTTCAGCAGCACTAAAAAGCATGTTTACCATTTCCCAAACTTGCCATCCAAAAGAGTAGTCATTTTGAGAAATGTAACTACGAATGGGTCTGGTATAAAAATATCTGTTCTTCCATCCTGTAATTGTTATAGAAATGCTTGCAGTCCCAGTTCTTGACTTTAGAGCTCATTCAGGCTAACAAGAGTCATGCCCTAGATATCTGAGAAGCTGGAGTGGGATTTAATAATATTTCGAAAACAGATCTAATGAATCTGCTATATTGCCTAGACTGTTATTACTGAAAACGTTCTTACGTTAAATGTTTGGGTCTGTAAAGTAAACCTCAAAGAAAACAATTCTTAAATAGAAACACTGAGTGCTTCTCAGAGCCGTGACAAATGGGAATTGGCTGTTTTCTAAGGTTGTTTCTAAGAGGCAAAGTACTGCGACCAATATATTCAGAAAAAGAAAGAAACTGACAGTGGAACTGAAGAAGGAGCTAAAGTTGTAGCATTTCTGAGACTACTTTAAAATATAAACCATAATTCAAAGAGATTCCAAAAACAGGTATTTTTTTAAAATGACTGCTGCTTCACTGTATGAAATAACTTGTTTCCCTGCCCTACACTGAAAACAAGACGAGTTAAGGATACAGATCTATCCTACAAATCTTAAAATATTATAGTTGCTCAGAAAAGGGATGAAGTCCAAGAGTCCTCTCAATGAGGATTTTGTCCTGTAGGATTTTCAGGCAAACACACAGACAATTCCAGTGCATGGTTCCAGTGCATTGATCAGAATTTTTTATCACTGCTAGCGTGATGGAAGATCTCTTAGCAATCTGTTTCAAATGATATATACCAGAGTTATCCAAGGGATTTCAAATGTTAGCAACACAGTTACAGTGACATTTTCTTTCACTTACATCTGCATGGGCACATATCTGCAAACCTAAAGCTTTTTTCAAATGTTTAAGAGACTTAACACTCACCACTTTCTTACAATGATGTTACGCCATGTGGATTAAGGAACAGAAGGCATCCAGCTCCAGCCAGACTTGCTGCCCTTGCTGCAAAAGTTTTTAGGTGCCCAGAAAGCACCCAGGTATCTGTTATGCAGAGATTTGAAGCAGCTGCAGAATGTTATCTGAAGATTTGATTTGCCAGGATTTCCCCAGCACTTCAGTGACTACACTTCACAACACCTGTGTAATTACAAAGAATCCACCCTGTCTCGTTTATTTTTTCCACACTGATCCAGCTCAGACACTTCACTCTTACTTTGCCACACTATCACTTTTCTGCTCTAAAGGGCTCGGATTCCAAAATTTTTCTTATATCTGTGCTTTGTTTTCTGTCTAAGAACTTTTTTCATATGATCCATAGTTCACTGGAAACCAAATGGATCCGTCACCATCCAGTGCTATTATTTAGATTAAGATATAGTATTCTAGCAGGGAACTTCGGGAAAAGCATTGATTCCAAAGAAAAAATGCTTTGGAATTATTTTTAATTTCATATGGGGTCTGGCATGTCTGGCAAGAGAGGTATATAGTATAGATGGAAGAGAACGAGGGAAATCAAAACAAGCAACTAGTGGTGAGGAATTTAAAATCAGGTGAACAATTACAACGTTCTGCTTAAAGGAAATAAAAGTTGTTGAAGGGTTAGGAACCATCATTGGTCACCCATGGTTGAGAAAGAAAACACAAGGTGGTTTTTATTCTCTTGAAATAAAGTCAGGGAAAGCAAATAACTTCAGTGTAGGTGTTCTGTTGTGATCACAGATTAGATTTGTGAATGAAATGAGTTGAATTTTCAACTGGTGACGGGTTTAGAAATACTAATTTATCTTATTTTATTTTTCAGATGCTTCAGAAACTTGCTGTGTGTTTACCACAAGTTCTGCCAAGCAGCTCAAGAGGAGACTTACCTGTTCTTTCATTAATCAAGCATAACGTTATCTTGAACTAATTATCTCTCTCCACATGGCCTTCCTACTAATGTCAGCTTATCTTCTGCTGAGTCGTGCTCAGGGTGCTCCTGTTGAGAATGGGACACTGTTCAAAACGCTGTCACGAGTAGGATTATTCAGCAATAAAAGTGAAGACTCCTCAGCACAAGTGAGACTGCCTGGCACAAGCCAACAAATACCTCAGACAATCATCATAGGAGTTCGCAAAGGAGGGACAAGGGCTTTGCTGGAAATGCTGGATATTCATCCTAATATTGTTGTGGCAGCTACAGAAGTCCACTTCTTTGACTGGGATGAAAATTATGTGAAAGGAATAGACTGGTATAGAAGTCTGATGCCGTGTTCTTCTGGAAATCAAATTACAATCGAGAAAACACCAGGCTATTTTACATCACCCCAGGCTCCAGAAAGAATTCATGACATGAATAGCTCCATTAAACTGCTGCTCATTCTGAGAGATCCCACTGAGAGAGTTATATCTGACTATACCCAAGTCTATTACAACAGAGTGGAAAGCCACAAGCCTGTTCAGCTTTTTGAAGATATTGTTATTAAGAACGGAGCACTTAACACCAAATACAAAGCTATTCAGAGAAGCCTGTATGATGTCCATATGGAAAAGTGGCTTAAGCATTTCAGTTTGGATCAGATTCACATAGTGGATGGCAATACTTTAATCAAGGACCCTCTTCCTGAATTACAAAAGGTTGAAAGATTTCTAAATCTCCCTTCCCGAATTATGTCTTCTAATTTTTATTTTAACCAAACCAAGGGATTCTACTGCATTAGGAGCGATGGGAGAGAGAGATGTTTACATGAATCCAAAGGGCGCCCGCACCCTCTTGTGAACACCACTGTTCTAGAGCAACTGTATTCTTACTTCAGAGAGCACAACACCAAATTCTACAGGATGGTGAATCATTCCTTTGACTGGCATTGACGCCTTTGGAATCAATGCTTCCTAAAAAGGGCCTGAAACAAACTCTTTGGAACATATCATTCCAACCTGTAAAGATTCGTACGGTGAGAACTTAACATCCTGGTTGTGTGCTTCCCTGAAACAACACATCTGGTAACTCATTGAAACAGTGCCCTTTAAGTTCCACGTCTTTGTATGATTACTGAGTCATGTTCTGAGCTTCTTTCTCCCATTGTGCAAATATTTTAACTTCAGCGGAAGTTTCAGATCTGTACCTGTTACATGATTTGTGCTGTTTTGGAAAAATGACTGCTTCTAGCAGTGTAAAAAAATGTAAATATTTGAGGTGGTGTTATCCTAACTGTTCCGGGATTTTTGTTGTTAGTATTTTTTGTATTATGCACAATGATTGTGATGTTGATTTCTAGAATTTTTCATACAATAAGCTAAATTATATATTAAAACAGGAGCACACATAGTGGCTCCAATAAATAATTCGTCCTCTGGTAATATGCTGAAGTTCTGAATCAGTTACTGATAAAATGAATCTATTTGAACTATGATTTTGAATAGGTGAACTAGAAGGTCCCTGTCTGTATATCACGCTCATACCATCTTGAGTTTGGAAAATAAAAATAAAAATCTTCAAACAAAGAATATGAACTGTTTGAAAAAGCTTAAAGTGAGAGTTCTGAATGTAAAGAAATTAAATGATCCCAGGTAACCTCAACTAGCACTCTTACTCTATACACTAGGAACTAACAAAGAAAAAAACAATGGAAAAAAATTATGACTATGAGCAACTGTACAAATATTTGATTATATAAATGATGTCACTTTGCTCTTGAATGGCAAAGCTCTTCTTAATTAATCATATTTGTATTCTATGACTTGTTACTCTATTGCTCTCCTGGCTTTAATTTACATACCTCCCTTGACACATTTGTTCTCCTTAAAAAAAAAAATACTTGCTTGCTTTCCAAAATATGGAGGATTTTCATTTTGTCATTTTTAATGCCAGTCCTGGGATGTACTCAGAGTTAAAATAACCTCTTGTTATACTGTTATCTCAGACACAGGGTTCTATGTACTAAGTATGACATACTCAGACTGTATTTAAAAACATGCCCATCTATATACTGGCATTAGGAATTTTTTTATTTTTAATATTTTTTTGTTTGACAGTATTTTGCTGGTCTTTTCTCTCTTTTCATTTCATTATAGATCAGTACCAAAGAAAAGAAACTTGAAATGTTAAAGATGGTGCCAGAGAGAACCACAGCTGCAGCCGTGCTGGCTGGACGTGGCACTGTGCCCCCCAGAGCCCCTGCTGCTCCTGTGGCAGAGGCACTGGGCAGGTGGATGTGGGCCCACTCTGAGCATCACATCCTGGCTGAGTCCAACCCACTGTGCTCCTGCAGGAGGATGTGTTCCTAGCATCGGATCCAGTCTGCCACTTCAGAAGACAAAAGATACATACAGATATATATATTGCAGCACTAATTTGTAGGTTTCCAATAGCTGATGAGGGGGCTGCTTAGATTGTAGATGGGCAGCAGTGTCCCACTGAAGCTGGACAGAGTCAGACCCAGCCCAATTATATGGAAATAACCTTCATCAGATATTCCCTAAAAAAATGTAAAATGTTAAAAATAATATAATAAATCCTACTCTTTATCTCTTCTGCTATTTTTATGTGCATATAGAAGAGAAAATTTGGGTGTTTTCTTCTTAGCATATAATTCACTTCTGAAATTATCTTTCTAAAGTATGATTATTTACTACTTCTCTGATTTCTACAGATGGCCAAAATTGTTATTTACTTCTGCTGCTTTTTCTGAGGTTGTGGCTTCTTAATCATCAATATTGATCAGATCTGGGCACTCCTCAGAAGTACAAAGTTGATCTGAACCAGGTGTGGAAAGAACAGGACGCTGATGCTGGTATTGTACCATCTCTACCGGGACACTGGATAGTTAAACTGTAATAATCACAGTTGTGTAGTCTCACAACACCTTCTTTTTCATTTACCAAGTAAAAAGTTAACCCAGAAAAATTCTGTACTCTGAGCCAGCAGGTGATTTTATATTTGACCAACATTTTGAATTCTGTGGCCACAACTGTTTTATCTGATAACAGAAGACCCAACTGCAGGTTCCCTGGGTTAACGCAGCCTGTTCTTTCTAACCCGTGCAATCTCAGTGATGGACGGAGCTCATCCCAGTCCATCAGATCCAGAAATACGGCACTGAATGGAGCGCCAAACCAGCAGTTTGTACCATTGATCATAGCTGTTCTTTCAGCATTGCTTTTTATACATTCCAAAACTTCCCATTTTCTTTGTGGCTTGTTTCTTTTCAATTATGATTCCATTTGCTAGTATTGAATATGAATAAGCCTGTTTTACTTTTTTTTTTTTTTTACTCTTTTTTTTTTTTTTTTGGGCAAGAATCTTAATTGAAAACAATGTGTGCTTTAACAAAGGTTTCAGGTAGTTGCCAGTAACTGAAGAGTTCACGTCTCTAAGTCACATTCAATTTCACAGGTTTCCAAGAAAATAAATTAGAAAAAATGCAAATGTCTTTCTATATTTATGCTTGCAGACATTAAACCTTTCTCTTTCTTTGAAGTTTACAGCTAATCTTTAAATGAGCTGAATACAGGCAGAGGAGTTGGCAGAAGCTGTCTGCATCTTTGCAAGTGAAGGTCTTTCTGGAATTGATCTGTATAGATTCGTTTATCTACTTGATTTGTTAGCACTCTTCATTCCTGCTCAGCGTTTTTTGGGAAGGACAGAGTTGATGGAATTAATTCTGTGATCATTTTAGAGTTTACTAATATCAGAAGAAATAGATTATGCATATGATAATTTGGGAGAGGGGGTGGTTCTTTTGGTTTAATTTTACATAAATCAAGATTCTCATCTGAACTTGGCCTGCAAAGATGCAGCATGACCTCAGCAAAACAAAATTCAATAAATATACTAGACAATATAGACTATAATTTCACATTGCAAACTGTTTCAATCGGTTTCCCATTTTGTGGTTTCAAGAATATTATTTCCTGAAGTCCTGACCTTTTCCGTTGTTACTGCCTTCAAAAGATAACACTCCTTCCCTCAGCCTCAGCGGGGAGGTCCCATCAACTTAAAGATCCACCGACCCAGTTTTTAGTAATACTGAAATAAAAAGCACTCAGGTTTTGGCACATGGAATTCAAAACTGAATGCACCTAAAAGAAATTCAAAAATTGAGTTTCTTCCAGCAAGTTTGACTATTTATTGCCTTTCTCAGTTCAGATGCTTTCATGAGCTGGACAAAAAATTTAATGTTGTCATAATCCCTATAATTTCTTGTTTAATTTTTGTGGTCAGAACCAAAAATATGGGTTATTACTTTGCTTTATAGGAGCACAGCTTAAAAAAAAAAAGAAGAAAAAGCAAGAGACCCCCTCCAATACCTTGATGCCTAGTGTGACAGTACGCACAGTGACAACGTGCACAACTTTTCCTTGCAGAGAAAGGAGCATTTAAATTACTTAAGATTATACAACTGTAGATGATTTTTTTTTCTGTACTTGTGGACTTGATCCTCCATTTCCTCAAAAAGTTTGAATTTTATCATAGAAAGGAACAGACACGTTCCTTAATTAAAATTAATATCCGTTAATTTGCCTAGCACATTAATCGTTACCAGCAGTTAATGGTCAATGTTTAGTTACTGGCCAAATAATTTCCACTTTGAGTTTTATTTCAAGTTTCAGTGTGACTTACTAAATTGTTTTGCTATTTTATAAAACAAATTTAAGAGTTAGAACCATAGTTCACAAAATACTCCGTAGTATCATTCTGTGATCACAGAGGAATTGCCACGTCTTTAGGGTTAGTTAACAGTGGCATGAGCTTTCTGCAAGTCCTGAAAAACTTTTGGAAGCCAAGATCCTAATGGAACTGCTAAATTTAAATTAATACTTGAGGCTGAATCTGCTACTTACGGAAAATACAACCAATTAAAACAAACTGACACAAATCATAGTTTCCTGGTACAATAGAAGTGATGCAAAATGTACAATACGTCCTGTATCAGCCCATGTAACGAGTACTGTGGAGTCTGTTTTCTGATGCAAAATGGTCTTACACTTTTACACTGTATGTGCTTTTAGTTCCATCACAAAAACCTCTCTGCAGGCGTTTAAAACGTCTTAATACAAACTCTTTACCATTGGTTCAGGTTTTCTCTCAAAGGACACTTCTCTGGTTCTGGATTGTTTCCTCTGAGAAAAAAAACATGATTGGAGTCACACTGCAACAGAAGTGGACAGTTACTGCACTGGAATTAAGGACATTACTGCTGTTTATTACAGTTCCCAGTGAGGAACGTTTTTATATAGGCATTGGTAACAGCAACTGTGTTGTATCTGTTCTTATTTTGAAGAACATTTCTCTAAACTCCTGTCACACTAAAGCACTGACTTACAGATACAAATCAGATGGTAGTAAAAAAAGGGAAGCAGAGGTAAGTAAGAATCCATTCCCTTTGCCACTTGGACTGGCTAAAATTTTCTTATTTTTTAACTCCTTTGATGTGAACATTTTGATCCATCATAAACTTTCCGCTAGGAATGTATCAGTCAAAACTGCAACAGCAAAAAATAAAGCACGAGCAAATAGAATGCAATAAAACCTGAGCTGACGGCCCTCTGCTGCTAAATATTTGTTGACGTAATATGGCATAGTTACAAATGAAAGTTATCACTGGCCTGATAAAACAATCACAGAATTGCAGAATCACAGAATCTTCACGGTTGGATGGAGCCTCTGAGATCATCCAGCCCAACCACACACGCACACACACAAAAAAAAAACAAAAAAACAAAAAAACAAACCAAAAAATTTTAGAAAAAGAAGTATTCTTTTGATATTTGATGGAAGCACTGGGATCCACGTGCTCCACTGCTGTGAAGTGGCACTGCCTTCAGTCAGCTCCCCTGACAGCAGTGAAACTGCTCTGATTTGTAGCTAAGGATCTAGCCCAAAACGTGTGCATGTAGAGAGTGCTGCTCCAGTGCTAAAAACTACTTTCTGAAACATCACTTATCACTTAATATCGCAAATTAAACATTTGAAAATAACACTAATATAGAAGTTATGTCTTTCAATTTGATGTTTCTACAGAAATTTTAGTCAGTGATAAGCAGAGAACTGTATTCTCTAACTTCATATATAAATAAATTTATTTACTGCAGGTACGGGGCGGGGAAGGGGGGCGTGAAATTCCTCTGTTCTCATCACTGGCCTCATTCTGTCAACACATCACCCAGATGCTGGATACGCACAGAGATGCATCCTGGCAGCGCTGGGGAGGGACCTGCCTTCCCTGCTCCTGTTTCAATTTATTAGTGATAGGATGATGCTTCTGGCACATCTGAAATAAATTAATATTGGATTCATTTAATTCAAAGAGATGCCAGGAAAACATATTGGACATTCATTCATCACAAAGTAGAGACCAATATGTTTAAAAAAAGAGGAGTACCACAGTAATTATGTTTACGTGTATAATTGCCTAAAGCTGAGCCAAATGACAAAAAATATTCTAACACTTTCCAACATGTCTTCAGTGCTGATTAAAAAAGGTCATAAAATAAATATAAATATAGTGCTTTCAACACCAACATTAACACAACAAATTTTTGTGCATTAGCTTCTTTTTACTTCAGAAAACATCTTTTCTGAACTACCCAAAGATATTTTTTATTGCAGCTGATTCAAAGTTGTGTTTACTGACCACTGCTTTGCTGTTCACTGACGTTCATTTAGATCCTTTTGAATACCAAGGGCTGGCAGTGCTGCAGTATTTCTTCAAATGGTAATAGGCTGGGCAAGAACAACTGCCAAACTTTACATAATTGCCTTAAGCATAATACTGGTTGTAATTCTGTAATACTCTGTCTAACCAACCCTGAAATATGGTGCCAAATGCAAGAGCAATGGAAAAGGCTGAATAAACATTTCCGCATTTCCAGTACCTTGCTGATAGGAAGATCAAAATAAACAAAACAAGCAGGAGACAGGTTCTGCAGCCTCTGCCCAGGAGACTCTGAGACATCACCCTTCAGCTAAGGCTGCAGATCTGGAGCACTGACGGGAATGTGCTGTATTCTGGTGTTTTTTTTCACACCACCTGTCTTCAGTAGGAACAGTTATATCCTGCTCAGAGCAAGTCAGTCCGTCAACCTGTCAGAATTTCCCTGGATGTCAGGGTGAGTTCGGATTTACTCATCTTGCAGTCATGACAAATGAAATATATACAGAGTAATCAAAATACCTATAGCAAAGAAGTCTCTGCATGTTTAATAGCTTGCCCTTCATGCATTTTACAAGTGAAAAATGTAAAAGTCTTCTTTTGTCTGAAGTATTTTATATCTTATGATTTAGAATAAGCAAGCATAATAGCCTCTCAAAGATTCCGAAAAACACCGTGAAGTAAACTGAAAAAGCCCAATTAATAAGTTTTCATAACAATGTCCAAGAGTGATGACTCTTCAAGCAAGATTAGAACATTTCTGCAGTCTTCTTCCCTAGTCCGCTATTTTAAATCATAACTACTGACAGCAGAACAATTACAACTAAAAGTATTGCTGTATAAAGCCTTTTGGTTATAGGAGGAAAGCATGTTTTTAAGTATACCAAATTTGTGACACATTTGAGATCTGGAGGGAACACATTCCACACACCCACTACGCCAGAGGAAAAGATACTGTCCATGGCTTATTCCATTTTAGAAAGTCCCAGGCCAAATATCTCTCTCTCTAACAGCCAAGACTGAAATGGAGTACAGGGCATCAGGAGCTCAAAAATGCACTTGGGATGCAATCCTCCTGGGACTTCAAAATCTTAACCCCTAGGCTACCAGGCAGCTGAGACAGAGAGCGAAACATTTCCTCCTTCACTGTAAGCATAAGGAGAACTGGTACTGCCCGTAAGCTCAGCAGGTTTTCAGATGTATCTGTTTCAAATGCAGATGTGAATATCAGGATCTATGTCTATAAAAAGCCTCTTTAAATGTTCAAACTCCTAATTGTTTTTCAAAAGATTCCTAGGAATTCTTTCACTCAGATCACCTTTCAATTTTTAATTTACTTCATTTAAATCTCAATAAATCATCATATTGCCAACTTCTTTATCTGGAATCCATTAACATATCAGAAGATAAATTTTATCAGTCACATCTCATAGCTTGCTTCTCATGCATCAATTTGTCATTTCTCTGCTTTCATTCTCCTTTGCATGAATGAAGAAAATCTTATCTGATTTCAAATTTCTCTTAATCCTGGACATATAAACTTTAACTATTTAAAATCATCTAAATGCTTAAATTATGTAAGTTTACACATGCCAAGTTTTTAAACTTTTTTTTTTCCACTGACAGATGAAAAATACGCGTCTGAGCTAATATGATCTGTGATGCTAAAAATGTTTTGGGGAGCTGGCCATCACCTCCACTAGAAGCCAGGCTCTCATCTGCTCTGCATTCAGGTGAAATACACGGCGCCAAATCGCATCTACACCTTTCCTCAGTTTCCCCTGATGGCTAGGGTGACAGAAAAGAGCTACTGCACAAATGAGGTTCCATCTTAAGACACCAGATGCTGTCTGTAGAAACAGATGTCTATTTTGCAAAATTCAGTTCCAGCATGCAGACTGCCATCAGATAGATGAGCAGCCCATGTGGCTTATCAGCAACTGGAAAGTCACCAAGACTTTGTGTAGTTAAACATATCATTGTGTAAAACATGAAACATGAGTTTCAACAGGAATAGAGTTAAGTCCTAACACGTTTAACACTTCATTTTTAAACTTTTAAAATATTTCCTTTTAGTAAAACACTGCAAATTTAAACATCTGTAAAGTTCAGGCCATTATCCCTTTGAAGATGTCAAACTGTGGCTAGCAGCTTGGCCATACTACTGGCCGAGTGTCCAGCTGAAGCAGTTCAGTTGGCTTTTTCTGATGGTATTTTTTTATGGCCATGTTTGGCAGTTGTACCAATTCACTTTCCTTCCTCACTGCCAGATCAAAAGGAAGTTTGTTCATGATGGCTTTGTTTTCTTTTGTTTGGGATATTTCTGACCTTTCACTTTTAGGGCAAACTAGAGAGTGAATTGTAGACTTTGCAAGTACGTGTGACTGTCGTGATGCATGCATAGGAAGTCATGCCCCTATTTCAATCTGAAAATAACACAGAATTAAGCACTAGCCAGCAGGTATCATTGTCATCGTCTGTAGAACCTTGCCAGGGAACAGAAAGACGGAGCACTCATCTAAAGCACTTTATACACATTACTTCAAATAGTATTTTACACTATTATAGCTATAAACTTAAGTAATCACACTCCAAAATGTAAAAGATAGACAGAATATCTTGATAAAGAACGGATATCATCAGAGAGGAAAACTGTTCTTATTGTTGTCAGATGCATCTTCCAGTTTCTGTAATTTATTTTTCAAAGCCTTCAGGACTTTTTTTTTCTATAAATGAAGGCTAAAAGTATGCGAGTGTCAGAGTATGAGCAAGCACAGCAGGAGAGAGAGCAAGAGCACGGATGCACACAAAACCTGCTAAAACTCATTTCCCACAGGCTTGCACTTTCATGGTGGAAACAATCTCAGAAAAAAAAAAAAACAAACTGTAGCTACTTAAAAATCTCTTTTGGGATTCCTTTTTAACAATAATTCAACATGTTTACCAGTACTGACATCATTGAGAAATTCAAACTTTTCCAAGTGCAGGAGCAAAGGGTTTGTAACACAGCATTCAGCATAAAGCTAGAGAGAGATGCTTTCTTCCCAAATTCCAAGAGAATTTGCGTCCTCATTTTCTTTCAGCACAGAAAACACCGAGAAAGAGAAAGCAGTCTGGGTAACAAACAGGATGTTTTGGACACACTCCTTCTTAAGCCTAGGGAAGGACCTTTCCTGGCAATCAAGAAGAAATTAATTAGAGAAGTTGAGAAAACGAGGGAAAAATAAACTCCTGAAGCAATTATACTGAACGCTAAATACTTTGTAAACATCAGAATTACTTTGCTTTGATTTAATTGTTTTATTGAGAAAATATCCAAAAGTCTTAACAAGAATTTGTTAGCGCATGATCACCTAGCAGCTTGAGGATTGTTTTTTGAGTTAGGTCCTTACCTGGTGGAATTTCACATCGTTCCACTGACTTAGCAGTAGCCATCTGAAGTTTCACGAGCTATAACCTAATACCAACAGGAATCATAAAATTTTTGTAGCTGTGGTGCCTGCCATGATGGTAACAAATGACATTTTCTTCCCTGGTGTAGAGTGCTATTTTAACGTGACGTATAATTGGTCACTAAGGAGTAATAACAAAAGGGAAAAGTTTTTAAATCAATTTCTAATCTTACTGACATACATAGAACTTGAAACCGCAAATTAACCTACTTTTGTACGTTGTAAAACAAGTAGATAAAATAATGTAGTATAAGATTCACGAATCCAGGCCTGCATTATGAATCTAGCCATCCAGAATGCTTATGCTATAGCGTAGTCAACTGCAGGCAAATTAAAAGCTTCAGAAATGGTGTAATACAGGCTTAGACCCCTCGGCTGACAGGCCTACATTTCCCTGCATTTCTTACCACATACTAGTAACATCACTTACATCTGCTTCTTATGTCCCTACCTCATTTTAGCTCCAGCTAAGCTTGACCTTAGAGATATCAACCTTAAGTGCTCAAGCAATGCTTTTATAGCATCTTCCTTTGGTGTCTATTCCAGTTTCCTCTTCTTGTGTGCTCTCTTTTTGCATTAAGACCCCAAAGCTGACTATCTAGTTTGGCAATAGTCTTGTTTTGAGCAGGAGTGTGGACTAGCTGCTCCTCAAGGGTCTCTTTCAACCACTATTTCTATGACTCTGTGAAACCTTATTTTCACTAAGTACTGTATTACAAACTGATATAAAATGTTACATTAAACATAAAAGATATTAATATCTTAAGAAAGAGAAAGATGACAATTTCAGGCCCTAAATGTTGATTATTGGCTGGTACCATCTGATGATACACACAGATGTTTTAATAGTTACAAAGACTGGCAAAAAGATGTTTTATATTTTCAACATCATGGGAAAGCAATCGGACAAAATCACCTCATTTTGCCACAAAGGCTTCAATTCCCCACTCCTTTGCACGTCATCACAATAATTTACACCTGTTCAAAGGGTATTCGTCTTGTTACCAAACTCAACTGGTTTCATTTAACACCTAATTTCACTCTGCATATGTGCAAATTAATACACAAGGTGAAAACCCGTAGGGAATTAGGATTCGAGTCTGAATCTGGCAGTTAAAATCCCATAATCCACATACAGAGTGAAAGTTCACCTGAGGCGATTTCTAAGAGTACAACTAAGTACACACTGTTGTATCAGCTAACAACTTACGTTATTATCTTGATTTCACAGTTACTGTATTTGTTTCCTATTCTATCAAAACCTTTTCTACAATCTTCTTGTTCTAAGCTAATTCCAACCCTACAAATGGTCACTATTAGAGACGTTTCAGTTCACACATTATCCAGTAAGATTATGGAACAGCATCTGCCTCCTGCTTGTAACAGTTTATGTTCACTGGTTCATTTCCTGCCTTCCAGGCTCTGAGTCTTACACCAAAACAGCCACTTTGGACATTGGACATCTCATTTAAAGGCTGTTTATTTCTTTGTTGTTTTTTTTTAAAAACAAACCAAAACAAAACAAAACAAAACCACCAGGCAGAACAACTTGCAGATTCTGACAGGAATCCCTAGGCCGCACTGCAAATGGCCTTTTGTAGTCTTATATCCTGTCAACAGGCCTATGATGACCGTAATTTATATCTGCCCTGGACTTGGACATAGCAGAACGTCACCCCTAACACTGGCACCCAGATTCCACATTAAGAGATGTCACGGTTCAGCCTCAGCGGCAACAGCAGCGCCACGTGGCAGTGCCTTG
>VXBW01002705.1:65354-86916 GCA_013400375.1 Thinocorus orbignyianus | reverse complement strand
AAATGTCCATGGAGTTCATTTAACCCATGACTTTGGATTCCATCAATTAGGGCAGTCTCTCAGGACAGGAAAGATGGTGCGTTGTGTTGGGCTGTCACATGCTGTATCTCTGGGGCTTGCAGCTGATGGATCTGGTACAGCTTATGTCAAGCTTGATGAAGTTGCTGAATGTCAGGTGCTGAGGTCAGTTCTGACCCCTCCACTGCTGCACTCAATTTTCGTTGAAATCCATCTTCATTGAAATTTAATCACCTGTTAGTTTGGGTGATTCTTACATCCAAATAGAATTTATAGAACCACGCAGTTATTGCTATGAGGATGTACAGTAACAGGGTTATTTCAGCAATTATGGTCACACCATTTCATTCACTGGCTGTTCTCACCCAAAATCAGATCCCCGTGAGGTACACACCGCACCTCTCCATCCTTCTGCATCACCCACCAAGTGCACCCAGGTCCTTGCTCCTATTAAAAATAAAACCCTGAGGTGCATCAGGTGGCCATTTCCTTTCAGTTGGCTATTACTGCCATCTAGCCATGTAATTTACAATCTTCAACATTTTCAGTTTAGAAATGACATTGCATCAGAGGGGGAAAGCTGCACAACATATTCTAAAATCTATGCTTCATTTACTTGCTTATTAGAAACATTTATTACTTGTCTGTGATTTGATGTCTTTGAATCAATATTATTCTTCCTAAAGAATTTGCTAGAGCTTGAACCGATAATTTAATTCATACGAAAAGCTGGGGTTTCATAATTATCTGGTTTTACTTCCCCAGTAGCAAATTACTTAGTGATTTACTGTAGTTCTATGCACTTAATTGTAATTTCTTTTAAAGTCAGATTATCTCATTTCCCTGCATGGTCATTCAATTCACAGGGCTCCTGAGTCTAAATCAAATTGTGTATTGAACATACAAACCCGATAAAACAAACCAAATATCTAAGAATCTCAGATATAACATAACCACATCAACTATATTCAAAATTGGTTTCAATTATAATTGAACCACACAGGAAAGGGCTTCTCACACAATTTTAGCACGGGACAGCCCGGACTTTCCCCACAGTTTCTGTCGGGTGTCTGCACTGCAGAGTCACAGAGAGCTCTAGGCACTTTTTTCTTCACGGGCTGATTTTTATTTTCCTCCGAGTACTGCTCCAGTGCTGCCTCTAGAGTACGCTTTTATACTCGCTTGGATGTTTCTTCTTGCTATCTTCTCTAACCCTGTCACAGAAAAGCTTTCCTGGGAAGGAAACCTTTCTTCAGCTCAGCTGAACAAACTCTGTGTTCTGGTTCCGAGCCTGTGCTACGTGGAGCCAAGTGACAGGGCCACAGAAGAGATTGTTCCTCTGCTTCCATCAGCATCAGCTTAGCAAAGTATCCAGTCTCTTCAACAGGCAGCCTGTGGAATGTTAACCTTCTTTAAATGAAGTAATGCCTGGGTCCTTTATTCTAGCAGAAAATTGCATAATAAGCACTTTGATCAGCATTATCATTCTGGGCTGCTGAGTATTGTTTGACTATTTCCAAATACCAAGGGACTTCCTGTATTTTCCAGTTCTTAGTGCTAAAGCAAACACGTATATTTAATTCTGAGTTTGGACTTAACTCTTTGTACAAAATAAGACCTGATAACTTGGCCTAAAGGTCTTAGTTTTAGCTCACTTAATTCTAATCAGCTCCAAAATCCCAGACAGCTTCATTCTTAGATTTTTGACCTTTTGGTCCTGGATAAATTTCCTTGTAACAATACAATCAGGCAAATGCAGCTCTGATAGCATTAACTATGCAAATCAGAAAGAAGAAAATGCCAGTCAGACATTACATTCTGTACAGTGAATTTCCATTTTTCCTGGAATCTCTTCCAATTTAGATACTATCAATAAATGTACACTTTACCATATTACAGTCAGGCATTCAGAACATGTATTCCCAACCACTAGAGTAAACTGGAAGAAAGTTCTGCTTCTGAAATCAGAGACCCTTTGGCACTGTTAATTAAACACACAGACTATGCTGCTGAACATCTATAACTTCTTGCATTCTCTGCATCATCATCAAAGTAAGTTGATAGATCACTGGCAATCTTAAGTTATGCTATTTGGTGAGTTAAACATCGTATCTAAAAGCAAGAGATGACTTCAAGTGGTAGCAAGGTATGCATTTTGGACTATCTTTTTAAGAAACCACCTGCTAGTGTCAGCAATCAAAGCAAGGACAGAAAGTGGAAAGCATGCTCACACTGAGAATTTTTACTGTCAAATTCTGTAACTCGCTAGAGCCAGCACAGCGGGGGAGGCAGGTGCTTCCACATCAGTGCCTTACCCAGAACCAGTCCTTGAAAGACAACATTCAGTATTTAACTTTGACTTGAAATAATGGTAATAACTAAGAGTTGGGGTTTTTTATGGAAACAACTGTTGAGCTGTTGCGAACAGTAACAGCACGGGATTCAGTTAGGCATCAGGTCTTGAACTGATCCACCAGTTCATCACTGCCAAAAGGGGGGGATCTTGTTCCTCCTCTGACTGCATACACCAGTCTTTCTCCCTATTTCACGTTCCACTTGCTCTGGCTCTCCCACACCCTGCACTGAATCAATTCAAATTGTCGAATCAGAAGAAAATAACCTGACAAAGGAGAGTGAATAGTTTGCCTAGGATTTAAAGACTTGAATCCATTCACGACACAATCAGTTATGTGCTAGAGCTGATGTGAGGGAGAAGGTAGGATCATGCAGCTAGGAACAGAATTTTTCTGTTCTCACAAGATCGAGCTGTTAGATGAGACTGGCCATGAACTGCAACTTCAGCCTCAAACTTTCTTCCAAAACATGCTTATTGCTGAGATTTAGCTCCATTTTCAAACCATTTATTCAGTCTTGCTCCTCCCTGCGTTCTAAAACCGTTCCAACATGTATACTGTCATGAGTAAAAGACATTCATTTTTAAATTGTCACTGCCATACTTTACTGGGTTAGTATGCTTAAAAAAAAGAGAAAGGAAAAAAAAAAAAGAAAGAAAGAAAATCAAGTCAAACAAGCCATAGTGCAACTGACATAGTAAAGGAGCAGGAATCTTCAATCCAGGCACTTAGAGAAGCCAGTCCAATAATGGTTTAAAAAGAACAAACCATGACTACATATTACTAGTTTCTATAACTGTCCATCTCACTCTCTTGGACAGTAGTTAAATGAATATTCAGAATTAATTGCTTAATCTTCTGTGAATTCCTAATTTCATTTTTATTTAAAAACACATTGCATGTGACAATTGCCAGAAATAGATGGATTTTTAATTATTTCAATAGTATTAAATACTGAAATACTTGTACTTTCAGTGAAAAGCAATATATTGCGAGAAGAGGATAAAAAACTGTTTTGTACTGAAAAATTTGGAACCAGATATTGATACTGGCTTGCATTTCTAACTTTGCAGCTATCAGTGATCAACTGGGACATGTGTTATTTTTTGTGTGAACTCAGCTGCAGGGGAGCTGTTGGGGCTTCAGTCATCACAGAGCAATAAAAAGTATCTTTACAGAGAGAGAACACTAGATAATAGAGAGTTATCTAATTCCTAAGGAACAGCCTAACAAGAAACAATAATAAGAAGCTGGGGAAAAAAAAGAGAAATGCAAATCAAGATCTTAAAGTTGACTTCAATGCCTGGGGGAATTTACCAAGAAAAATCAGGGTACCACTTCTTGATTTTTCAGTTAAAATTAGGTGACCTGTTGAAAGACAAACTAAGGTAAAACAAATTGCTAGGGTCAACAGCAGAGGTGACTGAGGGAACTCAGTGGCCTGCTCAGTGCTCACCTCGTATTGAACCTCGTAAGGTTTCTTGACGCCTTGAGTTGCACGAATTCCAGCTCCTGGGCAATGTTTTGAACCAAAACATAATCATACCTCATACATTTCAGAGCACCTTCTTAGTGTGATTATAACAAAAGAGGAGAAATCAAAACAGAATTAAACCACTTCTTAACCCAGGAAGAAAAGCAAAATAATCCCAAGAGGCTTTTAATTTCTAAGACTGAACATCCTGA
This sequence comes from Thinocorus orbignyianus, assembly GCA_013400375.1. NCBI lineage: Eukaryota > Metazoa > Chordata > Aves > Ciconiiformes > Thinocoridae > Thinocorus > Thinocorus orbignyianus. Next base: position 82,858 of record VXBW01002705.1, on the reverse strand, counting down.
GGGAGAGCTCGTTTTAACAAGAATATATAAATGTTTTCACTACGTTGTCTGATAAAAAGCACTTTCTAGCTATAAATCGGAACATGAAAATTTTAATATTCCCATTCAAAAGAGTAATTTTTAGACAGTAATTCTGGTCATTTCTATGTCATCCTGCATTTCACCTGTGTATTTCTGAGTGCAGAAATGTTTTGCAACAGTTCGGGAGCAAGGGCGTAACATAAATGGCTTTTGAGAGTATTAATAGATTCCTTATGAAAATGTTTTCCATCAAAGAAGTCCTTTCTACAAAAAGGGAAAAACTTTAACCACAAAGAAACATCATTATTATCAAAGCTCTGGTTTGTACGTATTTTGACAAGCTTCAAATCCTTATTTTTATTGAAATGTTTTTAAAGATATGTATATACTGAAAAAGGAATTTCATTTTCTATGAATAAACCTTTTCAAAATAAATTCAGTGAAAATATGGTAAAAAAAGGTAAGGAAGATACAAAATATTGAAAGGTCCTTAAATCCTGCACAGTGAAAGTGACAGAAAAAAGAATAATGTCTATTAAGGGAACAATTTTTACTGTTCACTCTGGCTTAATGCTTTAGTCAAAATAGTGTTAAACATTTTTCTGATGTGTTTATGACATACACAGGGCACCCAACATACTTCACAACTTGGCATAAAAAGTTCAGGTTTGAAATAATTTTTAAAGAGTGAAAGCTTACTGCACACAAAAAAGGAGAAATATTATTCCTGTTTGCTGTTCATCAGTCTCCCTCAAAAAAAAAAAAAAAAAAGTTGGTGCAGAGAGTCCAGAGGCTGCTTAGAGATATTCTCAGCCATAGATACAGCCAGACACGGATCACATTTGTTAACAAACTGAAACAGTTTGCTTGTTTTCTTTCTGTTTTGGGAGCTCAGAACTCTGCTCCAAAGGGGAAGAATCACACACAGCATTTTAATGGTTGGAAAGGACCTCTGAGATCATCGAGCCCAACCATATACACAAAAACCCACTAAAAAAACAAAACAAAACACACCACAAAAAACCGAACCCCACAAAACCCAACAATCTCGGCCACCAGAGCATGCCCTGCAGCGCCACATCCACACCTTTCTGAAACATCTCCAGGGATGGGGACTCCACCACCTCCCTGGGCAGCCCTTCCAGTGCCTGACCACCCTCTCAGTCAGGTCATTCCTCCTGAGATCTGATCCTCCCCTGCCCCAACTTCAGACCATTCCCTCTGCTCCTGTCGTTATTCCCTTGGGAGAAGAGGCAGCACCCACCTCTCTGCACCCTCCTTTCAGGGAGCTGCAGAGGGCAAGGAGGTCTCCCCTCAGCCTCCTCTTCTCTAAACTCAACATGCCCAGTTCCCTCAGCCTCTCCTCACAGGACTTGTTCTCCAGACCCCTCCCCAGCTTGGTGGCTCTCCCCTGAACACGCTTCAGCCCCTCCATGTCCTTCTCGTGGCAAGGGGCCCAGAACTGAACACAGCGCTGGAGGGGAGGCCTCACCGTGCCCAGGACAGAGGCACCATCACTCCCTTCTCCTGCTGGCCACGCTGCTCCTGATCCAGGCTAGGATGAAGAAGTCACAATTCAACTAATGCTAGAAATAGAAATAGAAATTAACCTTCAAAATCAAGCACTTTTGAAATATTTATTTTCACTAGAGAGAGAAACCTTAGGGGAAAACATTTTTTTTTTTCACAGCTTAAAGCAGTCTGTGTTATTTTGTCTCCACGTGCATTTACTCCTGTGCTTCTTACCATGAAGATGAAAATGTACTTCTGCCATAAGCTAGCTGGCACGCCAGCCCCCAACACAGACACGGCTATTTCCATTCTTCACATACATTAGCAGACCTAATGTTTGCCTCAATTATTTACCTAAAACTAACAAACTTCAGGGAAACGATAGATAACCAAATCTATTTAAGAATATTATGTGCTAGTTGCTGTGAGATAACCAACATATGGTAAGCATATTTTTTTCTAGTAAAGACTATTTAAATGCTCAAGTTTAGTTCACATTTAGCTAGCACTTGTTAAAGTTCTCTGCTTTGAAAGAAGAAATGCAATGCTTCATGGCTTGTTTTAGTTTTGACTTTAGAGTAACAATTATCCTGTAACACTATATATCAATTATCCCATAAACACATTTAAACTAAGATCTGAAAGCACATTGTGAAAGCACTAAAATTATACCCTAGAACACACCATTTCTGAAGGAGCATATATTTTTAAAAAATAAAATTGTTCTTAAAAAATAGACTGTTTGTTGCAACCACCAAATATTAGCAAGAAGTCTACATTACATATATTCAAGTCAGTGTGCCCTGCTGACCTAAACATTCTACCAACAAAATCTCATGTCCTTCAATACAAATTCTAACCATAGCATACTGAATGCGGAGTTGGTGGGTTTTCATTAGGTTACTACAAGTAGAAAAAAGATCCTTAAATATATCAAACAAATCTGAATGTCATTCTTACTCCACATTACTGTTTAACCTTGCAGCCTGTCTGAAACTGAGCCTGAGGCAGGAGCAAGAATTTTGTCTGAGTAAGACTGGAGGGTCCTGTTTTTGACAGGTTCAAATCAGATATAGCTGAATGAAACTTTGCTTTAAAGAAGAGGGGTGAACAATTTGATAATTTAGCAAGTCCTTCAAACCAGGCTACAGAAAATGAGCAGATACTGTTTGTGCACTCAGGAAATTAGCACCAATACGTCTGCTGTAACTTCACTTTAAACCCACGGTAAATGAAAGTGCAAGGGCCCATAATCAGTTGGGAACTGCTGACCTCTTCATAGCCATAACTTTAACATTGTGTCATGCTGTTTTCACAAGAATGCTCTCCAAACAGTGTTCAAGGATAATTTTGCTGTTACTCCCTCTGGCAGGATAAGAAGATAATTCTGTCTCCTCACTAATTTCTTTCCCAGCTTGTTTGGTATCAGTAACTCGTACCGAAGCTAAATGAAGTTTTCACCTTTTGTCAAGGCCACTGCTTCAATCTGTTATATTTCCAAAGGTAATATCGATACTTCAAAGGATGTAGAAAAAACGAGGGTGTTTCTTGTTATTGAGATTGCTGAGAATGTTGTTATATACCTTCAGGGACAGCATTGTAGAACAGGCTGCTGTACTTTTCCATTTCTGTTTCTGACTAATTAAAATTGAAGAGGATTCGTTTGAACCTGATCAAAAGTATTTGCCCCTGTGGGAAAAAAAAACACAAACCAAAACAAACCAAAACCCATCAACTAACTCAACTGTTAGTCACAGTGTCATCTACAAAGATATAAATTAACTCTATAAGCCTCGAAGTTTTACTTTTTAGATAATATCCACGAAAAAACATTCCATTACTCGCATTAGTAATTCTACTGAAACAAGGCCGTTCTTCTAAGTACAAATGCGTGATTTTTTTATTTTTTTTTTTTTAATTTGGGGTTTGTGATGCTTTTGGACACAGGCAGCTTAATTGTTGACAACAATTAATAGATTCAGACTTAAACTAAGGACTAGATGCAACAACACTGATGTTTGTTCAGAGATCCCTTTACCTACTTCTTTGATCAAGTTCCTAAATACTAAAATACGAGCTTCAGTTCAATGCACAGCACAAAAACTTTTGGGCCTGCTGCTGTGAATCAACATACTTTCAGCCCACAGATCTTCAATCATTCCCAGCAGCTGACGGTCTGGTCTACAGGAGATGCATTCCTTTGCATCTGAGGCTAACAGACTGTTCAGATGCACCCTTCCCTAATCACTCAGGAAAGTTCTTGAAGTACTGAAAATCTTTCGAGCCCATCCACATATTCACAGGTGAAAGAAATCTTCACATTTTCTGAATATGTTGGTATTTTTCCACACATATCTGAAATACATTCTTTTTCAAAATTTTATCCAATTACAACAATAAGGTGTGATCCATATGGAACTATTGCATTACCTGTAATAAGAGCTCAGGCAAACGTGACAATGAAGATGGTTCCCATTTGCTGATGTTTTATATTAGCACAAGGCCTTCAGCTGGCAGGCTAACAGAGAGCTACAACAGTAGAGAAATGAAATAAACCCAAAGGTTTTCATTTCACTCTACTGGTTAGCATGTATTACCTACTGCATTTCCAACTAGAACAGAGACAAAACCCAGTCTGTGGAGACCACACACAGTAACCAGTTACACCATCCTGGGACAAGACACAGAAAAATTACCATTATTCTGGTTATTTCTGCTTCGAAGGTACGGTTCCTCAGACAGGCCAGCCAATCTTGCTTTTACTAAAATGGGAAGTCCTTATTTACCCTTCTTTTTCCCTCTACCTTGCAAATCTGGCTAAAAGCTACTATTTTCTCTTTCACTGGAAACTAACTAGTGAACTGAGCTGGTTTATAGACATGTACACCAAAAGCCAGAGCCAGCGGTGAACCAGCAGCAGGAGCTTGAGGCGGGTTACGTGATTAATGGAGCACCATATTTTAGTTCAGAAGAACTTGTGAAGGAGAGAGTCTCCAGCACCAACACTTCACTAACAGTTATTTAGCCTGCCCTAACGGCCAAAATTGAAACCAATTAGTTTTATTTTCCCTTTAAGGAAGCTGGATGTGTACCCTGCCAGCCCAGAGCAATCTGCAGTTGAAGTCAGCTCTGCACCACATCAGGGAAAAGTACAACCCTGTATGTTCAAGTCCTGCCACCAGATCACCCGCACAAACACGTGGCTAAGTACGAGTTTAAACAGTATTAAAAACAAAACAAAACAAAACAAAACACAAGTAAAAGCCACACTTGCAGGGAGAAGAAAAATTTTTCTCCGGGTAGGTTTGAAAAGTGCTTGTAGTGGTTAACATACATCACGTGGAACTTAAAAGCAATCATATGGAAAACCTTAGTTTAAAAAAAAAAACAAAAAACCAGTTCTGTTCACTGTGCTGAATTTGCAACCAAGCTGTAGAGTTAAGCTGGGTTTCAGCTTTAATCTGTAAAATACTAGCACTACATCAGTTATTCAGACAAAACAGAGAAAAATAATGAAGGTTTTAAGGCTCCTCTGAAGTCCACTGTTTTCACTGGGAATCTCTCGCTGACCTCAGTAAACGTGGGGTCAGATCCCTGAATGAGTTTATTCCAGTTTAGTTTCACAAGCTGCTTTCTGCAGTAGGCCCAGAAAAAAAGCTTTTGAAGGCCGACTACTGTATCTCACATTCTTTAAATAGTTAAGATGCTTGCCAACTTAATTCTTGCAAACAAAAAATGTGAAAGCTTTCTTTCCAACAACTTTGACCACTACTATTCGTGTCAGTAGCATATTTTTTTTATATTTGTGCTTCAGCTATTTGGGCACACTTCATTTTAAGGAAATTAAATTTAAAAACTGAAACCAAAATAACACATAATAACAGAATTGCCACCCTGTCACACAATTAGAACTTGGCAGTTGCAAACTTGCTTATATAATGCTTATATAAATGGATTTCATGCAAATGAACCCCCCTTTTTTTTTTTGTTCAGGGATCTCACACCAGCTACTTTCATGCATTCAGTGTATTTTCAAGTGAAATAAACTTGCTCAGATTCTGCTTTTAGCTAAACATCTAAGACTTTAGGCACTGAATAGAGAAATCATTTACATTCATTAGAAAAACTGTACCTGGGCAGAATGTTACTGCATGAAACTTCCAAAGCATCATGTGCATCTTCCCTATTTTTCAGTTACGATCTCCATTATAAAGTTCACCTCAAATACTAAACATAATAGCAATTTAATTATGTTAGTGCAGGTATGTCATGTTACAGACAAAATTGAAAACATATAACCTCACTGGATTAGAATTTAAACAAGGAGGTTTTGTCTGCAAAGCTGGAGGCAGCTCCCACAACCACCTGTTAAGAGGCGGTGTGCTGACTTTTGTTTGGTGAAACACCCAGGGCAATGTTGAGTCTGTTTCACTGAAAGGAGAAAAAAACTGACTGCATTTTATCAAGCATCTTACAGAATGAAAAAATAGAATTCTTGCTCCGTACCACTAAGTACAAAAGAGAAGGCAAAGAGTAGGTGAGAACAATGAGACAACGGCTCTCTCAAATTAGTCCTGACAAATCAGTGTGCTGAGCAACGTGATCAGCTAGAAAGTTCTTTTAGGTTCTATGGCAAACGGTGGATTTTAACAGATTTCTAGACAGCTGAACGAAAAGCTTTGTAAATGTACAAGCAAAGCCACGTCATGGAGTAGAAAGCCTCAGATTCTTGTTTGAAAAAGTAAGAGTAAAACTGATATTTAAAATCTAATAGCCTAAGGTCTCTTAAAAGGTCATATTTAAACTAATATTTAAAATCTAATAGCCAAGGGGTAACAGTTTTAAATTGGAAGAGGGGAGATTTAGATTAGATGATAGGGAGAAATTCTTTGGTGTGAGGGTGGTGAGACCCTGGAACAGGTTGCCCAGAGAAGCTGTGGCTGCCCCATCCCTGGAGGGGTTCAAGGCCAGGCTGGATGGGGCTTGGAGCAACCTGGTGTGGTGGGAGGTGTCCCTGCCCAGGGCAGGGGGGTGGAACTGGATGGTCTTGAAGGTCCCTTCCAGCTCTGACCGTTCGATGATTCTAACATGCACACACTGAAGGCCAAGGGGAGGTTGCTCACTGACTTTTTAACAAGCATACTCTCAATCCTACAATTGCCCATCTTTGAAATTGCGTAAGGACACAGAAATGTTCTGCCAAGCATCTGGAGTGACCAGCATTGCCCCAGGTTAACGCCAGCCAGGGTTTGTGCAAAATATAACAGAAAAGGCAGGTTCCCACAGTAAATAAGGGATCAGCCCTTCAGCACATCTGCAGCTGTTTACAGCATTAGACTATTCCACAGCAAATATTAACGGTGTTGTGATGCTGCCTCTTTGAGGAGAGTTAAGCATGTGAATAATCTCTTCATAATAAACAGCCAGCTGCTGGGGTTTTGTGGGATTGGGGCTGGGGGGCTGGGGATTGGGCAGGGAAGGCTGGTGAGGCCTTTGTGGTTTTTCTCTTGGTTCAGGTTTTTTTTGTGTTTGGGTTGGTTTTGTTTTTTTGTTTTTGTTTGTTTGGTTTTTTTTAAAGAAACTTCAATATGTCCTCTGCAATCAAGGTGCAAATATTTGGGCTTTGAAGGGGAGCTGGATATTGACAAGCCAGAGTTCACATACATAGAACACGAGCCAAGTGTTCTAGTAGTCCTGGAATATGGAACTCTTCCTATCCTACTGTTGGTCAGTGTAAAAGAAAATCTCTGCAAGTTGTCTTCTGCCTGCTCAGTGCCATGCATCCTAATTAAAAATCAGCATGAAGGAAACTTCCACCAGACGCTTTCTTCAGCCCTCACTTGCATGCCCCAATGAAAGTTTACATGACAAACAGAAACTCCTGCCAGCCCTCAACTTTAAAACAGTATTTTAGCTGAAAACATACACATTAGAAGTTATGAACGATCATAATAATACAGCATTTCCTTATTTTAGGGGGCTGTAAGCAGCAACTTAGAGCCAAACAGCTCTGCAGGCAGTCTTAATCAATATAAAATTTTGATTGAAAATAAAGTAGATTCAGCAATACCCAGTAAAAGTTTGTAATCAGAGTCCCCTCCCCAACTCTGAACTTTATTCTTAGGGAAAGCACCCGTGTTGCTTTCAGTGAGGCTTTCTCCGATACACCTCAACCTCTCTCCCTCAAGTTCCCTGCTTTAACTTGGTCAGCCCTGAATCGGTCAGGAAGTTGGCCCAGATGATTGCTGTAGGTCTCTTCCAGCTGAAGCAGTCTATTCTAAAGTTCTGACAAAGAAAGAAACATTGAAAACTGAAAATTCTGTATAAAACTATATATGTCATAATAATAATAATAAATAAAAAACCTCCAAACATTCCCAAAGCAAAAAACAACTTGAGACCCATAAACCAATCCTTACAAAACCACACATATACACACACACCCCCAGTCCATAAACGAAAAAGTCCCTTTCACACTGCTTCAGACACCGGGCAGGAGAGAGCTCCAGTGTAAGGTGATTAAAATCGTGTTCCAAAGGGTCACAAGAGCTAGAATCAGCCCTTTTGAAATACATTACAAAATAGTTGGGAATTCTACTCCCACTAGTTCTAACTGTTCATAGGGAGTTGAAACAATAAATATCCTCTAAGATATATCAGTGCTACATAATTTAACTGTTCCTTTTCTTTTTTGCTTTTTTTTTTTTTTTTAAAAAAAGGCAGCTAACAGCCATAATTCACAGCTCTGCACAATATGCATGAAGTGAAGCTTGTGTGGACCTTTTGACAGGAAAAGGTTGTTAAATATAAATATTTATGATGCCAAATTACACACACAATACATAAAATATTGGAGACCTCAATCTTTCTAGGCATCAAAATTCCAGGCTATTTATTTTACAATAACTACAGATTTTACACAGCTTTCAGAGGAATGCCTGAAAGGAGAAATCATGCCCTGAGGTTAAAAGGGATCAGATCATCTCTTTGTATTCAGTATCAAAGGAAAAAGATCGACCAGTGCATTCATTTCATTATTTTTTTATAAAATTTCAAAGTTGACTGCTTTAGTTCTATTTCTGAATATAACACGTAATTTAATGAAGGTTTAATTCTGCAACCCAAATCAAAACCAGCTTCTATTGTGTTCTTAAAAGAGACGAACAAATTGCAAATCAGCTGCACCAGGTATTTTCCCCATCCATAAAGAAATAGTCCCAATTATAAACCACGAAGATCAAGAGAGTGCTCCTTCACACCCAAGCAAGCAACCTTACTGCTGTGAACAACAATATTTACCCGAATAGCCACTCCTGTTCACAACGATGGAAGCCTCAGACCCCACTCCAGATTTTGTTAAGGTCTTCTTATATATACCCTTAAGCAGAGCTTCAGACATCATCTAATGTCAAAATGTCAAAACACAACACTGCCAAGCCCAGGGCTGTTCTCACCCTGCATTAGGCGGCCTATCTAGGACTCAAGACTGAAGCCTAAACAGCGCTAATCCCCTAGGGGGGAAAACACCAACCACACACATACATACATATATATTGAGAGAGTTACCAGAAGACATGCAAAATCCCAAACTGACAGCTCCTCTAGCATGTCTGTTACAGGAGAAGGTGCTCAGCACTGCTCTGAGCAGCCTCTGCTGTTGTGCGGGACACATTTTCTCCTTCCAGGTGACAACTGTCTGACTGAAGGCACCAAGCCCAACAGAGCTGAAGTCAGTGTTGCATATGATAAAACACAAAACATACAATACTTGCTTCAGGAAAAAGAGAGGATGACTTCAGGCCAAAAGTACAGAACCTCTCTGAAGAAAAACTGAAAGAGTTTTTGTAAAAATCTGAGGAAAGTTTCAACCCAAACTAAAACCAGAAATCTTTTTATTTCAAAGCACCGGACGCAAATCAGAATGTGAGGACTTTGTTATGACAGGAAGGAACAAACAGAACCTGAGGTTACAAAATTAAAGTTAGAAAATTAAGGCAACTTTAACAAATCTTCTGACACTGAAAGAGCACACTTAGTGAATTTCAGGAGTGTCCAAGTTTAGGAATAAGAGCAGCAGCACATACCAGTTAGCATTGTGGCTACTTTTGACACTGTAGCTCTCTGACTTAATTTGAACCAATTCTAAACAACTTTAGCTCATCAATCCAGACCTCTAATGTACAAAACAGATCATCTCTATACAAAGAGATCAAGGGCGACAGTGTAATAAAGGTCCTAAAAGACAGCCAGTAACTTGAAAGCAAATGGTTAAAGAATTTTTTAGTGAACAGGATTAAATATGATGGTGAAAGATGTTTCCCAGCCTTGGCATCCAGCAGGGAGCCTCGCCGGTGTCTGGATAAGCAGAGGAAAGCCTTGTACACAGACCTTGAGATCTTCTCAGTGAAGTCGCATTTGCAGTGAAGGACATTGATAGAGATTCTGAAAAAAGCGTGCTGGGCAAGGGGGGAGGCTAGACAGAAAACAGCACAGGCGCTGGGAACAAGAAGTCCTCTCCCGGATTTACATTTCTCAAACACTGCTGACGTATGGAGCCAGACGATAAATTCTCGCTCTCAGAGCACATCTCAAGCCATGGCTTTAATTATTCCCATCAGTCCTGTTGCCCATCGCACTCCCATTTCTACCTCCCCCAGCACAGGAATGATACTTCCCATGTTTTCAGCAGTTTTACAAAGCAGTGCTTTTGTGCACCCCATCTGCAGGTGCAGCGAGGACCTTGGCAAGGGGCAGACCCATTATCACTTACGAAAACAGTTACTCTGTATTGTTCATACTCACTCAAGGTCTTGAGCAGAGCATAAATTCTCATGAAAGCGGCGCTGTTGCAGTTCGGGCATCAGACAGCTAACCAGGTAAGTCTCATTGTTCTTTGTAGAGAAGATTTCACAGTATTTTGTAATTTATAAGCTTTTTCTCTTTCTCTTTCATTTGTTGGGTAATTGAAATAGGCATTTTTGCAGCTTTTAAATAAAAAAGCCTCGAATATTGTGTGGTGCAATATACTGAAAATGGGATACGGTTCCTGACTTGCAACTCATCTTTAGGTCAGCTCTACAGAGAGGATCCTTCATTTCTTCTATGCTTTCTTTTATGTGTTTCAAAAAATGAGATTGCACTGATGAATTTTTAACATACTAAATCCTGTTCGGGCTCTGCTGAACCCTAGGCATTAACGTTGTCTGTCTCATACTTTAACCTCTCTTCTATCTTGCAGTAGTTTTAAACAGCCTTATAACACCGAGATCAAACTAAAAAACCACTGTGTAAAGAATATAATTTATTTTTATTCTCCTTAATCTCTACATTTATATTCCAGGTTTACTCTTGTCACAAGGGGAGTTGGTCTTGATCGAGCTCGTTGTTCCTTTTTCCTATGCATATACTTCTTTGAGAATTGGATCTAAAGAGGCATAGAGCATGGGAAAATGGGGCGACTGAGGTACTTCACCATTCCTTTCAAACAGCATTGCCAAGGTGACTGTGGAAATGCATGGAGAAAAACAGAGGTATGAAGAAATGAAAGGTTAATTCATTAAACTCTTGCTTAGCCATCAAAAACTGAATCAAAAGGTGTTGGCATAATGACTCTGATATAAAGGCTGAATGTCGGTTTCATCCTAGAAATCTGATTTATCACAAGAATAAAATCTAAAGCATTTATACAACCACAGTGTTTAACACACTGCTTGGTTTAATGTTGTACCTAAAATATATTCATTACCAAGAAGCTGCTCCAGTAGTCCTTATTCCCTTAAACCTCCAATCGAAAATAACAGGAATGTAGTCACATAAACTGCATAAATCCAGCTGTTTGGATCTATCCCCGTTGCTGGGAGTCAATGCTGACTCAGGTGCGTAATGTTACCCAAATGTGCTCTCTTCAATCTACTCTTTATTTTTAGGACTTGATCCTTTAAAGATCCCAAGTACCTTTCACATGATGCCGGCATGTGTGGCGTAACAAATTCTTTTCTTGTAAAAATCAGACAGTTAACAGTAAATCAAATATTGAACATGCTAATTTTTTTTTTCTTCTTTCATTCACAGGTATCTCAGAAGTGGAAGTGCAGATGTTCTCTTGGCCTTTTTCACTCAGTAGAAAAATAGTCATTAAACATGTTTTTATGCTTCTGTCCAGTGTATCATTTCAGTTCGGGGTGGTGTGTGTGTGTGTGTGAGAGAGAGAGAGAGAGAAATACTATTAAGTACCAATGTAAGTGTACATACTGCATATCAAATAAAAATCTAGTGTTTCAGCCACAGATCAAAAGTTTGCATGACCCTGCACCACAAATTGTCACAAGTCTCGTAACACTGTGCCCTCAGAAGCAGCAAAACCAGGTGTGTTACACGTCGTCTCACCCTGGGGTTATTGCTGTGCTGTGCTACCCAAGCCTGAATGAATAGTCTGGGAGTTACTGCTTTGTTTGTCTGTAACGCTGCAGTATCAGAGGACTATTCTATTTACATCTAACATTTTTTCTTAAATTAAAGGGCAATAAACAGTTACACCCACAAGTGTATGGTTATTCACTGATTTAGTATTAAGGCTGGTATTAAAGGGGATGCAGGTTCATAACCAATGCACTACCTAAATTCACTTGTGAGACAATGGAAGGATTTTTAATATAAAAAACCTCTGTATATTATGAATGTATATAAATAACTCATTAAAATCAAGAGGTACCTCCAGAATCACTGCACATAAAGGTGGACGAAAAGGCGTGCAAACCAAACAAAAATATACATAAATAATAGACAAACCCCCATATAACTTCAAGTTTCTCAAATTCCACAAAGGTTTCCTGTTGAATATAAAATTTTCAAACACGTGGTGTTGGAAAAGTGTATATTTTACCTTTAATCCATTTCTTGTATAATTTATCCTGTAACAAATCCCAGAGCCCTATGCAACAAGACTAAAACGGATGGTTTTTTCTTTTCCCTCCTTCTTCCCCTACTTTCCTCTCTCTTTCCCCCCACCCCCCCAAGACACAAAGTATGCCATTTAAATTAAAAGCTAATAGGAAAAATTATTTCCTCAGCAATGCTGAGAATCACAGAATTTTCATGGTTGGAAGGAACCTCGGAGATCATTGAGTCCAACCATACACCCATCAAAAAAACCAAACCAAACCAACCAAACAAACAAAAAACAAAAAACCAAACACGTTTAGAGTGCTAGAGTTTGGGACCTTCTATAGGTTGTTCAGGCATGGCAGGCTTCCNCAAACCAAATCCCCAGCCCAACAATCTCGGCCACCAGAGCACGCCCTGCGGTGCCACATCTGCACCTTTCTAAAACCCCTCCAGGGATGGGGACTCCACCACCTCCCTGGGCAGGCCCTTCCAGTGCCTGACCCCCCTCTCAGGGAAGTCACGCTCCACTTCTTCCTCTTCCCTTTCCTGCACCAATCCTTCCTCTGAGAAACTTACAGAGCTCACCCAACTGTTACGGAGCAAATCCAAGCTGTTAAAAAACCGTTTGCTTTCCTTTCTTTCCTGCTAGATTCGAAACCTGAACAGACCCCCTGATAGACCGTAGGGTTACCTAAACCGAGAGCATGAGGGGAAAAGTGTACCTAGAAAGCAGTGACACCACTCCCTCCAACAGCAGGGCTGTTCGTCCTGTTCAACACATTAGCCAGGTGTGCCCTTGGTTCGAAGCAGAAATGAATACGGTACATAAAACTTCTTTGGTTGCCTTTGGAAGTTATTAAAATGATTGAATTAACCTGTCTCCAATGTTTTTGGTTGTTTAGACAGTGCTAATATAACTAACAGATTCTAGTACAGCTTCTACGCATTAATATTTGATTTCCATAACCAAATCAACACCCCGAGAGTAATTTTTGTTCTGCAGGACGTGATCTTCACAACTGATGCAATTACTAAAGAAGTACTAATAACTACGAGACACTCCATCCAGTTATTTCAACAAGAGACTTCAACAGAAGAAAACATAGCTCTAAATGATACCGAACACTGTCGCTGAGATGCCGATCGAGAAAGGTGATCGTTAAATAGCAGCAGTTAAACGTGAGCCAGTTACTCCTCCAGTTTATCTTTTACATGCAAAATTTTGGTCGTTATAGTGCTTGTAGTCTCTTTATAGCGAGTGCTAATAATCATTAGGAGAGGGGATAAACGTTTCATCACCGGACGGACCTGCCACTTGCTAATTGCCAGCCAGAACCGCCCGGCGATTACCCTGTGAATTGTAATTACTCTGCTACGACGGTCGCTTATGGGATTACAATCACTCCATCAAAGTCCTTTGAATGGGGTCTTCGCCTCAAACCATGTTCTGTATTTTAGGTAAATTACCACAGTAAGTCTCAACCCATTACTATTAGCATTTTAAAAATGTAATTCGCTTCAAGCACGTGTTTTCTTGTGTTTATCACCTTCACAGCCACAAGCACTCCCTCTTCTGTTCTTTTGAGCTCCCTGTTTAGTTTTGTCCTAACATTTCAGGGTCGCATGGTCTGGCAAAAATGAAGTGAAAAACTGAAAATGAAGAACATAACATAAATATTATATTCTGACACCTCCCACACACACACCCAGAAAACCCCGCAAACTGAAGGAAACGCGACAGAAAGATTTTACAGAAAAACAATCACGCTAAGGAATACTAAAAGCCTTAACAAAAATAATAAAATAAATTTAAAAATCCCACAAAGTGCATATTGAGAACACTACGCATCTTTTATAGTACAGTCTCATGCCAACACAAGAAAGTTCAGCTATTACAATATTATTCTGTTTACAATAAATGGGCCAGTAATTAAAACATGGGCAGCCTCCAGAGCCACTTTGCTATTTTATCTGCACATGGCTTTTTGCTAGCAATTATACCAAGGCAAAAATATTGCTGCCCGTATGTTTTCTTTTACCCAAGGGGCAGGAAAAGTCCTTAATGGCATGTCTAACCGCGTTAGACGCAAGTCAAGCCATTAGCATCCTTTTCAAGGCGATTGCATTGCATGCAAAAACACCCTCAGCAGCAAAAGTTCTCGGAGCAATCCTGACCGAAACCTATCAAAGTTTGTATTGCCAGCAGATAAAGCAAAGGAGATTCCCCACCGGCATCCTTTGAAAAGGTACTTGATTTTTCAGAAAGAGATGAGCAATAGGAAAATCCCTACTCCTGGTCTCCCAAATACAATTTCAAAGCCAAACCACTTCAGAGGATGCGAAAAGAAATTCTAGGAAAGCCCTCTCAGATGATTCAGTCCCATGAGAAAAAGTAGGAAGGCAACCTCATGCGGCGATCCACGAGTCTCAAAGACTGCTCTGCTACAAAAATATTATATCAGCTTCCCGTATCTTTTGAAACTAAGGCTTTTCTCCTAAAAAGCTATAAAATCGAACATTCCAATCGAGAAAGATCGAATGATTTAAAAAGCAAACAACCCCCTTCCCCCTCACCCCCCCCCCCCAAAAAAAAAAAAAACAAAAAAAAAAACAAATAAATTCCACAAACAAAAAAANAATAAGCAATTAACAACTAGAAGCAATAATATAGCAAAGGAATAATGTTTCATTGATTCTTCTGATTAGACGGTAGCTGTAACACTAAATATATCACACCGACCCATTTCAGAAATAGCCTATGACTTTGTAATTTTTCCAGATCAAACTTTATTCTTTGTGGGATTAATTTGCAGGTTTGTAGGAATAGCAACCAAGCTAACTTCTGTATGTATATATATATCAGTCCATTTCAGACAAATAGTCCCGAACACGGAATTCTTTCCCGGTAATTTTTTCCCATAACATTCCATGAAGGCTTCAAGCCCGTACTCCTTCACTGCCATCAAAGCACATCACTCAGCAACAGTCTCCTTCCTGGGCTGGGGCGGGGGGAGGGTAAGGGGTGCGTGTGTTTCGTGGTGGGATTTTATTTTAGTTTTTTCTTTAAGATTAATTTCATCTGGTAAATGCAGAAAAAAAAAAAAAATCTGGAGGTTTCTCTGGGGGTTTTGTTCTGGGGGTGTTTTTTTTTTTTTTTTTTTTTTTCCTCTTTTCATTACAAAGAAAAGCTGTAAGTTCTGACTTGCATCTTTATTGTTTTTAAAAGCTATAGATTGTTGTGGGTGGCATTAGAAACACAGGAAGACAATGCAGCTGCCGCCCCTGTTAGCGTGTTCAGATAAGCTTGTCACCAGAACGTGTCAGCTACACAGTCGTTTCTTTACTTTGAAGCACATGTAGTCATCTCCTACAAGTCTTATGCTGAAAGAAAAAAACAGCCTGCCCAGATGAATATTGGAGAAAAATTTTCTCGTTATTAAAAGGAGAACAAAAGATTAATTTTTTTTAAAGCTGCAGATGTATATACGAAGAATATTCAAAGTCAGCCTTTAAAAATGTCTTACTTATTTCATGCTTTGGCAGAATTAACGCAAGGGTATACAAATCTCACTACATTTTATGGGAGAAAATAGAGAAAACCTTAGGGGGGAAAGAGCTAGAAGGGTTGCATTACCTGACTTTTGCCATCTCACCTGATTTATACATCACCGTTCATAAAACGTGACGTGAAGCTCTTTGAAGTGTAGGAATTAACATGTTTTCTCGAATATGTTCAGCTCTGCGAGAACGGTAGCTCGTTATCTCCGACTGCCTAAACACAAGCAGTAGTGACTGTTTACTGAAACAACCTGTAAATGTGTTAGCCTGTGTTTCCAGAGGATAAGGACTCGCTTCAGACCCTAAAAGTGGTTCTTTTCTCACCCTTATCTGAGCCATCCCTGAACAAACTGCCTCTGAACAGAGTTTAAGCACCTCTCCTTTGATCTCCTTTATAAAATCACCAGAACTGTTTACTTTGAAACGCACACATCTCTCTCTTGGAAGAGGAGATCACGTTTTTTAAGACACGAACAGATAAGAATTTCTCAGTGTTTGTCATCCTGCTCGATATCCTGAAACATAACTGCTCATTGCTTAATTTTATTCTTAAATGAGTTCATAAGAATTAATTAATTCTGCTCCCTATGCGAGAACTCAAAACTTCCCACCGTGCTTTCCGCAGAGGGCCGAGCGAACTGCCCTGGCAGCACCACTGTGATCTCCTTTCAAACCTTCTCTCGTTGCAGACTCCTTGAAATCCCTGATACCGCCCCAAACTGAATCAGCGGCAG
The DNA here is from genome assembly GCA_013400375.1 of Thinocorus orbignyianus. Classification (NCBI taxonomy): domain Eukaryota; kingdom Metazoa; phylum Chordata; class Aves; order Ciconiiformes; family Thinocoridae; genus Thinocorus; species Thinocorus orbignyianus. The sequence continues at coordinate 66,149 of VXBW01002705.1, read as the reverse complement.
CAGCCTCACCCTCAGGGGCAGATGAGAGCCGCAGCCGCAGCATCCTGCCTCGGGGATGGGGAAAAACATCTCACCCAACTGACTGCTCCTTCAAACAACACCTACCCGCCCTGAGCAGTGTGCTACTGCTAGGCGTATTGGGAACATACTAGTAGTAGTGTTTCTCCATAATTGTTACCTGTTTGCAAGCTCAAGGACTCATTTGCTAGCAGAAAGGCAACAGGATTCTTCCAAGACTCGCATCGAACTAGAAAGGGGAGGGGGGGACCTCCAAAGCTGAGGTTAAGCCTCATAAAAGAGGCCTCCTTCTGTCCTCCTGTTACCGGCCGCTTCTGCATCCTTCTCCCTTTATGCCAGGAGATAAACACTGAGCACCAGGGCGTGATTAAAGCGCGGAGGCCGAGATGCAATCAGGTGGCCAAGGCGGCTGAGAGCTGAACCTGGCGCCGGGTCAGGCCGCGCTGGGCCCGGCCGAGCGCCGCCCGGGGAGATCCGCGGGTGTGCCAGCCACCTGAGGGGAGATTCAAGCGCCTCTCCACGGGGTGTCTGCTCTCGGCCTCATTTGGTGCTTTCAAGGCCTTTTCAAAACCACGTCGCAAAAAAACCAAAAAAAACCCCCAAAAAAACAAAAAAAAAAACCCCAAAACCCAAACCAAAACAAAACAAAAAACCAACCAAACAAACAAACAAAAAAACCCAACAAAACCTCTTTAAAATGATTGCCCCCTAATGCTGGGGCTGCCTGTGAGTGCGGGGAGACGCCGGCAGCAGCGGAGCCATGGAGAAGGGGCCCTT
>VXBW01002705.1:22868-53468 GCA_013400375.1 Thinocorus orbignyianus | reverse complement strand
CGGCGGGGCTCCTGAGGGCCTGGCTGCTCTGCGACAGCCACTCCACAGAGAACGGGGCCTTGGTCATCCTGGGCTGCTCCGGAGGCGCCGGGAAGGAGGGTGCGGGGGTCGGGGAGCGGGGCTGCTCCTTTATACCGCGAGTCCCGGAGGAAAACGCTGTTTGTGTAAATACACATCAAAGGGGCAGATCAGTATCACCCAACTGCCATCGGCCCTGCCCCCAGCAAAGGACACCGTTCACACGTTGCTGCAGCTCGGGGAGGCTCGGCTCCGCCGTGTCTGCCCCGGCAAGCGCTGGCTCCCGGCGGTGATTTACAGCTCCCGTCGCACCCATCCCCATCAAACGGCACTTGTGGGGCTGTGCGGCCTCAAACGGCGCTGGGGAATCACCCCGGGGGACAGCAGAGCACCCCCAGCCCCAGGCGCTGCTGCCCCCGCTCCCCCTCCCCCTGGAACTGGCTTTTCTTTTTCCTTTTCCAGCAGAAGATCCACTGTCTAAAGGGATCTTCTCAAGCCTGCTCCTCTCTGGGCTGAGCACCGCGCTCCAGAGACAGTCGGAGACGAGCGAGTGGAGAAACTGGCTCCTTGCCTTCTCCTGGGCCCACAGTGTTTCACTGCAGTTAAAGGCACCAGGCGTGGGGGTCGGGGGTCGGAAGAGAAGGTCGTGGAACGGAAAAGGTAAAAGCGAAGGCTGTCGGGCTGTGCTGATCAGCTGGCTCCTGGCTGCTCCTATAGAATATGTTTTCTGGACTAAAGAATCATATAAAAGCCTTAAAATTAACATTCTGCTGAGGGTACAGAATTCACGTCAGATCTCTCCCCCCAGATCTCCTCCAGCTGTGCAGGTCACGCAGGCTCCTCTGCTGTCTCACTGTCCCTGTCTTTCCTTTATCACCTTGAGCGTGGCTTTCAGAACTTTTCCCATCCCATCCCTGGGTTTGTGTGCCCCAGGAGCAGCTGCCTGCTGCAGTAACCTCTCTGGAGTGTGTTGACAGAAAGTTCCCCGTGTTTTAAGGGCAGTTTTTCGCTGCAGGGCGCTCATGAACTGCCTCCCCCTCCCACCCCCGGCCCTGTGCAGGAACAGGGCACTGATAATGCCTGTCACACCTTGCTTCAGGCACCAGCTGCCTCCAGAAACCACCACTGCGTGTCTGATTTGGCTGGGCTCGTTCCTGTGTCCTGCCTTACACTCACCCTCCGCCACCTGCACACAAGCCCCACTGTCCATGTGTCCTGCCCCACGCTGCTCTGCCTCCCGCAGGGCTCCCAGCACCCACTGCCCTCTGACCCCCGGCAATGCCGCTGCCTCCCGCTGCTCCTCAGGCTGTCAGGGAGGCAGGGGCTTGGAGCAACCTGCTCTGGTGGGAGGTGTCCCTGCCCAGGGCAGGGGGTTGGAACGGGATGATCTTGAAGGTCCCTTCCAACTCTGACCCTTCCATGACTCTGTGACGGGGTCAGCTGTAGCTAACGTGTGCCTGGCAGCAGCCCCTCCACTCAGAGGGGGCAGCTATTAGTGCCAGTGCCTGCCTGGAGAACCCTGCCCAGCCTCTGCTGCAGGCAGGCAAAATGCCTTTCTCAAGGACCAACGTTTTGTGAACATTGGAAGAAGGGAATTTTCCTGTAAGTTTCCTTCTCCATTTAAATCTCTCTGATGCCATTAACAGCGTTCTGCATGGCAGAGGGAGCGAGATCCCATCCCAGGAAGATACATGTGTCTCTTGTGCCCAGAATTATTTCCTTTCCTAGTCTCCACTTAATATTAAATACACATATAAAGATAATTAATATATGCTACTTACATACTTTTATATCTATATACAAATATTTTTTTTAAAGTGTAAACCAGTCTGTCTGTATGACTGTATTTTTTTCCAGCTTTATTTTGTGTCAACGAATAAAGACACTTGGCCAGCTGTTCAACAGGCCAAAAAGAATACTTGATGTATGGTGGTGCTCTGAAAAATAGAAAATCTTGGGTTTTAGCATCCACTGATACATCTGTCACAGTCTCTTTGTGAGTTTTGAGATATTTTCACCGTCTGAGCCGCAAACTGCATCCTCTCACACTGCTGGCTTAGGAATTGCATTTATGGAGGCAAACGTCACAGCCAAGAGGCGGCGGCAGGTGCTGATGTCCCAGACACACACCTCGGCCACGCTGAGACAAGGTGAACCCAGATCTCATTGCCACTGTACAGAAACGTATGAGCATCCCGGAGAGATGGCAGATGACTTCTGAACGTAATGGCTGCTATGATATAATTAAAGTAGCAACTGTTAAATATCTAAAATTCCTAAGCTGCCCTCTTTCTGTCTCCATGTATTATTCATTAGGTGTTTGTTTGAAAACCTCCCAATAAACCATGGCTAAAATCAAGCATTCTGGCCAACGGGATGGGCACCTGCTTGTGCTAAAGTCCTTGGAATTTGTCAGAGCAGAGCAGGATTAGGTGGGACCTTTGCCTCTGCTGCTGCAGGAAGGTGGAGAAAAGGAGCTCAGCCACGCTTCCAGGGCTGCTCCCAGGGCTGCTCCCAGGGCTGCTTCCAGGGCTGCCACTGGCAGAAGTCTCAAGATGCATTTACTGAGGACAAGGACAGTACTTTGTGCAGTTGTTTGTACAAGGCACAGCTGCTCTCTTTGGGGAGCCAGCACCTTCCCCATGAAAACAAGGACCATCAGCTTCCTGGAGATGGAAGGATCCCGAGGATCATAATGCCAATGCTGGCCCAGGCCAGCCCTTCCCGCAGGAGCCGATGGAGAGGCAGCACCCCAGCGCCCAGGCAGAGCAGCTCTCCCTGGCAGGGTTTGCACAAACGGGAGCATCACACGCCCACAGAAGGTGATTAAGATTTAGCATCATGTTTGGTGTTAAAGTTGTGTGTGCAGACGTTTCTCTGAACGATTAAAGACAGCAGCTAAATGCAAACATGCATTCATTTCAAAAAGGGACGGTACAAATCCCTGCCATTTCGCCTCTGCCTGTTCCTAAGGGGCAGCTGGAAGGCTGGGCGCTGCAAACGGCACCGCTGCTGGCAGCCTGGCACGGACAGCTACAAGGCCGCGAGGGTCTCTTGTGCCATCTCCTGGTTATACCAAGACTTCACAGCCAGGAAACTGCTACGCGAAGGGGAGAAGTCGCAGAAGTTCAGCTGAGGCAGTAACAAAATCACAGAATCAGAGAATCATCTGGGCTGGAAAAGACCTTGAAGATGGTCGAGTCCAACCGTAACCCAACGCTGCACAGTGACCACCCACCCACGTCCCTCAGGGCCACATCCACCCTTCGGTCAAATACCTCTGGGGACTGTGACTCCAGTTCTTGGCAGCCGGGAGCACCGGCAGCTGGAGAGCATGGCCAAAGAGGGAGAAAACTTTCCCCCAGGCAAGCAGCACAGTTACACTCCAGACGTTGCTTTATTCTAAAGTGTGTCACACCAAATGTGCACACACGTGTCCATGGACAAAAGCAAACCAGTGTCCTTGTGAAAGAGCGCTCCCCCCACCCCCCAGCAGCTATTTACATTTCTGTTGGTTGTGTTGTGGGGTGGTGTCTAAATGCACATTCTTAAATATCTGGTTGATGAAAACACCCCAAAGCAACAGCAGGCGTCGATAGCAACAGGTCTGACACTGAAGCATCATACAGAGAACATGAGATGATGTTTAAATTCTTGTACAGCATCAGTTATTGTCATAGAATAAACATCCCATTTTCTAGACGCAGTAGTTGCTTTAAATCCTGACAAAACCTGTAAGAAGTAGATGAGCTAATAATCTCAAGTGCAAAATATAAACAAGTAAATCCACAAAAGCAATTTCAACAGTCTGACTAGCAAATATAGAAAATGAATTTATTAAGCTGATGTGATTAGCAAGGTTTGTAGAGTTCTTTACATCAGTAAAGCTTATGCTACTTCAAATGTTGCTCTTTCAAAGGCAAGGTGTGGCTCTAAGTGAACGGTAATTTTTAATTGAGAAAAAACAAACAACTACTAATAAAAGCAATTCTTTAAAATAAATGCATATAGATTAAATATGTGAAAAGCATGTCTGACAATGAGGTTATCATTGACCTCCTCAATCACTGTCTAATATAAAGACAGGAGGAAAAAACTAAATCTGTTCCCATTTGGCAATTTTTAGAGACACAGCAACAGATTTTACTCCCTCAATGGTAAATCAGAACACTAGGGTTAGGGACATGTTAAGCCTACATTTGGTAAATAGCAAAAGAAATAATCTTAAAAGTAGAACAAATACAACAGAGCACTGTGGGGGTTGAATTACCAGGGTGTACAAGTCAGCACAACACACCAGCATGAAAAGGTGACTGAGGGATCTAACGGGGAGTGAGGACATTCCCTGTCCTCACCGAGACAGACGAGGAGCGGGCGGTGATGTTGATATTGCTGTTATTGACAGGGGAAAAGGAGAATCTTCCCTCTCAAACACTGGAAAAGCCACAATGTCACACGTGCCCCTGATTTCTGTCAAACACAACAGCACAGTTGCAGTCCCTGGGGATGTGCACATTCCCATTTCTCACACCGTTACCCTTCTCCATCCCTACAGCGTGCCAGGACAGCTCATGCCTGCTCTTCACATCTCCCCAAGCATTTCCATTTTCTGAGCACAGCTCTAGCACAGAGCCTTCAGCACAGAGCTCCCCTCAGCTGTGCCTGCCCTCCCCTGCTGCTCCTCCAACGCCACCACCGCTCCTTCTGGCAGAAACACTTCTCATTTGGAGCCTCAACAGTTGGGCACCGCACAAACCTGGGGAGTTCAACAGGCTTTCCAGCAGCAGCAGCGCATTTCCTGGCCATTTGGGAGGTTTGGTAAGAAGCAGCTCTGTTGGAGGGTAGCACCAAAGGTTTACAAGTTGCAGAGCCAAATTTCACACAGTTTTTTTTTATTTATTTAATGCTGCTGGAGTACTGCTATCTACAAAAGCAACGTCAGGAGCAAAAGCCATCATCAAGTGCGCACGCACATACACAATTTGGCAAAGTGATTCTTCTGCCAAATATAGGAAAAAAAGAAAAAAAAGAGGAAAAAAAAGAGGCAATTTCCCATTTACTGTTTTCCCAAGGCCATGAAGTCAGAAGCAACAAACTGGTAATATTTAAATTCAGACCTTACTTTCATTTGGAAGCAGGTTAGTCTGATGGCACTGAAACTGAAACACAACTGTGGCAACGCGGCACCCCTCTCCTCAGTACACTTGGAAAAAAGACGCCCAGTTATTTCAGTCAATCACAGTTTCCATAACCCACAACACAAAGGCAATTCACACGGACAGTTGGTGCCAGTGGGGGACCCGTGTCCCTGAAGGGCACAGGCAGTGACAGGACACACGTGCACCATGTCCTGTCACACCCAGCACTCAATGAGCTGCTCTCTGGGCTCTGCCGGGCCAGCTCTGCAGCAGCAGCTGTACTTGTTGTGTGTGTTACTTTACCTGATTTCCACAGAACTTGTTAGATATTTGTTTGTCCAGGAGATGAACCTAATCCAGTTTTGTGCCTTACACTTGCAACAGGGCAGATGGAACGGACTCAGTTACTGAAACGTTGCCTTCATCCTGCGCAGCGTGTCCTGAATTTTTCGGGAATGCTTTTCTGTTGGTGGCTGATGGAAGTTGGCAGAGTTGTCAGCTGCCAGGGCAGAAACGTCTGCATCCTTGTAACGAGTTATTCTTTGTCTGAGGTAAGACTGCAGCTTGAAATCTGAGGCGTATGTGTAAGGATTCTCTTGAAATGCATGAACTTGGCTCACAACTTTTGCAATATTCCTTGAAAGAGGAAAAAAAAAGATCAGTTTGGTTTGCTGACAATTACAAAAAACACCCAAAGAAGCCCAGACCAAAAATGCAAATCCCAAATTAAAGGAAATTCAAAGGCATTCTCTTCTACAGTATACATCCTTTCAGTCAGATATCAAAATGAGTGAAACTATTTACACTGCTAACTGAAATGTTGCGTTAGTTCTTGTTACCCCATTGGACAATATTCTATTTTAAGAAGTCAGATGACATGGATTTATCATTAAAAACCTCACCGAAGCTTAGTCCACTTGTGGGCCCCGTTTGTCATTGTGAACCCTCCCGTTTCCAGCTGTTGGACGTGCATTGCCAACACATGGGCCGACGGAATCGTTGGGAGGGTTTTGAATCTCTCCCCTTCCATCAAGCACAAACTGTCACTTTTCAAAAACACCTAGTTCAAAAAATGCACAGAGACAAATCTCATGTTAAGCCCTGGGTCAGGTTTTACCAGAACTCCTCCTCTTCACACATTTAGCTTTATGTATTTATTTGCCATGAATTTTATCTTCAACTTAAGCTGAAGACAACACTAAGAGTTAATCTGGTGGCAAGCATTTTAAAGCATACAACTAAAAAAATAACTTTAATCAAAAGACAGCTCATCATTGTAATTGTTCTAAATCACAGCCAAAATTAAATTTTAGAACTGCACTCTACAATTTGGAATTGTATAGATCAGTAGGAGAATGCATGTAATTAAATAAACATCTAAGATATTTCAAGACTACAGCCACAAAATTCCTGCAGAAATCACCAGAAAAGGTGTATCCAACACCCCAGCTTGCTTTGGAATTTCTTTCTTGACTTCTAGGAACACACAGGATACATTTTTGAGAAATACTGTGATGAAAGTAAACATAAACTCTTGGATTAAGAGTCAAAATTCTTAAACTGTATCATGCAGGAGATTTTAATTCAAAGTAATAATTATGGCTTTCATCCTGCAGCGGCACCCATTGAACCACATCTTGAATCTCTTACCTCAAAGAAGTATTTTCACATCAAAGACTTTGTACCATACCTCAACAGCCTTGAGTTCCTCCATTATTTCAGCTACTTTTGCAGGTAAAATTTTCCAGGCCTTACAATAAAACAAAATACAATATGAAAATCAAAAATAACGTTCATATTGGTACCAGACTACATTCAGCAAAACAGTTCCAGCACAGAGTGCCAAACTTACTGGTAATTGTCGTACAATAAGGTTTTCCAAGCCTGCCAGGATCTGCATAGCAGTGGCAAAATTTCTTTGTTCATAGCAGCATTTTGCTATCAGAAGAAATTTTGATAACAAGCTCACCTGCAGCTGAAAAAATATAATTAATATATACCATATATATAAAAAATATAGTAAATATATACAGTAAATCTACATAATAAAATTCAACGGAGGAAGAAGAGACATATTTTCCTTTTTGTCTTTGGTATCAGAATTGCTGACTGTAGTACCACTTCCCCCCGAGACCAAGGTCTCTATTTTCTGGCACCAAGGTGTCCTGTTAAAGTCAGGCATTTGTTCTCCTCAGGCAACCCCTCTGGTCCATCCTATGGGGTTTCCACACCTGCTCCTACCAAACACTGAAGACTCTCCCAGGGACACCACACCCAGCTGTTAACTGCCCACTCGCAGGTGTATTTCTGGGTATTTCTTGCAGCTCTGCTGCCTCACAACTCGTATACAACACCAGCGGTGTCGTAACTGGTGCCACAACAAAAGGGTGACGAACCTTGGCCGTGTGACACGTCACAACCTCGGCAGCCACCCAGGTGCTGACGCTGTCTGCGTACCCGAGCAGCTGCAGCAGGTACGGGGCCTGTACGCACTTCGACAGGAACAGACTGCACACCTGAAGTGAAGCTGCCTCAGCAGAAACAGCTCTGTGGAGAAAACGAGGAAAAAAACACGTAGAAATAATTCACGCTGATTTTGGATTTTCCAAAGAAAATTCTGATCTAAGATGTCAGCTTCTAACCGCTTAAAATAATTCTGCAGTGCTTGCAGTCTGGGTTTTATAATCTTTCACAAAGCACACAGCAAGCCATGTCACTTTTCTGTTCATTATAACTACCAAGTTATACATGACTACAAGACGAGCACGTGCAGTGCTCCCCTCTGCACACACAGGCACCTTCACCACCTGTTACTGAACAAACCAACCCACCCAATCTGACAGAAAATAACACTGAGAAACCCAAACTCATGAAAAACTGCAGCCATAGCATAAAAGGAGCCTGACGCCCAGGGGCACCACACACCCACATTCATACACCCGCGTGTAGATGCAGTGTACACAGACACATCCGTGTCACACACAGGTACAGATTTTTCTTGACCACTTATTTTCATAAACTGCTGGGGGGGTCGGTCTGTTCTCCCAAGTCACAGGCCATGGGACAAGAGGAAACGGCCTCCAGTTGCACCAGGGGAGGTTCAGATTGGAGCTGAGGAATAATTTTTACACTGAAAGGGTTATGAAGGCTTGGACTGGGCTGCCCAGGGCAGGGGCTGAGGCACCATCCATACAGGTGTCTAAAAAATGGGTTGATACAGTGCTTAGTGGTGTGGTTTCATGACGGGTTGTTGGTTTCTTTCGGTCAGAGTTAGGTTGATGGTTGAACGAGATGATCTCAAAGGTCCCTTCCAACCTGGACAATTCTGTGATTCTATGATTGCAGGCAGCCTGCTCTAGCTGACCTTGCCCAAGGCAGGGTCCTTGGACTACACAGCCTTGAGAGGCCTTTTCTACCCTCATCTGTTCTATGATGGTCACTGGGGTTTATGTACACACACACACACACACACAAAATCAGTCAGCCTGTTTCAGAAACCATTACAATCTTTTTCTGACCAAAAGAAAACCTCAGAAGCAACCTCACTGACACAAGTCTTCAGCCTGACCCACTGCAGATTTGAAATGTGACCTACCTCATGCACGTGTGCACAGGCACATGTACATACACATGTATAAAGTCTCCTGAAATTAAAAAAAGTTATTTATATGAACTATCTATTCCATCAAAATGATGGCAAGGTTTTAAAATGTTTTTCTCTTCCCGGATGTTGTAAAGATGTAACACAGTAAGTTATTGTGCAGCAACAGAATAGAAGGGCAGCTAAAATAAACTTACTTCTGGACAGCAACACATTTGTCTTTAACACCAAGCGCTCTTGAATTTAGAAAGTGTACTGGATGACATTTATGAAATACTTCCTAAACAAAAAGAGTAAGATATATCTGTTGTTAGATCTAGCAGTTCTAAAATGCTCAGGGATAAAAATGACAGAGGCTGCCCCTGCCCCGCCACCGCCTCCAGCAAATTCAGAGAGATCACAGCCCAAGAATAGAATTAGGCATTCTAAACTTTTTTCTGTAGAGATTTCAAGAGAAAACCAGACCAATTAAAACGAGATTTAATTAAAAATCTCATGAAACAGTATGAGAGACGCTTGAAACAGGGTTGGGGAATGGTAGAGAAAGGAGGCCGAGTGTAAAGCAAGAAAACAGATATGATTTGTACTTCCCAGTAAACATAAACCTTTGTACCTGTTGCAGTAAGGTCAGCTGGCAGCAAAGCTGCTGCACACTGCATTCTGCCAAGAGATAGGGCCCTGCTCCATCTGCTTTGGCCCAGGAGCCTGGGGATCCTGCTGCCACACCACTGTGGCAGGGCTGGGGCAGAGCCGACGGATCGGCGTGCAGCCGCTCACCCCGACACCCTGCAACCGGGCCCACACCTTTGGAAAGTCTCCAGTTAAAGTTCTGCAGAAAAAAAAAGAAGATACACAAAGATACAACTTCTCTGAAGCAAACCTTGTGTCTCCCCTTGATTTAACTTCCTGGAATGTTTTATTTTTTAGAGAAACACCTTTGTGGATGCAGAACTTCCAGGTCAGCTAACTGGTCACTGGTCACCAGTCACTAACTGGTCCATGCCACCTTGCTATTTTAAGCCCATACAACAAGCAGAGCTGATGCGTCTGAGCAGGAGGGCACCAGATCCCAAGCAACAAACAAAAGTTCTCTGTATGCAAGCTTGCTGCCATCCACTACTGCATACTGTGAAGCTTTGTATTTTAGGTTTTATTTCTCACTGTCTCTTACTATTTGTCGCACTCTTTTCACTTAGCATCAAACAGCCTTTTCCAAAGAAATAGTTATTTTTCCATTCTTCCATCTTCCAGGATCCTTACGATGCAGTGACAATAAAAGCAGTCCATCTTTTCTCTATTCTGCTCGTCCTTTCTTGGTTGAATCCCCATTACACCCCATGGAATTCTGAACCTTTATCAAGAGGCTGATTCTAAATTCAACTTGCACTCTTGCCTAGAGTGTGCTCCAGCTTCTGGAGTCACCTTTACACCAGCACACCACGTGCATGAAGCAGCAAATATAGACAAAAGTTCAGACAAATCTTTGCTACAAGCTCTGCAGTTCTGGCAGGAACCCCCTCACTGCACACTGTTTTCCCACAGTTACAGACTTACCAAAATATACACTGAATAAAAACCATTCATGTCTGACAAAGGGGAAAACGTTTCCTAGTGATGATGAGTCACATCCTAGTAAAAAGGCTGAAGAGTTCAGCTCCTCCCAAAACTTTGATTATCTGATCCATTATTACTGAAACAGCTGACAGGCTGCAATTAAGGCTTAAGATGACTTCCACAATTACGGAACTCTTCCGGTTTTAGATACTTTCAAAAGAAAATTTAAAATGCAGGTACATAACTTTTACCAACTGAGGATCACAGAATGCTACGGGGTTGGAAGAGACCTCTGGAGAACACCCAGTCCAACCCCCCAGCCAGAGCAGATCATCCCAGAGCAGGTTGCACAGGGATGCATCCAGATGGGTTTGAATGTCTCCAGAGACGGAGACTCCACCACGTCTCTGGGCAGCCTCTGCCAGGGCTCTGCCACCCTCAAACAAGTTCCTCCTCATGTCTAGATGGAACTTGCTATGTTCAAGTTTGTGCCTGTTGCCACTTGTCCTGTCTGCTCCCTGTCACCAGGATGTAGACCCTAAGCTGGATACTCTAGTTTTTGTCAGAGAATAATCTATGGAAACATGGTCTATATACTGCAGAGCGAAGAAAATACATCCCTTTCTGGAAACATCTTCTGACAGCTTTTTACAGAGAGAATGTAATGTTTTTCTGTCCTCCTCATCCTCCTCTTGGCATCTGTCCGTGCTGGAGCACTGATGAGTGCTGCCACTTTTCCTGGTGGAACTATCCTCAAGCAATGACAACAGGTGCTCTCCGTAGCCATTCAATGGAGCAACCTGCAAATGCAAAGCAGGATAAGAGAGCACTGAGCTCAGCTTCCCATAAATTTTAAGTATGACACAGCAGAGTTCTAAGATTCATGTCTGTCCAAAAGCAGATGTATTGAACACAGCTGTCAAAGACAGCATTATTTTACTTTAATTAGAACAGTTTTTTCTAATAACAATCTTACATATTGATGTAAGTTAATATATAGTGATATACAAAAAACCTGAGATATATATTTATTTTTTATTAAAGCTTCTTACGAAATTCTGACTTACCTTGGAAGAAATGAATTCTTTTAGGGTACACAGGAGATCAGCATTTGTTGCAAAGTCTACACTGTAGCAGTCTTCAACCCAAGCCTGCAGGATGTAGAAACTGCGGTTACGTNTCAATGGAGCAACCTGCAAATGCAAAGCAGGATAAGAGAGCACTGAGCTCAGCTTCCCATAAATTTTAAGTATGACACAGCAGAGTTCTAAGATTCATGTCTGTCCAAAAGCAGATGTATTGAACACAGCTGTCAAAGACAGCATTATTTTTCTTTTATTTTAATTAGAACAGTTTTTTCTAATAACAATCTTACATATTGATGTAAGTTAATATATAATGATATACAAAAAATCTAAGATATATATTTATTTTTTATTAAAGCTTCTTACGAAATTCTGACTTACCTTGGAAGAAATGAATTCTTTTAGGGTACACAGGAGATCAGCATTTGTTGCAAAGTCTACACTGTAGCAGTCTTCAACCCAAGCCTGCAGGATGTAGAAACTGCGGTTACGTATTTTGGTGAGTGATGTGGAAGGATCCAGGCTTGTGCTGCTGAGAAGAAAAAGGCACTTATTTCACCAAAACTGATATCCAATTCCAATTGAAAAATAAGTGATGAAAAAACCCACAACTATTATCTGGTACTGACTCTACAGTCTTCATAGAATCACAGAATCACCCAGGCCAGAAGGGACCCCCAAAGGCCATCCTGTCCCACCTCCCCGCAGTCACAGGGACATCCCCAACCAGCCCAGGGTGCCCAGGGCCTCATCCAGCCTCACCTGGAATATCTCCAGGGAAGGGGCCTCAACCACCTCCCTGGGCAACCTGTCCCAGTGTTCCACCACCCTCAGAGGAAAGAACTTGTTCCTAATATCCAACCTAAATCTGCTCTTCTCCAACTTCAAGCCATTGCCCCTTGTCCTGTCGCTGCAGCCTTTGGAAACACATCCTCCCCCAGCCTTCCTGGAGCCCCTTCAGGTCCTGGAGGCTGCTCTAAGATCTCCCTGGAGCCTCCTCTTCCTCAGGCTGAACAACCCCAGCTCCCTCAGCCTGTCCTCAGAGCAGAGCTGCTCCAAGCCCCTGATCATCTCGGTGGCCTCCTCTGGACCCGCTCCGTCAGGTCCATGTCCTTCCTATTCTGAGGGCTCCAGCCCTGCACACAGGGCTCCAGGTGGGGTCTCACCAGAGCAAAGTGGCAGAATCCCCTCTCTGGATCTGCTGGCAACACATTAAATTCTTATGTTTCATGACTTTAGAATCCATGGCTCTATGGAAATGAAGCTGTGGCTGTACTCACAACTCCTCACTGATGACTCAGAGTCAGAGGGAAAGAGCAGCAAGCACAGCAAACACAGCACCTGCTCTAGTGTCGTTCTCACTTGTCAACAGAGTCTCACAAACCCACTGAAGTTCAGTTTAGTTCTGCAGTTCTCTTCAGGAACAGCTATTTGCCATTGGGGGGTAGAAGTTAACTGTGCTTTGATAACATTTTTTCACAGGAAATTACTGTACCTGGACAAAGTGCTGCTGATTCTATCAAGGAGAAACTGCAAAAACTCTTCTTGTGTGCAGAAATAGCGGAACGTGTAGAGAAACTGCTGTACATAACCTTCTAAAAATGCATTTCTGTGAAGCACAAGAGAAACATCAGAGAAGCAAGAACAAAGTTGCTTCTTGCATTAGAGTACAGCAACAGCAAGAAAAGTCCTCAAAATATCAAGAATTAATAAAGATTTTAAATACTCAAGCTATATATAAAACCTTGATTCCTTTTTATTTCCTTTTTACTCATCAAATATTGGGATTGTCAGCAGTAAAGGCATATTTTTTTTTTAAAAAAAGGTTTCTTTACTTGCAATTTTGTGAGTAACCATTTGATATTTCTATTATTATCAAAAGTTACATTCTAAATAGCATGGAAGAACATATTTAATTTTCTTCTTTTTTTTTTTTTCTATCATCTCACTTGGTGTTGTTTCAAAAGATTTTTAATAACAGCATAAAAGTAGATATTCTAAGCAAGAAAGCATTTCCTGTGGTTCTAATTAGACCAGTAGTTGCTTTAACAGAACATACTTGTTACTTACACATTAAAAATAAGTGCATTTTAATTTTTTATCTATATACACGCACTCTCAGGGTCTTAACACAGGTAAATTGTCCTGGTTTCCCAATGGGTTACAGCTAACCATGAATATGGAAGCTCTGATTCCAGAAACACCTTGGTCACCTTGTGCAAAATATTGACTGCCAGAACAGCAGCAGCCAGGATGAGTAACTGGCTCTGAGAGACAGCATCAGCTGGGAGAAGGAGCTGGAAGTTGCTCCCTCCGGAGTGGCACAGGTCTGATGGAGCCACTCAGGCAGTTTCCACCCTTACAGAATCACCGAATGGTCAGAGTTGGAAGGGACCTTCAAGATCACCCAGTTCCAACCACCTGCCCTGGGCAGGGACACCTCCCACCACACCAGGTGGCTCCAAGCCCCATCCAGCCTGGCCTTGAACCCCTCCAGGGATGGGGCAGCCACAGCTTCTCCAGGCAACCTGTTCCAGGGTCTCACCACCCTCACAGCAAAGAATTTCTTCCTGATATCCAATCTAAATCTCCCCTCTTCCAACTTAAAACCATTACCCCTCTGTGAAAGACAAAGAATTTATGTGATGTTGAGTAACGAGGAGTTCTCATAGAGACTGTTTTTCCCTGAATTAGCAACTGTGTGCCTCAACCCACTCCCAACTAAGGATGTGCACAATATACTATACCTAGAATACAAACAAGCCATTAAGCCGAGCGGTGTCCCAGCCTGCAGAGCCCTGACTCCCCTGGGGTGACTGCACCGGGGCTTCTCTGTGCCGTAGTACAGCAGCGACGGGGGCTCCTCCGCAGGCGCCGCGTCCACGGGGTCAGCTCTGCCCCTGCCAATGACCACGGGCAGCACCCAGGGCTCCACACCCCACTGCTCCGCGTACATGATCTGCTCAGACACCCACCACGAAAACATAATGCATAGGAAAAAAAAGAAGATTCACACAAAATGCAGTCACCTCAACCTAAAGACAAACCAGGTTTGACACCACTGCTCCCGCCCCCCTGCTCTTTCAAACAATGCTAGTAGAAATTACCTTTATTTTATTAATTCTTTTAGATCCCACTTAATTTGGCACTGTGACACAAAGCCCTTCACGTTTCACCTACTGACACCTACTGCTGCACTGATGCAGCACCGAAAGGACAAATGAAACACAAGCAAAACAAAGTCCAACTTGCCTGCACGTATTTCTTCACCAGTTCAAGAAACTGCACTTTTGATTTCATCTCCTGCAGCTGTCCTCTCAATTTGGGCAACATAGATTTAGTTTCAGGCCCTTTGGATTTAAAACACACAGCAGAAGAACATCAATGATTCTCATTTACGGGGCGGGGGGGGAAATTCCCTAAAAAGCCTGCACCCATTTCATCAGGGACAAGTTGCTGCAGCCTCACCTTTGCTTCTTCGTTCTTTCTGCAACAGTTTCTGGTAAAACTTGATGGTCTTTCTGTAATTTTTTGTCTCCATCATTAGCAATTGTTCTAGTTCCTATTTAAAGGGAAAAGTGTTCCTGATGAGAATGGAATCTGCAAGGTTAGTAGGAAACCGCTTTAAAAGAGAACTGCTTTGTATGAAGAAAACAACATCCAAAGAGAGAAGAGCATGCCATTAACAGGAAAAACTCCCTCTCCCACCTGTGCTTACAGCCGAGCGTCAGCAGGGATCACCTGTCCCCCAGCAGAGCCAAGGCATCATCAACAGATTGGTAAGTGGGTTAGCTTTAATGGCATGGACTCACGAGAAATTAATCTGAGCTGGAGAAAAACCTGTCACTGTTTTGCAGAAACACTCAAAAGGCTTAACGAGGTAGTTCATTAGCAGCAAGAGCCGCAAAAGCCCTGTGGATTTTTAAAAGGCTTACCACTAAACAGGCCTCACAGAGAACGCTGAGAGCAGAGGAGAGCTGCTCCCCACAGTCTGATTTGGAAACTGCTCGCTTTTACTTGTGATTTTGTTTCAACAATTAAACTAAGCTGATTAAGAGACTATGAACACAGAAAGGGAACTGGAAAGAGTGGCCGCTTTCTGACATTCAGAACCTGATGGACAGAAGTGGTTCGTCCCCTGAATAATTTCAGGTGAGAAGCACTGAAGGCATTGGCAAATTCTTAGTCTATTCCATGACATTTTAGGTAGATCTAGAACATCAACATTTTTTTTTGGAGCTATACATTCAATTGTTCTGCTCCCTCTGCAGCTGTACAATCAGCTCAGTTTTATTGCTGACATTTTAAAAATGTGCCAGAGACCTGAGGCAAAAAGTAGGTTGGTATAATCCTTGGCAGACAAGGAGCAGGCTTCTGAAATAAAACGGGTTAAGAGATGACTTAAACAGGGGAGCACAGGGAGGAGACAGACAGACCTTGCAAGAGAGGCAGGACTTCCCTCCAGCCACTCAGCCACCCCTCCTGCTGGGAACGGCCACCACCAAGCCTTTCTCTGCACTTTGTCCTCCTGGACTGGAGACTGGGCATGTATTTTCTCCACTAGACTTTACAGTGTGAAGTTTGTTACTAGAATAATTACCTTTCTTGATCTCCTACTTTGGCAGAAAACTCATGTTAATTTTCACACTGAGTCTATTTTATTTTCTCAGTATTTTGCTTTAGACAGAGCGTCTTTCCCTTGAAATGTGCACAGCTCTTACTCAGTGTTCACACATCGTGTTAACAGCTCATAAATGACAGTAATTAATGATCACATTTATTTTCTAAGCACTCAAAGTATAACATGTATAAACATTTGTGTAATCAACTAAAACTGGCTGGGCACACTTTGCTGCACAAATGCAGCTGTGGGCTACATCCAAGTACAACAATACGTGAAGACTTATAAATATTGAATGATTGTAAATCACCTCTCACCAGTACCAGCAACACCCATACTGCTCAAAGTGAGACACCGACTGGTCTTTGTCAGCTGCTGGTGTGGAGATTAGAATCACACTGTACGTTTTCACAGCTGATTTATACCAGAAGATGTGACCAAATAACTGCCATCCTGCTGGCAAACGGTGAGAAACTGGCAGGGAATTCACCGTAATGAAGGAAAATGGCTCAGAGTACGTGACAGGGAGGACCTCTTGGCCTGTGATGCACACCAGCCATTGCCCTTCTCAGCTCTTGTCTACGATATCACCACCACGGGACTGGTGCATACGGCAGATGGTACTTTTCTGGTCAACTTCGGCAAGAGAAGATGATTTGTAACTCAGTGGTTATCAATGCCATGTCAGCATTCTTTATTTTGGAAGGCTACTCTTACCCTGATTTATCAGTAAGACATCACAAATTCTGAGGATTTAAAAACACTTAAAAGTCAGTACTTAAAAGAAGAAAGGGGATTTCAACTCACTATTACACAATAAATATTATCATACTTCTAACCAGCAGGTAAAGAGGTGTCTTAACTATTTTAAATCAATGTACTTACCACTTTTTTAGCATCTATATTTTGTGACTCACTTGGTTTCTGCTTTCCAAGTTTTTTCATGTAACCATGAACTTCTGAATCAAAACATTCAGCTCCATAAAACGCACTGCTCCAACCAGGGCTACAGCCACGAAAGTCAGGTGGACCAGGAGACACAAGGCAGCTGTTTCCAGTTGTCTTTACCACGGTCTCTTCCTCTGGCTCTAGATTTCCTTCTGCAAAGCCTGGAGCAACACAGCAGCCATTGCTTTGTGAGCATCGTCCCTCTTTCTCTGTAGGGATAGTGTTCTGCAGCCTCAATTCCTTTTTGAAATTATCCAAAGGTGGCTCATCAAAATCCCCTTCAGCTAAAGATGTGTTTATCACAGGCTCAGCCTTCGCATCAAAGGCTGCTTTCCCTTCTCCTAACGAGGCTGTAGGGAGGCGGAAAGAAATAAAGGTCATTTGTTGCCGTGCATGCTCTGCTGGACTTAAACACCACGCAAACAACATGCAGCTGTGAGACTGCCTGTGTGCTCCAACAACCGTGTCAGGTGCCTATTTTGGTTTTGGGCTTTCTGTTTCTCATCTACACGTGGTACAATGATAAAGGTTGAAGACATTTCAGAACGCTCATGCAATAGTTCTGCAATACAGGTCTGAAAGCTACCAGGTAATTTCTGCACATACACAGCATGGAGCACAGTACAGAAACTTTAAAACAAAAATTAAAAGTCAGACCAGCGCCTGATTTAGTAAAAAGCTTAGCTCGTGAGGTTTTTTCCACACACAGGGGGCAAGAACACTTGAAGCAGCCAAAGGGGACATAGATCCTAAATGTTCTGCTCCTACAGGACTCACTCCCTTGAGCTGTGATGGGATTCTTTGCAGATATAACGGCTACTACCAACCTTGAGGGACTGAGCGAGAGCCAAAGGTTGGTAGGATGCCGACAGGAGTTCTTACGCCTGCCAGAAGTCTCCCTTTTGACTTGAGCAACCTTCCAAGGCTTAGATATGTCACCTTGGAGCCAGAGAGACCCAAATTACTGGTGCCAAGAAACCACATACTCCATGGCAAAGCCTGGCTCCACATCTGCAATAATTCTGAGTCACAATGGAAAACTGTAACACAGAATGACAGCAGCACAAGTGCAAGATTGCAAATTTATGTTTTGCCATAGAAGTTCACAGTGCAGAGGCGTAAGCTGTTCTGTGAAGAGCACACGGTTTAACTTTGCTCAAAACACAGAAGTAACCATGTTTCAATGCTGAAACTTGGCTGAACTGTCTTGAAAAAGAATTAAATGCTGACACAAGAGCAATGAAATACAAGCTGTCCGTGAACACACCGAGCCTAGAAAGGGTAATGGTTTTGTTATCATAATGGGATTTAGCTGTCCCAGCTCAGTTTTGAGTTCAGGTACTGAAAGACAGGATATTTTGTAAACTTTCAATCACAAAGTGTGCCAGGAAAAATACAGCCCCCTCACTGAAGAAGCATGTATAAGCAATCCACTAATACAGCCTCCGTGACTGGCTACAGGACATCATTTCAGGACAAGTTTGTCATCAAAAGGCACAACTGTCTTGATTAACAAATCATTTGATTCACTGTTCATTTTGCTACCTGTCTCCAAAAAGGCACTTCAGTGGATAGCATAGGGAAGCGGACAAATTCCTAGAAGAGATGTAAAGACTGTTCTTTTCCACCTGTTTGTGAAAACCCTTTTGATGAATAGTTAAAAATGTCCACTTAAATCCAAGGGCAATTCAGTTTCTAGATTTCTGTATAAGTCTCTTCCACAGAATTTATAAATAATTTTATTGACAATACCATATTTCTATTTTACTGCCTAGTTTTGTTTTAATCCTAATAAGTGAACAAAGAAGGACCAGATCTGTTGCACACCCATCCTTCAGTCCATCCTCAATCTCTTCAGTCATAAACATTTTCTAAAGCTCCTCTCTCTGCTTGACTAAGCTTGTTACGGTGCGTGGAGCTGACTCGGTATGACTGTCCCCCTTCCCTCTCCCTACTTCAAAGCACATCACCAGAATATCTACAGGATGAAAAAGGACCACCAGATGTAGCCCTTAGGATTTGGGGAGTTTTTCAACAGACACATCTGTGGAAGCAGAAGTAAATGAAATGGGCATCCCAGCTCAATGAAATCTTGTATGGAGCTTACACAAGAACACAGACAACAGGTCCCCAAGGCTTTGACAATGTTCAGATTCACTGATAACATTCAGAACTGTTCAGGTGAGTGTTCTCCTGAAGATAAACTCTGTGCTAATCTCCCAAAACTTGTGTTCTGGATAGATTCCTACCACACACAAAGATCTAGAAACAAGAAGTCCTTTCTCACCCTCTCTCCGATCCCTGCTTGCCACAAAACTGTCAGATTTCTTCAGATCTTGGAATACATTTCCACACTTTGGATCATCTGCCTCAGTTATACTGAAAATACAAGAAGATTAGGAAAAAAATAATATTTCATATCATTCTTGTGTTTACATCAGTAAAATGAGATCTTACAAATGACTCTACCGTGTATGTGAAGGCATAGAATTCATCTGCCTCCTGAAGTTCCCATGTTTGGCTTCAGTTGTTAAAATAATAATAATAAAAAGTTCAAATGGATATTAAAGCCCACTGAGTAAAATAGAGAGATTTCTTTTGACAGCATTTGGCAAAATCCCAACAGAAGTACCAGGACACACAGAAAGAGAAGGCATCACCCCAGGCATAACTCAGCCTGCAGGTTACTCTCATGGCTTTTTCACTCAGGATTCAAGCTCTAGCTAACGGTCTGACACTAAGTCACCCCCAACAATAATCATAATCTTCAATCAAAGATGGTAACAATTAAAACCTGCTATATTCTGTGTCTAAAGAATATAAAGTAAGACGTGTGTCAGAGATTCTCAGGCAGCTCTTGCAGGTGACTTAAAAGCCAAACCTGCATTTTCATGCTGGATAATAAATGGTAATTTCCTTTTCACTCTCGCTTTCAACAACTTTATCCTGCAACGACAGCGCACATAAAGGACAACCTCTTCATACATGTCAGTAATTCAGCTCCAACAGGCCAAGTTTCTACTACCATAACGTTCAACTCCGGGGCTTTAAGAGCCCAACCTTCAACTCATTTTCAACAGCTCCTTAAAAACCCCAGCCCAAGCGGGAAACAGGCCAGCACGTCAGGCTGTGGGGTCTGGAGGCGGCGGTTTATTCTCTCTGAAACTTGTGTAGGAATTATCACTGAAGTTTTTCTAGTTGGTATCTACCAAGATCCTTTGTCAAACACTTCCAATTTGTACTTTCAGACCATGACAGAAAAATCCCCCAAACTGTACATAACTTCCACATATAAACTGATTTCTGTTTACAACGGCCTTCAGTAAGAAGCCCTTGTAAGTATGCTGCACTCGGAGGCTGCAGTAAAACAAGAATGACCATTTTTATTTTTCAGATAGATATGGCATTGGTTGAAATTCCTAGCAAAGCTAAGCTAATCTCCTTGTTCTTGGGTGCAAACAGAATAACAGGATGTACAAAGTACTGAACAGAATAAGCAAACTGAACAGTAAGAGCAATATATTTCACTTCTGATTAAACAGCCTCTTTCAGCGAGACTACAAAGCTCTCCATCAATGGTTGAAAACAACACTGATCAGAGGAGGTTTCTGTTACTAAGCCACCCTAAGACGGAGTTACAGACAGCTTAGCAGAAAATGCTAAGCCATTAAGCACTATTTGCTATGGGGAAAGCCATGAAGTGTCTAATAGACCATGAAATTAACAGTTGGCAGGAAACAAGTAAGGACAGCTTAAGAGAAGCAGCATATCCTTTCCTGCTTCTAGGAAGTAGGAAGAAAAGCATTAAATTGAACTGCAAAAAAGAAAAATCACACCTACCGTAAACACAAAGGTCTTTCTCCATTTACCACCTCATAGAGGTTCTCCAGTAATTGTTCATCCCAGTAGAGGTCACAAAACTTCTCACAAATTTTATTAGAGAACATACCAAACTTCATTGCCTTTAAGTTTAAAATGAAGTTACCTAGTTTAAAAAGGAGAAAAGAAACAAAAAGAGAGAGGAAAGAAGACATCCATAACAACATTCTTGCCCATCAACGATAATCACGTATGGAAGAAAATGTGCCTACCCATATCAAAAACCTCCACTCCGTTTTCTAGATAGCCATCAAACGCAAACTCCTCTTGTATAAGGTGAACCACCTCCTGCAGTAACGCGTCTCTTGTTCTGCTCTGTTCAGGCAGGACTTCGGCACTGGAGAGAAGAGAATCGTCTTGACTGACCGAGGGACACAGCACGTGTCCTCCTGCAGGGCAGCCACCGCCTGCCCCGCTGGCACACGCCAGCTCTCGGCAGCCGGTTTGAGCAGCCAGGTCACTGCTGTCAGGCCTGGGCTGTGTACGAGCAGTCCCACAGCTCTGCACTTTGCAAAGGGCAGCATCCTTTTCTGTTTGCCTGTTCGTTTTAGTACTCACAATAGTGCTTGAAAGCAGCCCTGGCAAACTCTGACAGCAATCATAAGCAATTCCTGAACAAAGAGGTTTATTTGGTATTTGCTCTGATACAGCCAAATGTACGGGTACAAACGTCAAAACTCTTTTCTCCGAGTCCTGCTTGAGAATGATGTTATTTATATGAAGAAAATTAGGAGATGCAGGAGCAGCTAAGGCGCTAGAAGGAACTTCGGATAAAAAGCTCTTTCCCAGTGGAACACGTGAGGAATCAGACAGTGATGGAAACCTGACTACAGAAGTACAGCCATTGCCTGACTTCTCCTCTGGAGATGTCTGGGGTGAGTGCTCTGGAACCTGTAAAGCACGTCCAGGTATTTCGGGCACAGTTTCAACAACGCCTGTATCCACAAGACTATTATTTTTAGAATCTCCTATATATCCTGATTTGTTGTGGTCCGGATGTTTTTCCTTTCTTGTCTCTTTCTTTAATTGCTCAGAAACTGGTGTGTGAACCTCTCTGAAATGGAAGAAAAAATTTTTTTTAGGACAATTCAAGTAGATTCATCAATGAAGTCTCAAGTTTAACTTGCTCTGCTTCAGGATATACTAACTTTGTTATATTTCCATTTTGTTCCAGAATAATAGGCTTAAAGTGAGTGGCAGGAGAGGTGAATGCAACAGGCAACGTAGCTTTCTCCCAACTCAGAGCAATCTGGCGTGGTACTGGGCCTCTAACTGCTACGAGCTTACTGGCACTGCTAACAGGCACAAATCCTAAAAACACAAACACAGCAAGATCAACAACACATAAGCCATAAATGCACGGTCAGTAACAATCAATTGAGATACAAAAAGAAACTGCACACCCGATCAAGAAAATCTGACCCAGAGAACACTAAAGCAAAACAAACACGCCAGGGTCTGACTGCTCACCTGGGCTGGGGTCTGACAGGTCCCTTTCATGCCTTTCATTTTGAAATTCAAAAGCAAAATGATCTTGAGATGAGATCACTTCTTCCTCCACAGCCTAACAATAACAATTGAAAGACAAAATGAATTTATTAGCTTTTTTTTTTTTAAACATTTTGCTCAGAACATCAATAAAAAAAATAAAAAAAATGCAACTCCCATATGAACACAGACCATTGCAAAGCAACAACCTAGTCATGCCAAGGTGAAGAACTAAAAAAATGACAGAAAACTTCTAGGACTAGTAGAACTGATTAGGAAACTTGATGACCCCCTGCTTCAAATGAGAACTTGTAGGTAATCAAAGTTTGGAACAAAGTCAGGTGGATGAATTGCCTGAAGGATGTGTGCATTACAGATCTGCATTAGAAACAGAGCACAGCGACTGCACATCGAGGCCTCTGCACTGACAAGAGGAGCGGTAAAAGAGACTTTATGAAATTAAGTCACTGATTCTTCACCCATACACATTTTGGAGCCTGGGCAACAAAAAGTGGTGAGTGACCAGTCCAACAGCAAGAAGCAGAAAGCAGCTGTACTGGGACTGCTTGAAAACAAATACATTAATAAAAAAAAGAGCAGAGAACCAATTTAACTACACTGACAGGGCACAAAATCTTACTGGAATACAATTTACAGAATTAAGTGAAAAAACACAAAGAATTAAAAATGTGGTACTCTTACCTTAAAGACAGATTTATTCAACAATGCCAAAATATTTTTGCTGTTTATACCTTGTTCAAGTAAATAATGATAGCATGTCTAAAAATAAAAAAAAGAAAACAAAACCAAAAAGTGTTCAGCCAGTAAATAAGTTTTCAATCAAGTGAAGTATCCTTGGAAAAGGACGTAGTCAAAACAAATAGTCACCTAGAAGTAATCTAAGTTTAGGAGGTCTCATGAACCTGTTTGAGCACCTTACTGACAATTTCAGTATAAATTAGAAACACAGCCCTCTGTGTCCTTAGGGAGGTAACTTTAAAAACACCCCCCAAAGTGCCTGGTGGTGATTTAATTAGACAACAGTCTATTACAAAAAACAAATTGATATTCTCATCTTCAAATCACTAAAATGAGACTTGAGACACAACTAGATTTCACAGGGAATTGCTTAAATCTAGTAACCTTAATTGCATCAGCTAGAGAAGGTCTTTCTTCAGGGTTTTTTCTTGCCATATCCAGAAGAAGTTTTTTAAATTTTCTGGGCAATGCCAGTTTGTGACGGGGTGGCAGACTGTATTTCGCAGCCATCCACAGAACTGCAGCGACACCATAAATGCAGACCTATTGGTGTAATGTAAGAGACAAGAAATACATTTTATGGAAGATCAATACATAAAAAAAATACAGATAACCAAGAAATACTGGGAGAAACGAGAATCAGAATCTTCTAAGAGTTCAGCTGTAACTACCTTCTCAGTATCCACATCTTCTTCTTCAATTTCAGGAGCTAAATAAAATATATCACAGGATTCTACATGTGAAAAGAAATCAGAAACAAAAGGTAAGATACTTGCTTTCTTCTTCACTACCTGCCAAAAGAAATGTTAGCAGAGCCCACAGTGTGTCAGTTACCTTCAGGTTTTGGAGAGGCAAAGATCATACTTCCATGGCAGTCAATCAGCACAGAGTCCAAACATAAGACCACTGGAAAACAAGCCACAAAAGGGCAAGATGTAACAAATATCTGTTCCTCAACTATTTGAGACAAATACAAATAAATCAAATAATTTTTAAAATAATTTGCAATGTCATCAATTACCCTACGATAAATTACGTACAATAAATATGTTACTGAGTCACAGAATGGTTCTGGTTGGAAAGGGCCTCTGAGACCACCAAAGCCCAGCCACACACAAACCCCAAACCGCTCCCTACCACCTCACTTGCCATTACACAGCTCTGAAGCTGGAACAGACACCACCCAACAAAGAGACAGGAGCTGCATAAGCACCCAAGGCAATTCTCGCAGAACAAAGATGAAAAAGCAAATTCAAACGGGATCACAATCATCAGAAGGGGCTGGAATACCAAAAGCTTCTTCTCTTTACACCCAGCATTGAAACGGGAGGCCAAGAAAGGAATAAAACAAAACAACAAGAAAAGAAATACAGCAGTTGGATGTACCCCAGTCTTCTTGTAAGGTACCAATAAAAGTTGGTCAATTGATCTTGAGCACTGAATTTCTCCTCTCTGCCCTCCTCCAACCCGCCAAATACAGGGTCATTATCTGGAGAGAGCTGAGACCTACGTGGCCAGATCCAAACTCCTCCAGGCAGGACAGGGAGATGGAGCCCAGCTTTGCAGCAACAGTTAGAAGCCCAGACTCTCCCACTAAAGAGGTGTTTTGTAGGCTGGTATTTGCAAGGCCATGGAATTTTACATAAGCTAAACCAGCATTCAGAATGCCCACAGAAATTTGGGATGGCCTTCTCCCAAGTCACATACAACATATTCCAATTCTGTCAAAGGATGGCTCCCCGTCCATCGCTCAGAACCTGATTCCTGATAATCCTTTTATGAACTGAAGCAGGGGGAATACAGAAGCAGCAATGTCAGGACAAGGCCCTGGGTGCTTTACACTGACTAAACCCTGTATTGTCAAAAGGATGTCAGAAATCATTCGTCATGAAGAAATCCAGGCAGGAGAGGAACTTTTATGTTTGCACATCTCTAAAACTTATTTCCTCCTGCTCTCAAGACACAAGTCTTTTCTTAAAAGTCACAGTGATTGCTCCATCCCCAGAACGTCTAAAGACAAAATTTGTTTCACTGCTTCAAGCCACAAATAAGGACGTAGACATTCTTCTACATATTGAAGAAAACTCCCAAATGAGTAAAAACTCTAAGTCACAATTTAAGAAGTTAGAAATATTACCTATGACTTTTCTGTAGGCAAAATGGAAGTCAAGATGTTTTGCATCAGCAGAATAAAGAAAATATTAATAAAGTGAGCCTAAATAACTAAGCAAATATTTGGAGGTAATTAAGACTATACCTGGATAATCCATGCAGGTCTGCAGAGTACGCAAACACTCGTGACACAGTGCCCAGAGTTCACAGTCTCTCAGAGGTTTCCCATACCACGACAACAGGAGCTTTAGAGAGATCCACTGAAAAAAAGAGTGAGGATGCAGACAGTTATTAAACGCTATCACAAACCAAAAACGTTTACTGATGTAATGCCAAAGTAAACCCAAATATCCAATGCACTCACCTAAAAAGCATTAAGCAAAGGTATTTCATGCCCCTGCCAGTAAGGAGATCACACCACTGCTTATTGAAATACAGCATTGCAGCCAGCTGCACAGATTAACCAGCAGTTTCGTAATCACATAACAAGTGTAATTCAAGTGAGGTTTCAGCAAGAATAGAAGTGTTCCAGGAAAGGTGAGCTGTGGGGAAGCTCTTTCTTATCATACTAAGGAAATATTCTTTCAGAATGCCAATGACGCCACACAACTGCAGGGCACCACCTAGCCTAAAAACAGAAAATCCAAACGACCACCAACAAAAAGCCACCCACATCCAAATGCTGGTTTGCCCTGACAGGTGCATCACAGGTCTTACCTTGAAGATTTCATCAACATTTCTTGTTCTTCTGTGAAAGATGTTAACAATATTGACAGAATTAACAACAGCTTTATTTGAAGTCCAAGCACGGTCTGGTTTTAATCCCTGGCTGCTCAGTTTGCAGGAACAGCATTTGTTTTTCTGGCTCTCAGTTTGATAGCTCGGGTGATACCTTAACGTGACAGACACTGCTCCACGGAAACTTACTGCTCTTCAGAGAATCCACCTTCTACATTCTGTGATTTTTTAATTTTTTGGGGGGTGAATAATTGCTGGTCCTGCACAGGCACCTTCTTGATCAAGCGGCGCTAATAGAAAAGCTTAACACTACTGGTGGCTCTTGACATCAGCTGGAATTTAGGATGGCCATTCATCTACCAAAGGACCACTAAGGAATTCAGCACAGGCAGAAACCTCTGGGTTAGAGCAGACCCACCCAATTATGTAAAAAACCAAACAGCACAGAACATTGTTTTTTTTGCATATGAAGCCCTAAGATAGTAACTATCCCTAAATGTCAACTTCAGGCCAACGAACAGAAGCAGTTCAGGATGCTCTGGGAAAAAAGCAAACCCAAACTGGAACACAGGAGGCAGAAAGAAATCGAAACCTCAGAACTGCTCTGGTGTTCCTCCAGACACCTTCACACCCCCACCAATATCCACACAACCTAACCAGGCTGCGGGCGCCTCCCAGCCCTCGGCAGCACGTCACTGAGCCTGACACGTCAGCCTGCGCTGGCAGGTGCCACGCTCCCTTCCTCACGGTCCTGGCTATGAAACCCCCTCGGATTTTGTCATCAAATACATCACAAACAATCTACTGCATTAACTTTCATCAAGATCAAGACCAGAAAGAGCTTTCCTGCAATCTATGGAGAGGAGAAAAAGAACTCCGTTAATTTCTGCAGCTGAAACTTTTTTGACAGTTTAACTTTTACAAGAAGACCTTCTCAAGGAAGATAATATTTTGGGCTTGTACTGTTTAAATATTCCTTGAAGGTGAACCAGAGAAGCTATTAATTTTTAACAAGATGTGTCAGAAAACACCTTTTAATTTAATGGAAATGTTTTATTTTCTGCCCACCTCCAACACACGCCAAAATGACTCTGGTGCTCCCATTCTCCTGCCCCCCATGGCTGCACACTGCAGAAATGACTAACTCCAGCACGGACAGATGTGAAGCCAGCTCATAACATCCAGCTTCATTCTCAGATTGTGCCATCACCAGCATCCTGGAGTGTAAAATTCTTTTCATCAACGTGTTCCTTCATTACACCTAGAAAAGCAAGCTCTTGAACTGTCTGAGTGAGAGACGAGGCCAGACAGTCAAAGGAATGAATCAGTCTGGAGAACATTCCCGAGATCTCCGTGCTGGCTGTGCCCCAGCAGCGCCCCGTCCCCCGCAGGGTGTCCTGCTCCCACCTGCCTCTGCTCCCGGACACCTGGCACAGGGACCTGCAGCCAAGGCTTCACATTTGCCGCCGTGGGTGGAGAGAAATCAAAAGGGAGACTTCCCAGACTGACTAGAACACGGAGAAGGTTTGAGGATTTAGGAATCTTCCTGCAATAACTACACACCACTGCTGCACGCTTCTCTGTAAGAGAGTTCCTCCTCTTGAAGCCTCTGTCCCCAGAGGGTCTGAAAGCTGCAGTGGAGAAAGATGAACGCCCTGTCACATAGCCAAATCACCTCTCTGCTCCGGGAGAGGGTGATGAACAGCCAGCGAGGGGAAGAGGAATCTCTCACTGAACTGTAGGCTGAACTTCACAGAAAACTGAACGGCATTTCTCATCACTTCTGGGATAGCCAAGCTCTCCAGAGGAAAAAAAGAAATGACAGAAAGAGATTGAAGCACAGCAGGAAAGGAGGAATAAGCCCTAAGAGCAGCAGCACAAGTTTTTCATAAAGAAAGAAGAAAGTGTCAATGCCAGATAACAAAACCGAGGATGGAAAGGCACTGGAAACTGAAATTCCGTTTCAGAAGAAAACAGGAGGGAAGAAAAGCAAATCTCAGCAGAAGTGAGAATCCCTGCAGGATGGGCAGATTAACCTGAGCCAGGACAAAAAGGATGCAGCCTGGCTACACATCGCTGAACTTTATACTGAAGAGTACATCCTCATTTTCTCTCTGGCAAGCACCCCTAAAGAAAGATTTAACTCCAAACATTAGTGTTGCTGGCCAGTGCCCACCTGCTGGATGCCATGCTGTAACACCAACACCTGGCTGCATCGCTGTTGTCTCGTCCTGTAACTCAAACCCCTCCCCACCCTGAAAAATACCAACAGATTATATTTATTCCTGAAAAAGCAACTTAAGAAGCTCATTCTTTTAGCTTCCTGATTATTCCAAATGCTCATCTGCCTATGCCAGAAAGAATTCTGGCAGACTTAACCTGAAGACTAAGGGCTCAGACCTGGCAGGGACTCACCCTTCCATCACCCTGTGGAAGTGAAGGCTGTTCAGGTGTCTGTGACAGGCAGGGCACGGCACAACTGCTGCAGCACACCTTCACATGTGACCAAAACACACACATTCTGGTTAAAAGAGTTTCCAAAGGAAAACCAACACAATTCTCAACATCATGTTAGGAGGCAGCTCCTATCTAAGCCTCAAAGCAGGAATTTAAGGCAAAGCACCTTCAAATTCCATTTGAGCTGCTTGTTTTGGCAAGCATTTAAGTGCAGAACTCCTTTATCCAGGCAGCTCTCTCAGGTCTGGCTGTTTTATTTTTTAACAGGCCAGCCCCTGATTCATGGCCATTGCCATCTCCTACAACTGCAAAAAGTCCCACTCAGCCACCAAGGAGAAAAAATAGTCTGAAGTGCTGGAAAACATATGATCAGAACTTTTAGTCAAACTGCCTCTAGCACAGTTGTTTAACTCTCAGAAATTCAGGTGTTTCAGCAAAGCAAGCTCAAGGCAACTGTTCAGCGTCCGTCTGGCATCATTTGAAGTATCAGCATTATTTTAATACTGATTTATTTGGATATTATCGCCAAGGAAAAGGCACCAAAGAACTGCAATCCAGTGCCTCTTCCTGAATCTTTCCCTTCATGCTCTGAGAAGGGCCTTCTCACACCAACAATTAGATCACTCAGTTTTTCAAATAACAAAATGTTTTTCTCAGGAACTTTTGTCAGAAAATACGTAAAAGGCCCTGGGTGATTATTGCCCACAGCTACATGCTGCTGGCGGTTTGACAATGCAAACAAGGTGGCATTTGCAATCTCACTTGTTGAAAAAGCAGTGTTATTTCTTCAGCTGACATCATGGGTGGTACCAGCCCTGCAACCCCAACCTCTTCAAAGCAGCCAGATCCTGCCAAGGTCCCAGAGGTTACCCACGCAACGCCGGCACATTCTAAACAGCCAGAGCAAGCAAGATTTTCATTTTACTTGGTAAGTGCTGTTCTGGGAACTGACAACTTTTCCTTCCTTCACGTGCTGTCTCCTGGTGTTCAGGTGTCGTTCTCTGGCTACACAGCTTTTGGCTGGGTGTGACTGAGCAGCAGAGCCACAGGTACCTGCCAGCTCCCGCTGACCCTCCCCACGGCGCTGGCACCAAAAAACCTTTCAAAGCGTTAGAGGTGAGACGCACCCGACTGGAATGGAAATGGTTAGAGAAATAAGAGATCCCCACTCAAACTTGAAGTGAAAAATATTTATTTATGGCATGCAAAACTATAAAAATTACTTGGCAAACCCTCACAAGATACATGGCAGTAGGCAGACACAAGCAAGCAAGGATTTTTAGTAACGCTTACTAGCAGGAAAGCACACAACAGTAAGGAGCAGCCTCGGGGTTATGAGAAAAACAGTGTCCACTGGAGAAGTGTTACTGACAGGGAAGGAAAACTGCCTGTTCTCCAGAGCACACCAGGTTGGTCTTCAAACGGTACTGCACTTCTCTAGAGAACAAGAAACATTCAAAGGGAAGCCAGAGACACTATTCTAAAATCTCTGTTTGCTGCAGTCCCAGCTATCCGAGAGAGAAACCAGCGAAAACAGTGCCGTGAATGTTCTGAGGTGGTTTCCATCTAGCCCAGGAGATGGAAATCACAGCAGCTGAGGCTCCACACTTTGTGCCTCTGCAGTAAACGAGCACAATCTCAGACTCGAGTTTCAGCTTCTTAAAGAAATCATAAAAAGAAGCAAACTTTTTAGGTATGGTAGAATTCTGGCAGAGAGAAATGAAAGGGAACTTGAAAGTGCACAGACATCACTGTAACCTTCCCACATAAGGGACAGCACGTCATGGCTTTGGTTTTGCAATTGTCAGGAAGACAGACAGACAGAAAGTGCTGTTGCAGGAGTCTAAGGAATAAAATCTGTTTTCCAGAAGAGGAAAAAGAAGCTGAAAACATTTATAAAACCCAACCACATTCTCTAAACAGACTCCTAATAGAGTCTGGCACACAGCTCACCGACTGCTGGGAATGCCAGGCTGCTGCAGAAAGCACCGGGATCAGAGGCTGGAGCTCAGTGCCCCCCAGGCCAGCCCACCCCCAGGGAGCCAGGCTGATGCACTGCAGGGCTTCTGCTTCTCTGTCCCACAGCAGGGGTGGTGGTGGTGGGGTGTTGGCCCCTTTCTGTTTGTTTTTTGAAAGACCAACTTAGGATTTTAACCAGCAGAAACTGAACATTTGCTAGAATTGATTACTAAAAAAAAAAAA
>VXBW01002705.1:261-22843 GCA_013400375.1 Thinocorus orbignyianus | reverse complement strand
AAAAAAACCCCCACAATCTAGAGCATGAGTCTATCAAACCTTTCTTCTCCTGAAAATGGAGCTACAACACTCTGACTTCACAGCCAGCCACCACCCTGCCATCTCAGCTTACATGCACCACCACACTGCTTTTTAGGCTACTTGGAATAAGTTACCTTTCCTAATTCACTGCAACTGTCCTAAGAATTCAGTGGGATCAGGGCAACTTCCCATCTACTAAGAGCCTACTTACTTGGAAGAATGAAATTCTGTTCAGGCTGAAAGAATGCTATTTAAATTGATGAAATATTTGAAGTAAAAGAGGACTGCAAAATAACAAGATAACCTGGAAATGTATTCTGGGTTGCTTTTCTGTCTGCCAGTCTCAAGTGCTGCTTAAGGAAAACCAAACAGGACTGACATCATCTTTTAAATCCTATAAGATGTTTGGGAAATTATAATTCTGAGGAGGATTATTTTCTTAAAAGTATCTTCATGTACCCAGAGTTAAACTGGTAATCCAGTAAGGACAGTACAGAGGTCTTGTTCCAACAGACTTGTTCCTCCTTACAGAACCCTTATCAATACACTCAATTCTTGTTCTGCAGCAGTGGCAGCTTGCTCCCCACACCTCTCCTCAACACAGAGGCGTCAGGGAGCCCAGCTCCACCCCACGGCAAATGACCTCAGTGTGAGACCTTTGTCTCTTGGAATGAGGATAACCACTGCCGGCACCAAACCCAAGAAGCCTAACAAACCAGCTGCAGTGGTTTTACAGTGGTCTGACAGCCTTATTTTAGCCCTCCTCTCCATGACAAATAAGAATGCAAATTAGTTCCTAGGTTTATCCAGTTTAATATTAAAAAAAAATACAAAAACTCCATTCAGAAAAAAAAGAGATTTGCACATAAGGTGAAAGAGCTGTTTCTGTTGCCTGAGCGTTAAGACTCACCTCGATTTCTGTCTAACTAACAAGCATTCTCACAAGAAGTCAGTGCCTGAAACTGCTTTGATCCTTGCCAGAAACACAAGCATATCTGCCAAATGAAACAGGGTCATGTAAATCCAGAGTAACAAATGACACAGCAAGAGCAGCAGACCTTGGAATGGTTACAAATCCGATTATTACATTGCGCTCTCCTCTGAATACTTCAGGTTGCCCAGACAAGAGCAGGAAGGAGGGGGAATGGGAGGGGCAGTGGGAAAAAGAGATGGAGAAAGATGTGTCTACAATACACCATCTTCATCCCGAGTCTGAAGGATGCACCTGCAGGATTTAAAAACTAACTAAAGGCCTCAGTACGCACACAGTGAGTAACTCCCCCAAAGCAAAGCCACGCCATGTGCTACTGATCTGTACTTACTGCCCTCCTGCGCTATGGACTGAATAAACACACCTGCAAACAAGGTGGGAAGAGACTAGGAAGGGAAAAAAAGCAGTTAGAATATTCAATGCTGCACTGGGTTTTTTAGCTAAGATGAACCAAAGGCTCTTTAAACACTTGACACTCCTAGGTTACTGCTCCAGTGGAGGTGTCTGGGCAAGGTGAAAAGAGGGATGGATGCAGACTGGAAATAACCCCCAATGCCACGGCATGGGAGATGAGAACAAGGCTGAGATGTCAGTAGACAAGAAAATTCCCCCAATATCTTCAGCTAAGCAAAATTTCTGGAAGTAAAAGGCGTGAAGTTTGTGCTGCTCGTTTTTATTGAATGACAGCAGGGCTGGAGGAACCCCAGCCAGCCTGCATTTTGTCAGCAGCTCCTGGCCCATGGGCTGCTCACATCTCTTCTGAGTGTGGCACACGAGAAAACCACCTAGCCAGAGACCAAACTTGTCCACCCTGAGAACATGTAATCTGAGTAGAGATCATATGACAACTACCTACCAACACATTCTAGCAGACTAATTATCAGCTCTCCCCCTTCTTATTTGGCCACATACAAAGATGAAATGCTTGAGACAACACACCCATCATCTTGTGCACATATTTAAGTTCTCTCATGAAATATACACAACACACACAGAGGCAGTAATTTAAGAACACAGAATAGATACAGCATATGTACAATGTTCAAAACTTTAAATGCACACGTAAATCGAAACAGTGGAACCTTTTCACCTCCTGAAACAGACGGGATATTGCCAGGGGCTTCAGGGAGGCCAGTACAGCCAGCAGCACTGCAATTCCCACCAGTAGCTGGGAGCCCCACTGCAGGGGAGCCGCAGTTAGGCGCTGACAGTGACAAAGAGTTAAGTCTACCTATGCTTTGGTACCCTTCTCTTACAAATGTAATCAAGTATGCTGCTCTAACACACTGCTGAATACACTACACTTGTAAAAAACCAAAATTTAAAATGACTGTTGACTCTGCAATAGCATGAATTTCACCACAGCACTTCACTTCTGCAGAGGAAAAGAAAGGCTCACCATGTTTCCAATATTGACTCTTAAAGTGTGCAGACCAGCAAAACTCAATCTTCCAGGATGCTAAAGAGGGTGAGGGGGGAAGCAATCACACAGTATTTAAGCCATTTCATCTCCACATAAGTGACTACAGCAACTATATAATGAAGACTTTATTTTTACTACCTGCTCATTACTTTTGATTTCTGACCCTCTGCCTCCACAAAGGTTATCTTCATTATTGTTTGTGCTCACCGCACCGTTGTTTAATTCAGGAGACCTAATTAGGTTTGATCCGTATCTGTTCCCACTGGGTTTTGTCGTTAACACTGAAGCAGTCTTGTTAAAATGCAGGAAGGAATTTTCATTTGACCCTTGCAAAGTTTCAGGAGAGTCTTCCAACGCCACATAATTGTCTAGTGTTTTTGCTCCGGCAACTGATTGATTTGGGCCCTTCAGCATAACATCTGTATTTGGCATTTCAGAGGTAGCATCAGAACAGTCTTCCTCGGGATCAGATGAAGCAAAACCTATCTTTTTACCATTAATAAGTGACATATATTCTTCTAGATTCATGCCAGACACCTGCGAGCATACGCATGGAGCTTCTAAATGAAGGTCATTAACTTGGTGATTCTTTGGTTCTATTTTTGGTGGACTGCAAATAGCAAATGAATTAAGATTTCCCTTTGAAAAAGCAACCTCATTATTATTGTCTAGAGGTATTATTGACTCTTGTGCTAGCAAGTGATTTTTTCTAGCTGGTGGTCCACTGCTGGTTACTGAAGTCAAAAGGTTATTTGCATCAGCAGGTTCAAGCGGCAGCTTTGGAATGGTTTTAATTTTTCTCAAAGAACCTTTGTTAAAAATGCCATCTCTCTGGAGGTCAGCCACACAGGACTTTATATCCCAAGCAACGCTGGCAGAATTGTCAGTACGCACCACATGGCTCTCGTCTTCTTTGTTCTTTTTAGCTTGAGTCACAAGTTGAGAATGTTGAGTTTTCTCATGATCCACATCGATTTGCGGTTCCTTGAAGCCGCTGTCTCTGCCAGTCTCCCCAGCACCCAAAGAAGAGTCCTCATGGCAGGTGGCTGCTCCATCTTCTCCCGCAGATGAATCACCTGATGTGGTGTTCCTCTCATCTGAACATAATCTAGATCCCAAACTTCTCTGACACATTCTTCCCTTCCACATGTTATCACAGACATCTAGATGCAAAAACAGATGCTTATGTTAAATGTGTATTTAAGCCTTCTAAACTTTCCTACTAAACCTTTAAACTGCTTTTTCTGCCACTGCTGTTACCTTCAGTCTGTTACACTAATTAATTACTTCTGGACAGGTCACTTTTAACCATACAGGACAATCTAAATATATCAACCGGGTTTATTAAGTGTTGTATGTCCCCTGTTCCCCATCCCAAATCACCTAATGTTTGACTTTTTGCTATCTAGAAAGGAACCTGTATCAGCAAAGTGCAGAAACGTAAAAGTTTAGAATTAGATACGTCAAGTAATCTAAAATTCTTGACTAAATACTAAACTTTAAGGTTACCTTGAGAAGCACCAAACGATTCAATTGAAAGAACCCTCCTTCCAACAGCAGACAGGCTCTGACAAATATTACTCGATGAAGCAATCTTCAGTTTTTCTTCACACAATGACAAAATGCTCTGGGGGAAATTAGTGTTAAATACTTATTTAGTAACGAACAGATCTGTGAATTTTGACTCAAGTGAATCATGTTAATTCCCACAGTACATATGGATTTATACAATGCTAGACGGGAGGCTCTCCTTGCATTGTTCGTCAGATTGTATGTTTCTATTACGTTGGTGAATTAATTTCTCATTTTTACTCTGGGTCATCATGAAATTATGACGTCAGATGCAGCAGTGCGTATTCCTAATGTGCAGCCTGAGCATCATTTGATGGCATCAGTACCGTTTCCTTAGGAACTGCTCTTAGATGAACACTGAGGAGAGCTCGTACAGCTCTGAGAAGCTGCTCTGACTCCCCTGATCATTCAGCTGCTCTGCTGCTGTCCTGAGCAGAAGGAAGAAAATGGCTCTGCTGGTTCATGTATCAGATTGAGGACAAACAGGGAAAAAGCAAGACAGACTGCAGCTGTGCTGGAGTGCAATGAAATGCCCAGACAAGTCTAGGAGTTTTCCCTCCATAGAGCTCCCCCAACTTCTTCCTACCCCAGAAAGGGCCCAGGGGAAAAGAAATGGAAAGAAGAACAGTCAGTCCCAAAGCAACCATCACCACGTATTATCCTAGACCCACACTGTTTCACTGTTTTGGGGGGATAAAAGCAGTCACCAACAGCTTTCAGGGACAACAGACCAATTTGTCAGGGAGTGCTGTACAATCCCTGTCCTGACTACGCTCCAAAGCCAACAGCAAGGCAGGAGTGGGTCAGACAGGCTGTGTGTCAGGAGTGCTCTCCTGCCTCGGCAATTCTCAACCAGGGAGATAATGTTATTTGCTTTATAAAATGAATGTATTCATTCTTCTGCTGCAGAAGCATTGATTATAGATGCTATACCATTCAGTATACATGCTATTGGCTCAGGGAAAAACAAACCTACCAAAAAACCCAATGAAGAGAAAAGCAGACAGCACTATTCTGGAGCAGAACTGAATCCAAGAAATGTCCCATGGGGACAACTGCTATTCTCCAGCTACGTTTAAAATCTGCACAAACAGTGCAGTACAGCTCAACTCTCACACCCACGGCAAATAACACTGTACTGGGTAACCAACATTTAGGATTTACATTCTTTGAAAACATCATCTTGAAAAATCCTATTTTAATCCTAAAATTAAAGATAAAATAAGAGGTTAAATGGAATAAAATACAAAGGATACATTAAGATACCTAATCAAATACCATCAAACATCTTTATTTTAGAGAAAGCTAGTTAGTAGTGATGCTTTGGACAGCACTGCTTTGACCATGCCAAGGAACAGGGGTTTCCAGGGCCATGGCTGCCTCCATCCCCTTCTTAGAAGCAATCCAAACATCACCTGAGCCATCATACATTTCACAGCATGATGCCTGTGCTCTTACTTCTAATGACTCTGTTTCTGTAAACTAAATATTAAAAGGGAAGAAACAGTTAATGAGAAAATTTAGATTCTCAAGTGTATTCACCCAATCTTCTAAAAAAGCAAATCACAATCAAAAACCTGAAAAGCTGATGTAGATATTATCTGCACTGGAGTATGAAGAAAGAAGAGTTTCTGCTGAGTCTGGGAAAGTCTCAGCTTTCTCGCAAAATCTGACCGTATTACACACAAGTATCATCTCTCAATTAACACACACACATGCACAAGTACTTTTGAAAAACTTTTTAAATAGAAAATGATGTAGGGCAGTGTTACCTCAATATCTGGCCTACTTTCAGGATTCTCTTCTTGCATCTGTTCCAGCAGAGTGTGCAGATCTTGCCCAAACTCTGATTCTGTCTCAGGTTCTACTATATATTCTATCGCTGCTGTCAGCGTGGCACCCAAAGAATAGACGTGTGCCTGCAGGGAGTTTAAAGAAAGGCATTAAATATGGTACTGGGGCTCCAGCCAAAACCCCTCTGAGATCCCCAGGATACAGGTTGCACTGGGTTCATTTGTACACACGAGGTAACAGCTTGGGAAGGCAGCTCCAACCATGAAACTCTGTGATTCTGTGACTGCTGAGATTGAGCCCAACCATACACACACCAAAAAAGCATCAGCACAAGGAACACACCTGGGAAACCAGTGAAACAGGACCCGGATGGGAGAGATTCTTGCTCCTGCCTCCCCTTTTGGTTCAGCTCAAAGGCAGTATTTTGCTCGTGTCTACAGGCATCACTTTTGAGGCTGGTCATTTGGAGATGACCTGTATGTTTAAGCCTCTCCAAAAGACGTCTGTGATTCCTCAGCATTTGATTTCCTTTACAGAATGTGGTGTCTATCCCAAATACACAGTGCACAGGACTAAACAAGAGCTTACCTAGTCTTCTCTCACTAAAAAAAAAAAAGTCTAAGAAATTTAGTACTACTTATAATAAAGAATAAAAAGTATATTTGAATATAATTCCTTATACACAGCTCAAATAACTCTCTCAAGATAAAGACAGAAAAATGAGGAAACAAAAAAATTGCCTTTTGACAAATTTTATTCCTCCACGTAAGGATGGATGTGGACATGACAGGATACAGGATTAGGAAGGGCAGGGCAATGTACTACCTCACCCCAGTTTTTCCAGTTAATAATTCCTGTTCATTGTGAGGTCCAGTTCCCACCCTCCTGGCTCCCTTTAACACCACAGGTGTCTCTGAGCAGGCAGGCTTCTCCGCCCTCTGTCCCGCTGTCCTGTTGCTGAACTAAAGAGTTAAAGATCACCACATCTTTTCTGGCAAGAGGGAAAGGCTGGGCTCATACTGAAGAAAGAAAGAATTTTCTTCCCTGCAGAGAAAATCAGGGCTTTCTTGAGATACTTCCTTTTCTCTGACATCCAGGAAAGCCAGTTCTGAAGAAATTCATTTCAATCACCATAGCTTGTAATTCATTTCTTATGTCAAAACATTCACTGGGAACTTCGGTATCTTCTCCAACTTGGAACTTTAATGTAAAGTCCCTTTTTACCGTTACCCTCTCCCAGCTCCCCACCCCCCCCCACCCCACAGCAGAGAGAGAACCCAGCCATTTAACCCAGTTCCTGAGCTGGCAGCGAACACGGTTAATGTTCCAAAGTGACCTTCATCCTCCAGTCTGAGCTGGAACAAGCAGAACATGAGTCTGTAATCACCCACTAGGTGGGGTGTTCCCCAAGCTCATGCATCAACCACTGCTTCAGATTAGGAAGAGAAAGTCACTTTCAGGGAAAGCAGAGCAGGAGGCTAAACACAAACCCACCCAATGCTGGCTAGAAGGCACTGCTCTCAATTAAAGCAATCTCACAATTACGCTAAGTTTTTTTTTTGTTTGTTTGGTTTGGCTTTGTTTTTTCTTTTAGTGTGCTATAAGGACAGTAACAAACAAAAAAAAGGCAGCAAATAATTTTCCTCCTGGAAGACAAGCAGAATTGATCCTGTACGGGCAGTTAGGAATTTTCTTAAAGAAGAGACTTTTTTTTCCAGTGATGCTTTTTCCTCAGTCTCTTTTAAAAAACCACCACCACCCACCTGTTTTAAATCTAGCTAAGTTTATGAATTCTGAATGTACTTTAGGAATTAGAGAACACCTGCACTCCAGGATAATTGTATTTATAGGTGATAAGTAGCGTGCATTTCAAGGAAGATCCAAAAGAGAGAAAGAACCCACAAAACCACCTCTTCATTATTCCTAAAGAGACTTTTAAGTCAAAGACGAAATGTAACTTGTTACAAAAAAATACAGCCTGTGCTGGCAAGACTGCAGGAGGGTCTCAGATTTAAAGAGGATGGGGGAAAGGGAGGAGGTTGCATTAGGAAATTCAGCCTCCAGATTGGTTCTTAGGAAGTACATCTACTCTTAGCAACCACAGTAACTTTACCAAATATAACAAGAATGGTAGGTAAAATCATAACTGTATGGGTCACTGAGAAGGTCATCGTGGAAATAAGTGTCCTTTCAAAATCAAAATGGCAACACAAAGAAAAGACATTTGGGGAAAGTCACCAGTATGGTTTGAGGTCTGGAAGTCTTCCTTTCAGCAGCAGGCTGAGGGAGTTCACGCACTTCAGTAAAAAATCTGAAGGTCAAAATCATACAAGCAGCTCCAAATCACACCAGCTTCTAAGACTGGAACGGTTTCCAATGCACAAAGGCATAACCAGAACCAAAAGTGAAAAGAAGAAAAACAGATAAAAAAATTCAAAACACCCCCTATATCTAGCCTGCCCAGGCTGAGCACCGCAGCAGGCAGGAAGTCAAACGACAGCTTCTGCCATCACGTTAAAATTTGATGTCAGGAGTGAAATATATTCAGAGGCTTCTGTCAGTTCAGTCAAAAGTTGCTTGCTGCACACTTGTTATGAGCATTTAACCTTATAGGAAGTGAAATCAGAGAACAGTAATGATCCGCTCTGGATTTTAAAACCTGCAAATCCAAAGCTGAGGAGAGGAAGCAAAAGCCCCCCCCCCAAGCTGACAGAGTCTCTCTTGTCCTGCTGCCTGGCAGGACTCACCAGCTGAGCTGCTGTAGGAACTCCTGCTTGCAAACTGCTTCTGTATTACTGCATAACCTCAGAAAGACGCTGACAAAAGAGCTTTTGAATAGTGGCTGCATAAGCATGCAGCATCCTGCAATTATGAGTAATGACATTTACATTTTCTGTTGAGATTTCATTGAGTTTGGAAATGTAGGTCTTCAGGAAAACTGAAAAAGACAGACCCTAACAGAACTCATCCTTCCTGTGAAATACTTCTGATTAAATGATAAGGTATGGGAATAGTATAAGACAACTCTCGGGTTTGATATTCAGATCTGACCCTTATTTTCACCTTGCAGTTTTTTCTTTCTTTATTGAGATTGCTACACACACACAGATGTTTCCAGCCTTTCACAATTCAAAGCACTTAAAGGTTCCATAAATGAAAGATTCAGTGTTTTATAGAAGTTTTATGAACAAATTCAAGGAAATACTTGAGAAAATTACTCGTGAGAAAACATTTAATATTTTCTTATGCCTTTTTCAATGTATTCACTCTAAAATGCACTGTTTTAATGCAACAAAGGCAGTAATGCTCTTCAGCAACAGAATGAAAGGAAATAGGCCTATTATTTTTAATATTTTCCTTTGTTACAAAGAGACCAAACACTTTTCCACCTAACTGTAATTACAGGAAGGTGTGATTTTAAATATAGTTTTTCAGTCATCTGGCACTTTGGATATGTAGATAATTAGTCTGCAGAATGTGCTAAAAGTGCTAAACTGTAGAATAATCCCAAAACATAGTTCAGCTTGAATTGGTAGCAAATGCTGAAAAAAATACCCATTTTAAACCAAAGCTATACTTGCAGTTTGTCCCTTCTAACTACAGCTGCTACTCAGCTTTGTCTGAAAAAGTTCTCCAAAAGACTTCTAAGGAAAAAAAAACAGGCACAAGAATATAGCTGCAGATCAGATTTTCTCACAATCTCCTCACAAATGAAATTCACGGGTATTTAAACTCTCAAATTGCCTTTCATTTACCCAACAATCAAGTGAAAGCTTTCAAGCTTTAGTATGTTCTTAGGTGAACATCAGGTGATGGGTTTAGTCACAAAACACAAGCAAAGCTTCACAGACACAATCCTAGAAACATTCAGGTTGGAAGAGACCCCTGGGATCACCGAGTCCAACCATCAGCCCCACTCTACAAAGTTCTCCCCTACACCACGTCCCCCCAACACCACATCTCAACCACTCTTAAACCTGTCCAGGGATGGGGACTCGACCACCTCCCGGACAGCCCATTCCAGGGTCTGACCACTCTTCCTGGGAAAAATTCCTTCCTAATGTTCAGCCTAAACCTCCCCGTTGCAACTTGAAGCCATTCCCTCTTGCTCTATCACTAATTACCTGCGAGAAGATACAGCATCAACCTCCCTACAGCGTCCTTTCAAGAAGCTGCAGTGATGAGGTCTCCCCTCAGCCTCCTCTTCCTCAAACTGAACAGTCCCAACTCCTTCAACCGCTCTTTGTATGATTTGTTCTCCAGACCCTTCACCAGCTCAAAACCAATGCTATTAACAACACAAGGAGCAACAAGCCAAACAAAATCTAAATGCACTTGGAAAGAGTATGTATGACAAATACCACGCCTGAATCTCGTCTAGTCCCTACATTTTACTAGGTTTTGGTTTCTTGTGACCTCTTTTCATATCCTGCAGTTTGAACTGAGGAACTCTACCTGGCACAGCACTTTAATCTCACCGTTCTGTAGTTGTGGGCTTCTTTTCTGCAATGGTTCATGTCAACTGCTTTACCTCCATGAATTTGTCTGAGCTTTACCCACACGTAACCTTTTTGGCATCTCTGTTTTGCAGCAAGAATATCCACAGTTTGCTGCCTAACGAAGAAGTGTTTCCTCTTGTTCAAGTCCACCTGTTTCCATCTCATTGCTGCCACCTACTTCTCCATCCAGGAGGGCTGGCACATACTCTGTGGCTGCTGCCATGGAATGCTTCACAGATTTCTAAGCATAACTTCTCCCTCAGGGCATTCTCTCCCAGGCTAAAGAATATTACTCTAAATAATTGCTTCTTTTACAAATGCTGTTTCACCATCTGGTCCTGGAAATTTATCTTACTGCTAATTCTGTCAGCTTGGTCACTAGTGTATTCTGACACTCTTATTTGACTCAAATTTTTGATAACTCCCGATGAAGAAGAGTTGCAATGTAAGAGTCTCCTGAAGGTTCTACAAGATGAAAAGAAGCTGAAAAAATTAAAGTTTCTCTGCTATGGCTTTCCTTGAAAGCCTCTTTTGTATCTTCTGCACCTGCAAGCATTGCAGACTTTGAGCAGCTTTTCTGTGTTTTGATAGATTTGGAAAAAAGTTTGCTAGCTTTTCAGACTTCTGTAAACTTTTTGCATACTTTTTGACTTCTAATCACCTCCTTAGGCTGCTGTATACAATCGTCTTTTCAGGTGTTTTTTGAGATCTTCCTTGACAGGAGACATGCATTTGTTTAAAAAAAGAAGTCACACAGTAAATTTACAGAAATCTCGGTGCTACCTGCAAACACTTGGCAGCTGCATGCTGTGGCTTCCCACAGGGCTATGTAAAACACAGGTGACTGCTGTCCAGAGACTACATTACTGGCATCTGTAGCAGTAATTAATTTGAAAAGCAGCGTTGTTGATCTAGAGCAACACACAGAGAAATAAATAAGAGTGAGAAAATACAAACTTTTCACCTGGACTTCAATATAGTTTCAAGAAACTGTTACCTTAACCATTGTCCTGGAGACTGAAATATCCTGAGGCACTGGAAGCCACCTCTGTAAACATTCACTTCTCTTTAAGAACCCCAAAAACAACGAACTGCCAGAGCAGTTTGACCAAATGTAACCCATGCCAAGTGCATGAAATGACTCACTCGTTTGCAGGGTGAGGACAGGAATTAAGAACAGGTTTATTACAGTTCTATCATATTTTCAGGCTCCCTTCATCACTAAGATGAGCACCCCAACAGAGATGAACAGCACACCAACTGAATCCTCTCCTGGGGGGCTGCAGAGGTATGATTATAACAGGCAAAGAAAAATATCATCATAAAACTGCCAGAGACCTCAGAAGTTTGGTAGCAAAAGTTAAACACGTTTATCTCCACAGCTGCTTGAACATTAAGATTTTTTTTTCTTTTTAAACCCCCTTTGAAATTGAGTTTCATGTATCACAAGTCTCCTTATGATTTTTCAGCCATTAGCCTCCTCAAATTATCTGCCAGAGGTAATTAATTTATCATGTAATTTAACACAATTTATCCCCTGTAGGCACAGAAAAACAAAACCTGAGAAAGGGCGATACACACGCTAAGCAGACTATCTGTCTGCTCAACTGCATAAATACAAGATTTGTTTCACTGTATGGCAAATGTGATGTTATAGGAAGTTACTGAAGTTGCCACTATAATTGAGAGGAAGGGGAAGCTTTTGTACATCAGAGGATAATCTTCCTCAATTTTAAGGAAAATATATCTCTTAGTTTTAATGATGTCTGTTTATAGGAACCTAATAGCAAGCAAAGTAAGTAAGAAACCTAAAATGCTACATATTTTTATTGAGCAGGTTACCTGTAGAGTTAGTCATTGCTCTTCTGAGGACATTTTTCTGTTTAAGAGACAGACTATTCCTGCTAAAAATAGAAGTCAGTCTGTCAAAAGTTGGGTTTCAGATCTAGATGCAAAACTGCAAAAATACCAGCAATATGCTCCAAAAGCCAGCTAGAAAAGACCACTATGACAACTCTGCAGGCCCAGCCTCAGAACTCAGCAACAAGCTGCAGGTTTCTGAAGTAATCCGGTTATAAACTTTAGGATATTCTACAGTTAGAAGAAAAAAAAAAAAAAAAAAGACTGCTGTTAAAAAAAGAAAAATAATCCCATTGGCCTCATATTCTTCCTTTGGTTGGCTCTTTGTGCCAAGCAAACAAAAGGTGACACTCACTGAGTACTAAGATTCCTGAACAGAACCTCAGTTGGGCCAATGATGTAAAAGCAAGAGCAGGAGGATTCCATTTCCTCTTCTATAGCACAGCAGAGACAGAGGCAACCAAATAAAAGTAATGCATTTTTGTCACTGAAGAAAAAAGACAGCTTTAAATAACCCTCAGAAGATAGAAGAGTTTAGATTAAATGAGGAGATAAGTTACCATTTGCTGATGACAAGCCTTGCTGCTGCTAGGTAGAATTAGTCTCAAGAGGAGGCTACATGAAATTAAAGGAAACAGAGCTCAAGAAAGAAGATCCCAGGTGTTTCAAAAGATTTATTTCTCCCATCAGATAAAAACAAAACTAAAAACTCATCTAGGAGAGCATGTAAGTTTGCTTTCTTCCTGTTGTATGAAGAGCTAAAGAAAGAACAGAACAGTGGAAAGGACCTCACAGCATTCAAAGCTACTGCTTTAAAAGACCAGGGAAGTGGCAAAGGCAAGGCTTCCTTTGTGCCTTCTGCTGTTCTGATCAGGGACTGATGAAGGCTTTGCTATTTAGAGGGGGACCACCAGCTGAGACCTGAGCTCTGGCTCAGTAACGATGATATATTGAGAAGTATTGCAGCACCCAGCTGTCAGCCAAGGTGTCCTTAGCAGGACCAACACACAGGTACATACACTGTGAATCCTTCTTTCTTTGATTACCTTTAGCAGTAGGTTTCAGTTACCATCTCAACCCAGTTTTTTCAGTTTTTATTTCTAAAAGGTTTTAATCCTGCTGTATGCTGAAGATTCTGAACTGCTGCATTTTATCACCTCTAAAGAATGGAAAAAGCCATTAAACAAAAGTATTACCCGGCTTTCTTTAGATATTAAAAAAAATAATCAGGCAGCCAAGACCTAAAATTCCCTGATTTCTGTTACAGAAGTGCACTAGAACAAGCAAAACTGAATAGACACATTATTAAAAGATTATAACTGGAAGTTCACACATGGCAGACATGGGTTCCTCGTCTCGCTGAAAGCTCATATCTCAGAAATGTGGGGCTCTATCAATGACCCTCTGTG
Organism: Thinocorus orbignyianus; assembly: GCA_013400375.1. Classification (NCBI taxonomy): domain Eukaryota; kingdom Metazoa; phylum Chordata; class Aves; order Ciconiiformes; family Thinocoridae; genus Thinocorus; species Thinocorus orbignyianus. The sequence continues at coordinate 9,274 of VXBW01002705.1, read as the reverse complement.
CCAGGCTCAAAGGCAGTTCTGTGATCCAGACAAACAGCTATTTGAAACCGGGTTGAGACAGCCCATGTTCTTAACCTGAGGCAAACTTGTATTGTAGTGCTATAAAACAGGCTATTAACAAACTCACCAATATTTAACTATTCCTGTTGGGTCTCCCATTGGTCAAATTTCACAAGTCTAACACTGTACTGCTGCCCAGGGCAGGAAAATGAAATAGAAACCATTTTCATTAGGAAAAGATTAAAGCTCTTGCTATTTAGAGATGGGAATCAAAACCCAGCATTATTTTATACTGAAGAGGAACTGTTTGATAAGCCCAGTACAGCCAAGCAGGCAAATTTTAAAAGAAGCCTCAAATCTGTATTTTGCATTTTTCTAGAAAGAGAAAAAGTCCCATTCTCTATGGCCCCCTACAGAAGCATACTAGTAAAACAGGAGAAAATCAGAGGCTAGTCTTCACATTCAATGTTTCTAACCAACTTCCAACTCAAGATTCAATGAGAACAAAAAGGTGTCAGTACTTGCTACAGCAAATACAGACTCATCTCCCATCTCAGAGGAGAACAGAAGGTGAGATCTTTCCATCAAAGGAGGCAAGTAACAGCTTCAGTTGCCAGAAAGCTTTTACTGAGCACAGCCATGTCACACACCTGCATACACATCTGGAACAAAAGTGAAAATGGGAAGTGTAGTGGATGGAAATTCACCTTCTCTCTGGAATTACAGTATGGATCATAGCTCTAAAGTTTCTCTCCTGTTTCCCTCTCTCTCTGCAGTACTGATCCTTAACAGTGCAGTTACTAGGGCACAATAGCAATAGAAGTCTGGAAGGAGATAGCAAAATCAGAGGAAAAAAATTACTCTAAGCAGATGGTCAGGATATTCTTTCAGCCCGATGCTGTCCCAGAGACCAACAGTAAGTGCTTGCCTGCCTTTGTTGGCCCCACGCTGTGCCAGTGCTCACACCAGGAAGAGGAGGACAAAATGGAACTACCCAATTAAATGCTGCTCCCACCACTCAGTGACACGGTCATCTCAAGATCTCTTGAGACCCTGAGAAACCGCATTCCTTCCTCCCACCCCACAGGTTGGAACTGTGGCAGCACTAAAGAAGTTGCCAGTTGGAGAGCTCAGCCACATCTTACCAGCATCAAACGCCATTTTCACAGCTACTTCCTTCTGAACATCGTTCTCTCTAAAAGAATCTATTCTACAACCCACACTGAAGCTGACAGCTCTCTGAAGGGCTAGTTTTTACCTTCCTACTCTCAACGGTAGCTGAAGTTGATGTTATATTCCCCCTTCACAACTGGGGAGCAGGTCAGGAAGCAAGGCACAAGCCTAAAACAAGCCACACGAAACCAAATACTTTTCAGTCCTGTGCATTGTCGTTTGGATGAAACTTCAGATTTCTTGCTATTTGAAATTCCAATTAGAAACTGATTTTTTAGTAGTGTTGTTTCAGACACCAGGACAGTAACACATTTCATTGTCTTTCCTGTGTCTATTACCCTTGTGTACTCGTAAGTGCCAGCTAAGTTTAGTAACTAGACTGGAGTCACAATTCCATCAGCGGTCTGGATCAGTAATTCACCAAGCAGGAAACAAAACATCTCTTGTTGAAGAAACTGTGGCTTTATTTGAGGGATTTTTTAAAAAAGAAGTGTTTAAAGAGGAAGAAGCTATCGAGTAACTATACAAACCTCATTGTGTGCTTTCATTTTAGAAGCCACAAAATAGGTCGCACTCAAATAAAGCAAAACCTCTGGCTGACATTAGTATTTGAAATCAGCTGAGCTTTGGCAATGGAGTAACAGCTATCAAAGACCATCCTCAACACAACTTGGAGTTCCAATACTATTTTTTTTTCTTTATACTGAAATGGGATATTTTCAATACAAACACTGCTCTCCATTGTTCTCAGCAGAGCACACCAAGCAGCTGCAAAAACACTCCTTCAACAGAGAACAACCCAGTAAGGTCATTACCAAGGAAAGAGCAAGCAGTAACACAAAAGGTTTCATGCCCCCGTCCAAAGAGCAGCTTACTGGTATGGCACAAAGAATCTGATAATACTGAGAAAGCACAAGGGCCCAGAGGCTCCTCAAGAAATGAAGAGCAGTGCTATTCTGCTCTTGCACAGTAGGAGGTCACAACTATCCTACTGATAGACAAAAGTATCCACATCTTTGAAAAAGTGAAGAACTTGAAGTACTAGTACCAGGAAGGAAAGGCCTAGCTTGGAAAGCTTACAGTATTGTAAAATCCTTTTAACAAGTACATTAACTGTAGGTCTTAGAAACTGCAAAAGCAAGCCAAGGATAGTGTGGAACTCCTGACAGAATTTGATCTGGTACTAAAGTACTTAAAATTCAACCAAACTCTACAAGCAGTAATAGGCAAAGCTTTGAAAGTTCCAGATCCTCAGAATCCCACAGCTGTCTGACAAAATGCAGACAGATCCCAGAGTACAACACACCTCTGCCTAAATAAAAGGGAAAGCCCTGGCTTCTGCCTTGTGCGCTCCCTAAGATGGTCAATGGGAAACAGCACTGCTCTCCTTGCTCTGCCAGGCTCCCCAACACACTACAGGAACAGAAGCAATGGACAGCAGTCAGTGAACCCAGCCCTCACCCCACCTCCCACCAGACAGGACAGAGCAGCTTGACTTCCTTCCACAGCAGTGTGCACCTGCAGGTATTCTCATAAAGCTTTGCAAAAAGAAAACAAAAAAAAGAAAAAGTAAAAGGGTCAATGGTCAGAGACACTCCTGACTCCAACAGCTTCCCCTGACTGTGTAACATTTCACTGCCTCTGCTTCTTGAGCTAGCACTTGTTTGTGCTGGAGTTGGCATTAGGATTAACGGGCTCAGCAATGTTGCTGAGAGAGAAGACTTAGATAATAAACCTGTACACAGGTAAGATAAGTCTTACCCAAGAGGGATACAGTGGCCTTGTATATAAGGTAGAACTAAAATTTCAGGTCACTTAGTATTCCCACAGTCTTTTCAAATCCCTGCTCCACCTTGTCCCCTCCCCTGGTCTTCAGGCAGCTCTCAGTGTACCTGTTTGCCATACACATAAAAGATCAGCAACTCCTAGAGGAGGAAAAAGCGTTGGAGGGAAATGCAAGCGTTTACTACAGAAGCAAACAATTCCACAAATCTTAGAAGTGATATTACGTGTAAGTCTTGAAGGCTTGTGAAGGGGCAAGGGGTGGAGAACATATTTATGTAAAATCTTAAGCCCAGCTTCAGACACACTACAAAAATTGAAACAAAAATTAGTCCCATTCGGGTGACTTTGGCACTTGCTCTCCTCAACCACGTTGGAATATAAACACTACTACATCTGCCAAGTTTAGATACAACACAGGTCACCTCCTAACCACCCCTCAACTCACTGCCTCCCCACCCCCAAATAAAGACCACAAAGACTACCCAAAAAACAGCCTGAGGGGTCAGGGGAGAGACTGAGCACAAAATCACCAAATCCCTGTCGCCCTCTCTAACTACATGAGCCAAGCATTCTAACAGGGAGAAATGTTGCATCTCCAGCCTTCAAAGACTGCACCACTCCATAGTCCAGTCTTCAGCAGTGCCCTTCCTGCCCTGGCACACTCATCTGCCCTCTGGCACTCACACTTCCAAGGTTCACTTACCCTTCCCTCCCCCAAGAAATATGTAAAACCATAAACACGACTCTGACAGCTATGACTACAAAAGCAAAAGGTATTCGTATTGAACTAGAGAGAAACAAAATCATTTATTTTAATACCTTGAATAGCACATGCTGCTAATTAAAGTATTTGAATAATCTAGGAACACATGCCAGACAAACCCCACTGTATTAAGAAAAAGATCCTAAGCACACAGGCACTCCGGCAGCATGAAATGAGAGGGTTGACTCGGGAGGCTAATGAATTAGTGTAAACAATGTAAATCTAATTTAATTTAACAATCTAGAGCATTTGCACACTGCGAAGCACGACACTCATTTGTTTCTTCATCAAATCAAAGACAAAATTGCTGATTACCCTTCCATGAATTCTTTTATTGAAGAGGATGGCAAACAAATTTTATATTTAGTCATAAAAGTTCATGGCTAGTCCCCAAACAAGCAAGTGTAACCAGTGAAGGATATCAGTGAATATAACATAGATCACTTGTGGTTTAGGGCAACACATTATTCAGCCAAAATAGATTCTCACGTTTTAACAGTTAGCAAACAAATGTTTATACAGAATATTAATACAGCATTTTAAGTTTACTTTTGACTTCTACAAAATCTAGATAAGCAGCACAATTTACTATTAGCAGTATTTAAATGTGTTAGAATTATACCATTTGCTACTGCTACAAGTACTAAAATGATTAAAAATCCCTGTTTTACAAATACATTTATGAACTTGCCTCAAAAGTGTTACCGGTGATATCAAATTCTGGTGGAACAAAGGCACCCTCCGGATCATCTTTGAAAGCAAAAGGAAACATCTCAGATTAGAAATGAGTAGTCTTGCTTGTTCAAAAAACAAACCAGTGATGATACACTCATGTCTGACACTGAAGAAACTATGTACATAGGAGCATTTTGGTTCACTCATACCTGATGCACAAAGAACTTGTCATCCATGGTTCCAATACTGTAAGTAAAATAAAGTGCTATTTTCAAACTTTCTGCATACTGTATTTCTCCTACTAAGAAACAAAACAGACAAAGCATGCCTAACCACTACTTGCCTCTAGACATTTATGTTTCGACCAAGTTATCCCCTAAGCTGGTGTGGCTCAGCTGTGGCGTGCAGGTTTGATTGGATTAATGGGACATTTCCATTCAGTATTTTCCACTGCAGACCTGGGAGATAAGGGTTCAAGCAGCAAAACCAACCCGAACAGTTAATTGCCTCTTCATCTACAGGCTAGCTCAGAACTTTGACCTTTCTGCTTACTTTGTTTTAATTATGATTAAAGAGTTGAGGAAGCATGTTTCCCAGCCGTGTGCTGCTTAGCAGAGAACTGCACTACTGCAGCAGCTGCTTCCAAGGGAGGAGGTGGGAAGGAAAAAGAAAAGGCACTTCTTAGCAGAGCCTGATGCTGCTGCTGCATCCAAGTGCACACGTGGAGTCACCGTGTACTGAAGTCACGTCAACCTAGTAAAGAGCCAACTAAAAACCTACTCTCCACACACAGAATCAACTCACCAAGTCTATCCTTCTATGAAGCCAATGGATGACTGAGATCCTTTACAAGCAAAGACTGACTTTCTCTGTTCAACGGGGAGGGGGAAAAGCCCCAGCAGGATGCTCACTGGCATAGCATGCTCATCATAGCTTTAGCTCTAATAGAGCTTCTGTACCTATATGTTAGAAGTGAAATGCAAAGCTCCTTTATAGTGAAGACACCAAACTCAGCTATATGGCAGAGAGGACTTCTGTATATTCATATATGGCAGCCACCTGGCATAGCTGACTACCCTGACACCACTAACTGATTAACAGTTCTTTACTACGTTCTTAATTCCACTTTCCTGCTGAAAAAGAGGTGTAGAAAACTAATTCTACACTAATTCTGACTTCCCCCCCCCCCAAATTCTTTCCTAATGTACAGAAGATGTTTTGTCATTCCTCTCCTCCCTCCGAGACTGCTGCTGCTTTCCACCTCCCCCTATCTTTCCCCTTTCTCCCCACAGAACACTTTAAAGGCTGTACAAGCATGTAGTTTTTTATTGCTGGTAAAACTCACTGGATTCTTTTAATATAAGATTTGCAATGGACATTTGTCTGATTTGAAGGGACAAGAAGATACCAGAGCCCTTGGCAGAACATCCTATTGTACATTTGGCACTTTAGCAGCACAGAATCTGCAGGAAGCAGGACCCGTTGCTGAAGTGGAAGCACCAGGCTGTTCCTTTTCCCTCACCGGTAAGCAAACCCAGAGGTCAGAGAAGATACCAAGAATGTGCTTTACATACACAGAGACTTGTGCGCACAGACACACAAATGCATGGCCTACAGTCCCCTGGATTACATTTCCCTGGATAAGTCTTAAAGTAACTAGGAAGAATCTTCTAAGCAAGTTCATAAAAGCTTTGTCATCAATCTCAAAACTGAGCATGTAGTTTCATACGGACCCATTCTTAAGCAAGTCTTTGTCTTCTCTTTATTTTAACTACAATAATAGAATGCAATGCTTTACCACAGCCTCTACTATGAGTTTCCATAATTCTAAAATAAATGGCCTGGAAATACAAATACTTACCACTGAGCTGTTCCATGAAGCATACGTTGCCATTGGTGTTAAAAGCCAGCGTGTCAGGCGTGATGCAGAGTGTCTGGAAGATGGCAGAATGGGCAATGCTCTTCAGAGAATGGCAGCACTCCAGGCAGATTGCCCAGATATCCTGCTCGGTCAGACAGCTGTACCGCAGGGACAAAATATCAGCGAGGGACACATTCTCCTGCCAAGATACCAATTCATAAATTACCCCAGATTTCATGACACTACTTTGTGTATCATAGATTGTATTTGACACAATCAGCTACAAATAATGTTTCCAGCAAGTTCTCAGACTTTCTAGGACACTGATTAAGACCCCAGGAAACACCAAGTGCATGACTTGGCTCTTAACACAGTCTATTAAGAAGCACAATTACCCTCAACAAAGGTATCACAGCGTATTAACACCAAAGAAAGACTTACTATGGGAGATACAAGACACAGACACTGCACCAAAGTTCAGGAACCAGGCCATTTGGAGGTAAAGGCAGAGAGACCAGGTTAAAACATCTTGTTTAACCCATGGATCCCTTGAACTCTCCCAGGTGCCTCTGGATAAACTACATAAACATTCTCTTCAGAGCAGTTCTCCCAACCGTCTGCCATCTGAGAAAAAGTACGCTCTAAACCAGCCTGTTTTACGAACCATGCTGTGGTGAAGACTGCTTGATAAAACCAAACAAGTCATAGGAAAAGTATTCTTATACTTTGACTTACAACAAAACTCTTTGGTTGCCCACTAGACCAAGAGCTCTTAGTGATCAAAATAGTTTATGAACTTTGTTTCTGAGTTACTGCCCTGAAATACAAGTCAGCTTCCTGTGACCCCATGACTGAAGTAAGGCTATCAAGAGTCCAGTATAAAAAATATGTGGCTCTAGCATGGCTCTTCTGGTCAAGATGTTCAGATATAGTGCTTTATTCAAAGCAGCTACAGTAGTAATGTACATTTTTAGAGTACCTTCGAATACATTACTCATAGCTACAGAACTAAAAAATAAAAAATAAAAAAAATAAATCATCAACTCAGAGGCATGACAAAAAACCCCATACTTTGAGAGAAACGGAGCACTGGAACAGGCTGTCCAGGGAGGCTGTGGAGTCTTCTCGGGAGATCCTCAAACCCTGCCTGGACACTTTCCTGCCCAGCCTGCCCTGGGGGCACCTGCTCCGGCAGGGGGGCTGCGCCAGGTGATCTCTGGAGGTCTGTTCCAACACCTACAGTTCTGTGATTCAGAAAAGTGAACTACTGGCTGGTTCACTCAAGTTACAGGAAAACTTGAGTGTGTTACCGAACAGTGATGTTCTTTCTCTCCTCTCATTATCAATAAAAGACACTTGTAAAATCAATTACTGTTTAATAACTACAGAAAGTGAACTGGTTAGACAGCCATGCTTTAATTATTCACTTTAGCTCTCAATTTTTCCTTATATTATCTTCAGAAAGCATAGAACAGTTCAGTAGCACATGTAATTAAGCAGAGGAAGAGAAAACAAATTATTTACCACAGACAACTTCTTAAAAAATTTGAAATTAAATATTAAGGAGTGTGGGATGAAGAAATTCCTAGCAAAGAAACGCATCTGAAATGCGCCCTTACCCTCAGTATTTCCTACTCTTCAGCTCCAGCAGCTTCTTGCTTCAACACACAGGCTGTTGAAAACCACACACATCACACCCCACCTCGTTCCTTACCCTATACACAGGGCTGCACAGGCTCCACTAAATCACTAAGCAACTGAGAGTCAGGTACATCAGACTTCACAGTGCTCTGGCACCTAAGTCTTTTCGCCAAGATAATTCACACAAGCGTCAAAATGTGGCAGACACCATGCACTACGTCTGAAGAAAACCAGCGGGTTGCCTGGGTAAGCTCACCCAGTACTCTGCAAAGCAGCCCTTTATTATTAACTTCTCTAATCTCCAGGCGACAGGTCATGCTCACTCTCCCAAGGAGAACATTGAAAATATTCATGCACCTGGAATGACTAAAATAAAAGGCACTAGTAGGAATCTGCAATTAAAGTATATATTGAGCAGGTGAGAAAAATGGGCTTGGGTCCTTCTCAGCCTCCTCCTGTCCTGAAGACACGCTCCAAATATTTAAGCTGCGGTGTAAAACAGAGGAGGACACCACCACCTTCCTCCTGTATGGGCCAGACTGACAGGGCCTCCCACGCTGAGCCCAACGGCCCAGCCATCAGATAGCTCAGGAAAGCTCGGGAGGGACTTGGCATTTTCAAACTCACTTTTAAACCCTGGTTTAACTTCGGTTCTTGACACAGCAAATAAGAAGGCTGGCAAGACCTGGCTTGGGGAACAAGTGGTTCACATATGGCCCAAACTTTTACTTAAAAAAAAGAAGATGAAAACCCCAAACATTTTGGCCAAACATTCCCTAGCGGGTAAGGAACACTCTCCATGTGGGAAGATACAAATAAAGACGAGCGAGAGCAATAAAAAGCTCAAAATCAAGCACATCACCAGGCAAAGGTGGTGACAGAACGGGGTTCAGCTACAGATTATTTGGCAATAGTGACTGAACAGACAGATTATACTTTGGGTTGCAGATGTGGTTTTTTTTTTAATTTACCAGTGACAGAGGCCTTTAGGCACAGGGCAGCAAGAAAGGGCTGTACAAACCCGGCTGGTGGCTGCGGGAAACTTTTCCTGCTGTGAGGAATCCCCGGGGCGACAAGGACACCCGGCCCCGCCGGCACCACCCAGGGCCGGGCCG
>VXBW01002702.1:1037510-1104929 GCA_013400375.1 Thinocorus orbignyianus | reverse complement strand
ATATATATATATATATAAAGTATCGGGCATTTGACTTTCAAAGGCGCACATATGGTTTTTGAAACCTTACTTGCTGGTATGTTCCCAGAAATTAAACAGAAAAATAAAGCTAAGCATGGGAAAATTATTTCATTTAAAATTTAACTTCATGTTAAAATTGACATATAGTTGTTCATGAAGAAGTATTGTCATCTTGAAAAATTTGTTTTAGAAGCCCATTAGTCAGTCAAAAAATAACACACATAAAATGGATTAACAGCCTGTGGAATCAAAAGTATCTACTATCATGCAGAAAAAGTGCATTATAAATAATAATTTTATTAGATTCTTCTCATGTACTATTGTATTTAAAATAACTCACCGATATTAGTTTTGATTGAAAATGTGTCCTGATTTATTTAACTTGTTAAAGACTTCCATTTGATGTGCAATTTACATCTACTGAACACGCCTTAAATGTACAGGCCCATGTCTTGGAGTATGTGTAAAGCAAACATTTTCTACAGCAGAAAAGAGCTGTAAGGGACAGATGGAGAAATTACAGGTTAACATTATGAATTTAACTTTGAATAACTTTTCTTCTTTATGTATTTTCAGTTATTTTTATTAAGATTAATACAGTTATATAAAAATATGGAAAACCACGCAGAATGGCATTCATATCAAACACGTATTCCCCCCAATATTTTAAGGTATTGCTCAGTTGGTTTTAACCAAATTTGAAGGTGTACTTTCAACTTACTTAATTTTCTATATTATTTTCACTAGAAAAAGTTTTCAATATTACTTTCCCCCAAGCAGTTACTAAAAAAGAAACTGATTTTCACTATGAAGAACCTACTATCCGTCCACCCTGGGAATCCTAGAATGATTGGTCAGTTTTTCAATCTAGTTATACACTTTGTAATAAATTGAACATATGATACATCTTGTAAAACTAAACCAACAGCATAGATAAGCTTTTAACTAATGTCTAACTGATACAAAGGAAGACTCACTGTTTTCATGTAGATATAGAACCGATATGAAGTGATCTTCTAATGTCAAAGGGATTTTTACTAGTCTCTAGGAAAAAAAGAAAGGAAATGAAGAAACACAGAATTTTATTCATGACTTTGTGCCTTCCGAGACCTAGAACAAGAAAGCCTAACTGCTTTTATACATATATCCTTTAGTTTCCTAAAACACTATTGCATTTGTCTGAGGTAAAGAATTTTACTCTCAACATCTAAGAGGAAAAAAATAAATATATCTACTAATAATTTTGGTACTTGCATTTTTCATTGATACAACTATAGAATGGTTAGGGTTGGCAGGGACCTTAAAGATTACCTAGTTTCAACCCCACTGCCATGGCAGGTATTCCTCCCACTAGACCAGGTTGCTCAAAGCCCCATGGAGCCTGACCTTGAACACCTCCAGGGATGAGGCATCCGCAACCTCTCCGGGCAGTTTTCCAGTGTTTAACCACCCTCAGAGTAAAGCATTTCTTCCTATGATCTAACACAAATTTCCCTTCCTTCAGTTTGAAACCATTTCCCCTTATCCTATCACTATATGTGTAAACAATTCCTCTCCAACTTTCTTGTAGACACACTTAAATACTGGAAGGTATAGATGATTTTAAAAGTCTCTTCCAACACAATCTACTCTATAATTCTATTCTGTGATCTTTTATCTGCTACTTTTTTTCTTTTTTTTTTTTTTTTAAATTGTGTTTTTTTTTAAATACTCAGAATTATTTTCCAGGTTTGTGCATGACATTCTGCATTAATTGAACCCAATTCCAAAAACTTTATATTTTTTTAAAGTCCTAACTTTAAAGCATTTTGGGATATGAAACAAAAAAATGTTTGGCATTTGTCATTGAAATTTTGATGCTGATCTGCTTTAATACACTGCAGACGAGACGTAACATGGAGATAGTTCACAGAGATACTTCTGCATCTACATCTTACAGTATTTGTTTAGTGTTATTCAATTAATTTCACTAGAAAGATAATTAGGTGAAATAATTCAAAGAAACGTTCCCCCTTTGTTTACAACTTTCTGTTTTTGAAATTAATATAGCTTTTACAGAATTAGATGTGGATGAATCACCTTCAGGAAATTGTACAGGTCAGTTTGCCTCAGTGAAATAAATGTTTTTATTACCTTATGCATCTTATTACCTTCTTTCAGTTTTCTTTGGTTTGAACCACCTCATCTTGATGCTACTTGTTAAATTCCACTTTTTCTTATCAGCAACAATCTTCCCAAAACACCATTAAGTACAATATCCATTACAAACAATGTTTTTCATGACAGTCAGAGAGACTAGTGAGTACTATTTAAATTCCTTTGATAAATTTGTAAATTCTGCTACCCAGAGTTCATCCAAGCCTTTCTTCCCACCATCACCATTTAAACCTATTAAAACACAAGCAGAAACGTCTCAAAAGCCAAGAGCCCAAATTGTCTACTAGCACACATCAGAATAAACCCAGTACTAAAATTTTTTTGTACAGCTGAGATGTATGGATGTCATTATTACTTTTCGCACCACAAACTTGTGGGGATGAACAGTTCTTTAAACAGATCTCATGCAAAGTTTGCATAATTGTTTCTGAGAGAACTGCAAATTGTTCATATAAAAAGGATTCTATTTTTTAAATTCAAACACAAACTGCCTTTTTATTTTGGTTTGGTCTTATACATCTATTCAGATAGGAGTTTGTTTTGTGCATTGTTGTAATTTAAAAACTTATACTACTAATTCATAAATTCAGTGAAAGTCCCTTAAGATCTCTATCATTTAGTCATTCCATAAATAGTCCAGTAATAAACTTATTGATTCAGGTTTAGAACTTAGCTAGAAGGTTTGTTATGGTGCCGACAATATTTCAGTAGATCAATAAAATAAGGAAATACAGGGTAAGTCAGTCAATAACTTTAACAATGTCAATCTGTTGGCATGCCAAACCTCCAAATCAATCAAATGTGCATGCAAATAGCTCTATTAAATCTAATCGGGATTGAGAAGATACTTAAACGTATAATGAAAATTGAAGCTCTTCTTTAATTATCTGCATAAAGTGCATCACCATCAGCGTAAAAAATACAGTTAATGCTTGTTGTGTAACAATCAACTGCTTAACCAACGACAATAATACTAAATTTCTTTTAAGATTTATGATCCTGACTCAGCCAAGTACCTAATATCTTGTCTAACTTCAAGTAAAAGATAGCCTGTTTAAAGATAACGGAGCAAGCTATACAGCTGTTACAAAAGATGAACGCTTATGAAATTCAAAGAAAAGCACTTCATGTCATGCTTTCCTTTTGATTTTTTTTTTATCTTGTCAATTAGTGAACTTTAGAAGTCAGCGTGGATAAACATCTCACCATTACCTAAACACAGGCCTCAGTCCTTCAGGTGAATCCATTAATGACAAAAACTGCATCTTTGGAAACCTAGCACAGAAGGTCTTTGAAACAGGCATTTGGATGTGGAATCATGGAATTGTCAGAGTCGGAAGGGGCCTCTAGAGATCATCTAGTCCCACTCCCCTGCTAAAGCAGGATTGCCCAGAGCACATTACTCAGGACTGCATCCAGATCGGTCTTGAAGAACTCCAGAGAAGGGGATTCCACAGCCTACCTAGGCAGCCTGTTCCAGTGCTCTGTCACCCTCAGTGAATGGGCAGGGAAGGTGAAAGAGAGAAAGATAAAGATAAACAAAGGAAGAATATATCTTTATAGACTTTATTACATTGTTTGAAGGCAGTCTACTGGCTTTTGAGTTTAATGTCTCTTTCATTCACATTTGTGAAATGCAGTTCCCCATGTTTCTACTAACAAATAAGCTGGTTGTGTAAATCTGGAGTGGCTACATACTTCATATCTCACTGACAACTATTAACTAGCTCTTGTAGTTAGATGGACTTGATATTTTTCCTCACATATACACTGTAGAAATACAGGATCAGAATAATAAAAAAAAAGAATAAGATCTATTGAGCTACAGTTTAATCCAAGAGTTCAGTCCCTAGGAGGTGTAGAAACCAGCTCAAATATTTTATCTGCATGAGTCACCTGAATCTCTAATGTATACGTGCTCACGAACAAACTATAGAGCATTCTGAAGATGGGGAATGGACTTTCTAATTTTGCCTCGCTGAAATTTGTCACTATGCATATACAATTAAATATTTATTGTCTTGGAAATGGACTGACGTAATGAGAATTACTCTAGTCTCATAACAGGAGGAGAGACCTGAGCCACAGTTCCTTTTCCAATGATTACTTATGGGTTTCATATTAAAGAATTTCATATTAAGGTATTATTGAAGCAAAGGACTAGAGTTCTTATTATTCCTCCCTAACCAGTAGGCAATAAAGTAATTCTTATTCTTTTTTCTGATTAAATGAATATTTAATTATATCATGCGAAGCTGAAAACTTCAACAAGAATATGCCTCCTCTTCTTGTATTCCATAACCATAAGTATATGACTTTTCAAGTCAGCCATTACATAGGAAGGAAAGATACCTATAGAGATCTATAGACATAGAGATGTCCACAGAAGACATGACCAATGCTTCAGTCTAATTCCTCTGGACAGATTAAATTCTTCAGAGATGTAGCCGGTGGCTGGAAAAGATTCACAACAGAATTTACATCAGTTCATGAGGATGAACAGCACTATTCAAAAAGACACCGAACAGAAGGGATCTCTTTCACCTGCTTATTTTTGGTTAGCAGCATTAGATTTAACACTATACTATTGAGAAAAAATGTGAAGTATTTTAAGACATGTACATGAAAAATGTGCTTCATGTAGTTACACTAAATGTGCTGAAAGATAATAATGTTCATGTAAGTTTTTCTATGATGTAAAATAGAGGGAAGTTACTATACCACATGGTCTCAATAAAAAGAACAAGGTCAAACAGGGTATGTAATGGTTCAGAAACTACAAAACAATGGATGTCAGCTAGAATAATGTTCACAACAATTGATATAATGGGTTGGACTATCAACACAGTGCATATCTTCCCAGAAATTGAGAGACAAATGGGTAACTGGCCTTTAAGACACTTCTGTTGAACCGTAATACTTTCTGTTGAATCCTGTGGAGCATTCTACTGTTCTCAGCTTTAACAGTGTGATGGATTAATAAAGGAGAAATTTCCTTGTGTGAAGATCACCATTTCATGAGGATAAAAGCTGTGGCCTTATCACTTTTCTCATAAAAACAATGCCTACGCTTATAACACAACAATTGTTCCTTCTCCTTACAAAAGTATGGAAAAATATTGCCCGCAATCAGGTCCCAAGTGACATTTCAATAGTGTCACCAGCAAATCTCTCTAATTCAGAAAAAAAAAAGGTGGAGCACTTCTGATCAAGCTTTATTTTATTTTATTTTATTTTTATTCTCCATTCCAATGCTTTATAGTTAGAATAAACAGTGCTACACTAAAAGAAAAGCAAAAGGAATGTAAATCTTTGAATTAGATCTCAGAAAATATTAAATGGTTTTTAAGTCAGAGATATAATTGCATTTATTACAACTTCATCACATTTTTTATTCATACAAACTGGAAAGCCTATTATAATTCATGAGATGTTAGTTAGCTGTATTCAGTTCTCTTGCTGCTAAAAGGATATAGTGCGAAATGAAGTGTCCCCTAAAGCTTTTTTTTAAATACATATACTAAATGAAGTGTAATTTTCTGATAAATACCTTTAGCAATACGAGTTATGTAAATTTTCAGAATCAGTACACTCTATTTTGGTATCTGAACCTTTGTTGAAAATCACATTTACTTTTAATACATTTTATTCTGTCAGATCATAAAAGGACTAGCTGGTATATCTGAAAGTTCAGGCTTCTATGTTTAACTTATGTATGAACATCTTCAAGACTGATTGCAGCAGTGGAAAAAAATCAGACATAGTAACAGTGCATCTTGTGACATGCCCTATCTGATTATTCCTAAACTACATCTAATAGCTAGTGTCTGTCTTCCGTCTCATAATAACGTCAACATTTACCATTGCCTTGATGTTCTTACATGGGTAAGATTCCATCAAATGTTTACTTAAATTGCTTTCGTCTGTATTTTAAATTTTGGTTGATGCTGCATTTCGTGGCACAGAATCTATCTCCTAATAGAAGTAAAAGGTCTTCAAACTCACCTGTCTGCACAGTTTAGGAATTGTCCACCACTGAACAACTCCTGTTTAGAGAGGAGTATTTTTAATGTCAAGTTGATAAAAACTTATTTATGTTAAGGGACTGAAAAACTAGGAAATTTAACAAATGCTGTTACTGAAGAGAACTAACTAGTGGTTCAGATGAAAGAAATGTGATATGCAGGTGTAATGGACCACTTGTAATTTCCCCTGAACAAAGTAGCCTGAAGAGACTTTTAATGTCTCACACACTCACAGTACCAAGTATTTGAATATGGACCTTGAGATTTGTCTCACATTAGTCCACACTGCTGGAGATTTGAAACTGAGTCACTTACCCCACCTCCTATTTGAGTGGGACACGACAGCATATTCATTGCTCAACAGTTCGTCTTTCTAGGTTCACCCTTCACAAGTATAGGGTTTTGGGTTTATTCTCTCTTGTCTATATCAGAAGATAGTCCCCATTCACAGAAGTAACATTAAGCATATGTCAGCCTAGGAGACTTTCCAGAATACAGACCATAATCTCCTGGCTAGTTGATAACAATATATATCGAAAGCTTCTCTGTTGTAAGGAGACTGAGCAGTGCCTTTAGCAAAAGCTTAAGGAATGGTGCTTTCCCTTACATTTACTCACTTACTAGAATATATGATTTTTAGACATGATCATCTTTCCAGGGACATTTGCACATTTGACATTTAAAAAACAATTTCATTTGAACATATAATCTCGATTACATCCAAACCAAGATGTGAAAATTCTCCTAACTATATTCTAGTGGTTTTATGAGTGTCAGCAAAAGCCAAATGTAGCTAAGGTGTAGTTTAGCTCCATCTCAAGTAAACCTGTTGGATGCCTGATTTGCATGAAGTTTCCTAATGATGACAAAAATGGCCAACTGAATAGCTAGTTGACATTAAAGAAAAAGCAGATAATTCAAGTTACAATTTATTAGATGCGACTTAGAAACCTCAAAAGTTGGCAGGCAGTAAACTTAGAACTATTAAGGCACCTTTTTTTTCCAATTGAAATTGATTTTCATAAAATGGGAATTTTGGATAGTATTTTAAACACACCTCAGGGAGTTAGTGATCTAGATCCCAGTGAAATTCTTCATCCTGAATATAATGAGATTAAACCCCTTAGGCTGTTTTGAAGAGCTTAATCTTGATGTTTCAGCTTAAACTACAGGCATTGAATATATAATACAAGTTGCCTGAAGACATGATGGTGTTCTGTTCAGTTAATAAAGGGCTGCAGTCTGAAAAGAAATGTACATGGATTATTTAAGAACCAGAGGAATATTACCTTTCCTTACTGTATTTTAGAAAGAGGTGTTAAACCTCAACTAATTCTGTGCTTAAAGTATAAAACCCTAAGAGTGTTATCCTGTTCTTCCTCCAAATATTGACAAAGCACTCAAATAAAAAATGAGAATCTGATGAGAAAAAAATCTGTTTACTTGCACTGCCGAGTATAAATCAGTTATTAATATATATATTAGGGGTTGAAACTGACTGATCTTTAAGGATCCTTCCAACTTGAACCACTCAGTGATTCTATGATAAGGATTTATTGTTTCCAACCAAAAAAGAAATACAACATATATCTGGACTACCTGAACTCTTGGGGGGGGATTCCTTTAGCCAAAAAGTTTCAGTTTATTAAAAGTGTTTTTTTGTGTCCAAAGTTATACTGTACCTTTTTATCAAAAGGAAATACCATTTTTTTTGAGCAAAACCTAACTACCAAAAGTCAAAAGCAAATATTCTAGTGGTGTATTTAGCGATTTAGCCCCTTCAGTGTTAACCCAGGTCTAACACATCTATGTTAGAGTTCAGTTTCACATGAACCACTCATTTTTGTAATCTCCCCAAATCCAACTCCTTTTGCTTTTTACTGACACTTGTATAAACACTATGAAATAATTAGGAAAATATTCATGCTTTGGTTTGAATTGCAGGGCGGGTGCAAATTGTTCACAAACACAGGGAAATTAACACGCAAAAGTACATAACAGGATCTGGGCACAAAAAGATCCAGTGAATAGTTATTCTGTTCAGACTAACTTGGTCTATTACTAAAAGAAACTTTCCTGTCCTGCTCTATGCAAACTATGCTGGATTTTTTGTTATTCTCTTATCTAGAAAAGAATGTTGAAAATGATAACCAATAATAAAGCTGCTAGGTTGCTTTGCCTCTCAGAGTGGTGTTGCATAACATGCACCTTGGGGACTGATTCCCTTTTCTGTGGCTTTTGATAAGTTCCCACACATAACAGCAGCTTCACGAACAGAGAACTCCAATCTAGCTTTTCAATATGATAGTGAAACATGGTCATTTTTGATTTTGTTTTTTCCTTTTGGAAAGCGGATACATGTAAATAAGTGTTTCAGTTAGGTTGTAAAGCATACTTTTGAAATGAATTCGCTGATAATACCTACTGTGCTTTAAACCATTTTAGAGAGAAATCTCAGACCACACAAACTGTTGGATGTGTCATTCAGTCATCTTTCTGGATGAAAAAATCTAACACAGCAATGTTCAGGAGGTATCCTAATGCATTTCACCTGTGAGTGAGAATTTAGCTAGATGAGAGCTATATAGAGATAGTGAGTTCTCAGCAGCACCTGGTTTGTTCTATATACTTTTTGTGTCATACCCCCTAGCTACTGCTTTGCTTAGATCTATTGCTTCCATAAATGATCTGTCACATTGATTTGTGTTCACATGATGTGCTAAAGAAAAGGAAGCAAATAAGCAAAATCCTTATTCTAGAAAAATTGTTAAATTCAAGATTACAAAATGTCATAATCATTGCTACAAAAGAAAAACATGAAACATTAAGAAATAAAGATAAATGTGAAACTACTCTCTTATGTATACTTTTTGTAAGTATCTTAACAGCAGGCAGAATCGCTATATAATAGCAGTCTCTGTCATTTCCAGTGTATAGAAAATTCTGTCTTGGAAGTAAAGAGAATTCTGTAGATCAAATCCCTTAACTTTGCTTCACTTTTCTATCCATTTCCCTGCCTACTCAAAGACTTAAACATTTTCTTTGCAAATTGCTCTTATTTCACCTTTCTATATTCAAATAATAATCATAGCAAGTTGGGGCATGAGAGCAGAACAGATATATTACAGAA
Source organism: Thinocorus orbignyianus (assembly GCA_013400375.1). NCBI lineage: Eukaryota > Metazoa > Chordata > Aves > Ciconiiformes > Thinocoridae > Thinocorus > Thinocorus orbignyianus. The sequence goes on along the minus strand of VXBW01002702.1, from coordinate 1,095,596 downwards.
GAGCAGCAAATCTTGAAGAGTCTGAGCATAGCAGAGAGCGGTCTTGAAAACTACATTTACCAGTATGGCATCTGGATGAGGAGGACATGGGATCAACTCAGTCTGCATGCACAGGCATATACCATCTGCACGTGCATGGTTGAAGTTCTGCCATATTTAGTGACAAGTGTGTGAATATTGTGCCCTCTAAGAGCAAGGCCAGGCCAAGGAATGTACAGGTTTCCCAATGATTTCTTAGAACAGTGCATTCGCTCTTCAGCTTTGCTCCTACCCTGTTGAGGTCTGCGAGTCTTTGATAGAATGTGTGCACACCGAAACAGCATGGAAAATGATCAAAAACCCACAAGCAGGCACTTGTCAGAGTGAAGAGAACTGTTAACCAAAGCCATACTACAGAAAAGCTGCTTTATTAAGAATGTGAGAATGCTTCAGTAGAATACCGAAGCACAGCTAGAAACCCATGCTGCTTAGACCCTTGACAACTAAAGAGGAGAAAACACTCAGCTGTTAGAGGAGCTTCTGGCTGCAGAATTTTTGGAATGGAATGATTCGACAATTAAAGGGGATGGATAAGCACTCTGATAATGAGCCATTAGAAAACCTCTAATGATACTTTTTAAAAAGTGCTGCTGATCAATACACTTCCTCTCTGACTCATGGCACTGCAAGGTGAGGATAAGACAACTAGACAATCAAAAAAGATGCTACATACAGCAAGGCAGGCACAGCCTGACAAGCAGCATACACATGCTTACCAACATGTATAAAAGTATTTGCATCAAAGTTTCCAGACAATTCAACAGTATTCAGAAGTGGAACAAAATAAAAATAAAAAAATCAAAATTGCATTTCAGGATTTATTGGATCACAAGAAGGAAGTGACACAAGTGAGCCTATTAATGTATGATGGTAAGAAATGGTTTTGTGCAAGACTGAGTTTTGTTTAAATGAGCATTGAACAGCAGCTCCAGAAGATTTTGAAACCAGTATCACAAGCTGGATAAAGTCTATATATTAGGGGACAGGTCAGATGAAACCTAAATAGAGAGTATGCAACTACTGGTAGAGTTTGATAGCTCAGTTGCAATATATATAGACTATAATAAGGAGCACAGAATGGAAAGTGACTGGTGAAAGTGCAAGACTATACAACCAACTGAAATTTCAGACCCGATACAGAGAAAATGTAACATCATGTTGAGCGACAAGTATTGCATAGCTACTGTAGATTACTGCTGCATTTCTTGAGATAGTATTTGGAAAATACTGAGGAAATGAAAAGCACGTTTTCAAGGATCTGATATGACAGAAAAGAGGCACACAGTACATTGGAACAGAAGGTGAGAATCTGAGTACCAGGTGCTTTCAACTGGTCACTCTGACAGCAATAGGAAGGGCAGTCAGCAGAAAAGATGCCTGATATTTATGGCAAAAGCAAAATGAAAGACAGACTGTAAAATAAAGCTGGATCTATTTAACCATTATTTATCATTTCAGAGTCCAGATAGTAGGATAAGAAGGAAAAAAATAAGGATGAAAACACTGTTTCCGGATTAGAAGAAATTCTGTCAGGCTAAAAGAATTTTATAAGTTTTTTATAAATTTTACAGCTCTTGTACTGACAACTTCTAAGGCTCTTTAAAAGGTGAACCTTTGCATATCTCACTGTCAGGAGGCTGTTGATGTTGTTCGTGCAGTCCCATTTACCAGTACTTTACTTTCTCTATATTTTTGCATTTTTATCCTGTTCAATCGGTCTGTCACTCAGCAAATGTACTAAGGCTGAAACTACCTTTTGGATGGTACGGTCACTCTATCATTGCAGCACCTGGCAGAGTGCTTACTTGTACTCAAGCAAAGCTTAGAACTTCCCTGCTCTGCATCACAAGTACAACTTACCCTTCATTTTACTTATATCAATTTGAGTAATAAATCATAGTTCCTTTACTGAAACAGAACTCAAGACCATTTTCTCATTTAATAGCTTTCATCTTTATGATGTTCTATATAATGGATATCATAGTACATTAATGAGTTTGCCAGCATTATCAGAAGATGTATCACCATCTACATAGTTCCTTTTTATCCCTGGAAAGGCAGCAGGAATTTATCAGTTTTATAATTTCTCTTCACTTATATGGATAACATAGATAAAAATAGTTCTTTAGAAATACTTTGAAACATTCTTCTTAGTTTGCAATGTTCTTAGTGTCCAGTTGCCATTGTGTTTTCTCATTAGTAGTGGTATACCATGTCTCAGTCAATAATAAGAATTTGTCTGAGAGTGTGATCACAAAAAATTGACTTAGTTTTAGAAACAGAATTAGGAACTGATCTATAGACTAGGAGATTTCATTTATTTTATCAACAGGATAATAATGCCCACATATGAAATACAGTATTAAAAATAACAGGTTGAATTTCTGGTATCCCTATTTGAGAATCATCCAGTGTTTCTGTAAGGATACAGGACAAGCTTCTTTTTAATGAAAAGGTGGGAAATACATCACATTTGAAATAGAGAGGAACAAAGAAGATAGATCTTCTGTAACAGAGCTTTAAACAAGAATTTTTGTTTCTTTGAAGTACAAAAAAAATACTGAAAAGATTATGTGGATTTCCAACTTTTTTTGTTTTGTTTTTGCAAACCTTGTGATTACAATTGTTATCAAAACTAACATTAAAGATTTTCTATCCTCAGTGGCATAACCTGAGGGAAGACTACAACTACATGAACAGTGAGCCAAAAGTTGTCCAATATTTGATGACATCTTGTAAGAGCTCCAAGACAAATTGTTTCTAGCACTGGTGCTCTTGGGAGGTACCTTGGTAATGTTTTGAATTTTTGCATAGAACTTTGATTTTCACATCAGAGACAAAGACAGGAAAAAACAAAAGTATGATGCCTCTAATAAAAATAAAATAAGCCACAAACCATATGGTACATAAAAAGTTTTGGAAAATATTTTCAAGTTTGTTAACTAACTTTGTTTTATACCAGCCACAGAGGCTGATGCACCTTCAGCCCAGCAAGGGAATGGTTAAACCCCTGCGTTTTCAGTGTACAATTAAATTCTTTGATTACTATTCTAAGGACTCTTACAGTAGAAATAAGGCAACAAAAGAAGACAACGAAAAGGTTTCTCCTTTGCAATGAGCTTTACAAAGAACGCTAAAGGACAGGGCAATCAAATTTGGACAAAGAAGGCACAGTCACAATGTTCCTTACATGGACTACACCATGGTATCCCAAGAGAAATCAAATTAAGCAGCAGCTGACTTCTGACTTTTCCAAAGGTGAGGGAGGCAGCTAATGCAATGATGACTGTAAGATAGCCTTTCCTCTCTATATTAACTAGCAGTATTCCACAAAGATTTAGGATGACACATTTGCAATGACACAAAAATAGTTACTGCTTACTTTGCAATGCAAAATATATATGGAAAGTGTTATTCTATTCATTAGCGAGGTTAATTGCAGCTGAATACTCACCAATAAATATATAGATAACCAAATTCTAAGACAACAAAACTGATACCAATCACAGCCAAATCCTAATTTTGTACTTCCACGAGTAAGACCAAATGAAGGTTTGCATCTCAGTCTTAATGATGGTTGCTCCCTGATGTTTGGGCACAAGTACTCAGGATACTTCAATTATAAAATGCAGTAAATGAGATTGATAAAAAACCCTCCAAGCTATTTATGATGATGTTAGTCAGATTAGAGCACACAGAATAGATAATAATCTTGTATCCTTACTCACAAAAATCCTTTTCTAACACATAAAGATGTACCCATTTCTCTGCTGAAATACAGCTGTGCAGTGTGAGTAGAAAGAGTGAGTGGAGTAGATAAGGAATTATGGATGTTTCTCCCTTGTGGTATTAAAATTCTCTATTTTCTTTGAAATTTTGTAATTTTGAGGATAAAACTAGCATTTTCAATATTATAAATATATATATTATTATTTTTTAAGTTTTGTTTTATGTTAAAATGTGGGCAATAACATTCAGATACTTATAATACAAATCTTTAAATGCAGTACCATTGTTTCCAGATTTTTCCAGTCTGTCCTGCTTATGTAACTCATAAGATTTTTTATAGCATAGTATTTTGGGATTCCTAGAGGAAATGCAGGCTTATAGATGACTGGAAATACAAAAAAAATATAGGCTGAGTGATTAAAATTATTCTATCTATAACTGGATATCTACCTTGTTGATCTTATTGCAAATCCTCTTGTTTAATCCAGGTGCTTCTCAGTTTAACTGCATCCTTCTTTCTTTCTTTCTTTCCGGTCTCTCCATTTACACCTCTTTCAAGCCCAGAAGAGCAGGTGAGGTTGTACTTGATGTGCTTGACTGAGTAAATATACTGGCTATTTCTTCTTACATTATAATTTCACTTTCCTTCAGAGACTTTGAGCGTATAACCTTGCTGTAAAATCACTGAAAATTAACTAATTTGAGGAAAACAGGAGCAAAATTTTTCCTTAAAACCACTGAGTTTCCTCATTCACTTATTCTGCTGTCAGTGGAGAGAGCAGTCAGAGGAAAAAAGGACCTAGTTTCACCAAGCACTTAGGAACCTTGTGAAATGCAGTTATTTGAAGCCAGGATTTTAGTTTTCTTTTTTATGCCCAAAGACACTCCCCGAGCTGAGTGCTTATTGCAGGCACTTTCCACATTATAGTTAAATAAATAAATGCTCTAGCAAAGTTCTTATAATACTGGCAGAGAAAACAAAAAAAACCAACAACAACAAAAAAAAAATAGTGGGAGGAGGAAAGGGAACAGGGTAGTGAAATAATTTTTTCAGGATTCTCTGGCTAATTAGATTTACAGCAGTGCACAGAAACTAGTATTCTGAAATGAGCACGCGAGCCAGTAGATATCTTCTCTAAGGACATTCTCACATATATCATAAAACAAGCTCACTCACAAGATATGGAGAAGAATGCCAAGATAAATTTTATGTTACCTCTGCAAAAACTAACTATTCCTCCACTATCACTTAAGATCTATTCACAATAAACCACAGATGAAATATAGTTCTTTGTTGTCATTTGCGTAACATTTATTCAGCTATTTATCTCCTGCATGAGTTTTTTCTTACCAAGAGCAGACAGTTTGTAAGAAAGTATTTTAAATGAAAGTGATATACATTTAACTAAAACAATTTTCTGAGAAGTAATTTACCCTTCCTACTTTACTAGCCATAGAATTCAGTAGTTTTGAAGTGCTGTGCATAATGAATGCTAACCCCACAGGGCTAAGCAATAATCGTCATTTTCTGTCTTAAAGATTGCAGCTATTATTTATTTATAGTATAATACACTCAAGTTATCATTCACCCTATGACCGTGTCACTAACCACCTTCATTCTAGAGTATAAAAGAAAACTGCTTCAAGGGATAAATTTCTATATGAAAATTACATAAAAGCTATTAAAGCAACAACTGCTCATAATGCCAAAATATTGAGGATGGTGAGGCAAAGGCCATGGAGGAAAATGACAGAATCTCAGCTCAATTCAGTGGGCTCTATCTCAGATTTTACAGTGTCTCAAATCTACCCTGTAGAAAAACAATGAAACTCTTCATTTAACTGTGCTGTTTAACTTCCAGCATCTTTCAGTGTCTTTTCATCAGCTTCATTCCTTTCTGGTTTAATTGATGAACCGAAAAACATGGCTCAAATTCATCCCTGAAGGAGGCGATAGCCTTACCTCCTGATGCTGCAGCATGTGTCCAGGCCACACTGCAGTGGGGCAAGAGCTCTTGTTCCTCTGGGAGATAATAAAATCAACAACTTATATTCCAGTGTTTAAAGCCTTCCCCCCAACCCTGAAACACACAAACATACACATGTACAGAACTGCATGAGGTAACTGAGTTTTGGTTTGTATTATCAGAGTCCTCACGCTGAGAACTTGTGAAGTAACTGTTTTCATCTTTTTCTGTAAATAGAGGGAGTATCTCCATCTGTATTTTAATATTTTCATAAATAATAAACATAGTTACTTGCTATCTCTAGGGTAGATGGAGAAGCTATCAGTGTGCCATTTTGATGAAGAAAGTCTTTAAAAAAAAAAAAGAAACAAATCAACAACAATCCCAGATTCTGCACAACCAATTCAAAAGTACCCTGAGGGGCTTTAGTATGTTTTCTGAACTTCAGAGTTACATTTAATATCACTATTTCTACTTTTCAAACTAAGATAATTATATGAAGAAGGTCAGTAGTAAATTCTTAATGCTAATAGACCTTAAATTCCTACCCAACGTAATTTTTATATTTATATGAATATATGTATCTTACACCTATTGTTGCTTAGAATATAAGAATTTCATGTTAAAATTATTACCTTTGGATGTTAAAATTTATCTGCATCAATCCTACAGTTGCGAGTTATGAAAATACTGACCTCATAATTTGATAACGAGATACCTAAATAATTTTCAAAGCCTGCAGCTTCCAGATTGATTTTCATCAGCATTGAGCATTCCCAGCTGAATCTAATAATATCCAATACCATATAAGATTGCGTCTTTACATCTGAGGTTTAGGTACTCAGGTGAATTTCATGAAGAAAAATATGTATTCATTTACATTAATGAAATAATCTTGCTTAGGAAATCGTTAATTCATCACACAGAGCATAAGACCTTTACTTAGTATTTTTTTAGTCATGTGTCAGGAAACTCACTCATCTACTGAAGTAGGCATATGATTTGTGTAGGTTAATTCCAACCTGAAGAACAATGAGTCCCTTTCTCCTTTGGGTAATTCTGGGCTTCCCAGTGGGGAAAGAGCAAGGATCAGTGAGATCCAATGCTGAATGAATGGTAGATTTCTCCAAATCTGGTCTACCAAGCTGAAAGTAAATTCCCGCATCTGGCATGGAACACTCAGCCCTCCCAATTTCATTATCTACTTATGCCCTCGCTTCAGATTGGCTTTAGATCTTCTGGCTGTTCATACCCACTGAAGATCAACTCCCCTGAAGGTTAGTTCTTATTGTAATACCTTACTCAAAGAGCATTTGAGAAGGTCAAAAAAGAGGCCATTCATCTTAGATTTTAATGTCCTCAATACTGTAAACTCTTCAAGTCAGGGAAGCAGTAGTGCATGTTTCTCAGCTTCTTACTTACCATTCTTGCTCTGAAAATGTGGGTCACTACAAGGAGCTTGTGTAGAGAAAAGAAAGGAAAAGATTTCTCTCAGGACTAAATGACACAGACCTTTTTTCAAAGCCTTACAGATTTTGCTGTTGTATTATAATTTAACTGTAGATGTATTGTTCTTACAGGTACATGCAGATCATTTGCACCACTGAGGTCAAGGACCAAATTCCATTATTAAACTGCAAATCTAAAGCATTTCAGCCCTCTATAGCAATGTGACCTTCCAGTATCTGAGACTATGAGAAAAGTTCACTCCTTAGCATTCACACTTTCAATCACAATGAGCAGCCTACACATGACGATTCTCCAGGTACTGACAAATGATAAAAAGACTGATTATTGCTCTTCCATTTTCTTCTTTTCTTTCTGATTTGGTAATGATAACTGCTCAAATGTCTTTGTATGTTTCATTGTCATCATTTTTAGCTTTTCCCTATCCTCCTTTTTGGATAAGACTGGCCTAATTATCTAGTGATGATGATACATGTTCTGAGACTGAAAAGAGAGAGATCTGGGAGCTAAATAAATCAAGTTTCCTTTAACAGTGACTAGTACTGATACAGGCTATGAATCTCTTACTTTATTTCAACAACCAGCACTGTGTTTCACCTCAGGCTCTGTTTAAGGTGATCCTCTTACAGTTTGAGTGAACCATGCAGTGGTCAGCAGCACACACAGCCACTTCAATATCATAATATATTAAGAAATTAACATTATCTTGCCCAGATTTTGCCTTTTATTAAAAAAAAAAAAAAATCCACAAAGTACTTTGTTCTTTAATTTTTTGGCAGTCCTAAATTATTATTTGACTTTTCCCAGCAATTGGGTTGTTGAAAGTTATTTGAAGTATCCTAGCTGTATATTAAGGACCACATATGCATCACCAGGCTGTAGGAAGCAGCAGGGGCTTCCACAGAGCTGGAACATCCAAATCTTCCACAGGACAGGTGTGCCATTGGGGAATCTGCTCTCAAAAAGGAGGTGTGATGGTAACATCTGCCTGGAGGCAGGCAGAGAACATGCATTTAATTGTGTGCATGTGTATGATTAGAACATTTTGAGATTAGTCATAACTAATCTTAATGTTCAGAAAGATGCTTAGAAATCTGTAGGTGTTCATTAGCATTTTGCTAGTATCTAGTATCATGGTTTATCTGTTGTGTTACTGATACCGGTCCTAAATGTAGTTCATTGATTGCCAGTTAATTATATTTTGTTAATAAATCAGCAAACTTTCTCACTTTTTTTGAACTTGGTTTTAATTACATGAGCAGAGCTGTTTTTCCATGAAACACACATGAACTACCTAAGATAGTAAAATGGGGGCTAAGCGATGCATAGGTTTTCTGCTGTCAGCTAGCACTGAGGTGAATTTCATTTACTTTCAGAGCTTAATCCTGCAGGTGTCCTTTATATTATTGATAACTACTGAAATCTCTCTTTTACAGTTGTGATGGCAAGCATTTAAAGTTAGGCACAGCCCAAATTAAGCTGGTTTGCACAATTTCTACCCTGTGATCAAGTGAAGAAAGGCCAAAAGAGAAAAGTAAGTTGATCAGAGCACTAAAAAAACAAGGTAAGCCTACAAGAAAAGATTGAATAAACCAGGCTATGTAAACTAAGGAAGAGAAGAATAACAGAGGAAATGATCCAAACATATAAAGGCAGCTATTAAGATGTAGATAGCATTATATTGCTGGTGGTGTGGGCAGATAGGGCAGTAAGTAAACTGCAGAAAGTAACGTATCAAGCATTAGATAAAACACTCTTCAGGTTTCCTCTTCACTTTTAAATAATAAAGCACTGGAATGGGTTCCTGCAGAGTTTGCAGTTTCTCTGCCTTTGAATGCCTAAAAGAACTGACCTCTGCTTGGAGCAGGAGGATTATTAGATACCCTTTCAAGGTCCCATCTTTCTCCATAATTTTATGTGACTATGTAATAACAGGTGGCATCATAAAACACATACTCTCAATGTGGACCCATAATCAGGTGGAAAGAACCTATGTTCTGAAGGACACTTGCCCAGAGCATTTCACCTGCTGAGCTGAAGCTACAGTGTATGCAGTGGAGACAGTAGAAGACTGAAGGTGGTCTCACATCAAGGAAGCCCTAAACCAGCTGGCTTCTTCCTCTTTCTGTGGCACAGAGATATCTAACAACAAAGTGCAAGGCTTGCTGAACTTTAGCCACAGAGTAAAACATTATGTTTTTCTTCCCACACTACTTGTTGCTTTGTCTTTCTGTAAGTTTCCTTCCTCAAAATAGACTTGGCAGTACTGAGCGTTTGTCAGTATCTCAGCAGTCTGGGCACAGGGATGACAGTGGTAACATGAGCCCACTTTCCTGAATCGAAATCACTGCACTGTGAATGGCAATGGCTGAGCCAGTAGCAGATGTTTTATTCTGCTGACTCTTCAGTGAGGGAGGGACATTTTGGGTGGACAGCTTGGTGCAGTAACATTTTACTGCTGATCTCCTGAGGTAAGGAAAAATAGGCTCAGCTTATCTGTCAAGAATCCTGACACCACACTTTTCAGTTGTTAGCAACTGTATAGTCTTTATCTTCTGTGTACGTAGTTTTGAGACCAGCAGACACTTTATATAGATCAATTGGTTACTTTTCTTATGACCTGTGAAGTGGGGCTAATACCAGTTCCTCTCCTTTGATCACACTGTATACCACACTCCAAATGAAGCAGAAACAGTATGTTATCGTGCACAGATGCTTGTATATAAGCAGGTAATGTGAAACTGTGTTTAATATGGCATCTTTAAATATCAAGTGCAAGACATCTCCTCTGAGCATTAGGAGAAAATAGGTCATTTATGTATTTATTTGCTATGGGGCTTCACAGCTATATTTTTTGTGAGAGTAGGGGAGCTGTAGGATTCATGGTTCATCTATTCTCACTCTAAAAAGTGGTGTTCTTCAGTTAGGAAAAGAAAAAAGTTATTTGCCTCCTCCTTGCCTCATCTTCTTTTATGATTAATATCTCCTCCAGCTTAGAAATTATTTATTCTTCTTCACAGCCTCTAATTATCATCTCAACTTTAATAGCTAATTTCAGTCGATATTTGAGTCCAAGTTTTCTCTCCATATGTATATTTATTTTTTCTACTATGTTTCTCTGTCTCTGCCTCCCTGGGTTTCTGATCACCACCTTTACTTTCCTGAAGCTTTCTTACCTCAATTTGCTTTGGCCTTTGTTTCCCTGGATTATGTTTTTTTACTTCCCAGACATCCTCATCTGGGCCAGTCTTCTTCATCCATATTGCCTGTGTCTAGTGGCAAGTTCCACTAAGGCTAAAAGTGATGGATGTTCACTGTTTTCAATACAGATGTTCAAAACTAGGACCAGACAGACAAGCCACACATCTGTACAGCTATAGTTTCAACAGAAATCTTTTTGACTACTAGGTTTAAGCACGTGCAGGTTAAACACAACTTTTGAGGAACTTTATAGCTAAAAGTTAAACCAGTAATCATGTCTAAACTGTAATTTTTTTAAAAGTCATGTTAGATTTTCAGTGGGACAAAAACATGTCTATCTCTGATTTAACAATATATATATATACCTCAGACTGTTTGATCCTTAAAATATTTCAAAGATAAGGGCAGGAATTGCCCTTTAAATAACCAGTACATAAAAATACAGGAAAGTATTTCTTATAATCCTGCTTCTCTGTCATGCCTATTTTCTATAAGGCTGAAACATTTCAATGAATATTTACCCCAAATTCATCCAAACCCATACTAAAGAAGGTCAATTGCATGTAAATGCTTACAAGCTGGTGGACTGAAAGAAAGCTTTTAAGAGACATATTTAATAACTCTAACAATACTTGTCCAGTCTATAAGTAACACCATTTTCTACAGGACTATTTGTGTCCTTGATATGGGACTATTTATCTATGCGAGTATATGAGGATCAGGTACTAGCAGTGCATGACTCTCACACTCCAGAATGAAGATGGGCAAAGGAAACTTGAGATTTTCCATGATATTACAATGGACCTGACTCATTTCAAGAGGTCCATTCAATGTCCACTCATCCACTGATGCTATGTCGGCCAATGACATTATCCTTCTGAGATCAGTAGTACTGGTGACCATCAGTGGCTAATATTTCATTTTTTCTCATCTCACTAGACAGGATTTTTATTTTGTAGTTTGTATTTTATAGCTGTTCTCTATCACCTACAATAAATTATTTCCTAGCTTGACTACTGACTTAGGGTTGTTGGATGTGTTCAGGTCTAATTTCATTAAAACAAATCTCATGCTGGCGTGTAGGAGGGGAGCGGTCTGATGATATTAGCTAAAGAACTTACATCTGGTTCTTATTGCTAATGCTGTCTGGCATCTGAAAAGGCAAACCAGCTGACAACAAGATGTTAATCTTATTAATTTTTTTCAAACGATCTCCAAAGAGGAAATGCACTTTGCATAGTTATTGCTTTTCTTTGTATACAATAACAACAATAATTTTGATGCCTATTTGATTAGATAACAGATCTAATTTTAAATTCTGCTTTTCACAGCACAAGAAATTTTTAACATTTACATTCTTATACTGAGAATCAGTCTATTGAGAGGAGTACAGACAGTAAAGCCTGTGAACATAGGTTCAAAAAGGACTTCTTTAGTGGGGGCAGGGAGGGAAGACAAGGTGAAAAACTAGCTGTCATCCTTAGAATCAGCTGCAAACTATAGATGCTGAGAGCCTCCACTAAAATGCTGACTTAATGACAAAATTCAACTAAACTCCACAAACAATTCAATTTAAAATGTTATCAGCTCTCCTATCCCAGATCTCTGTTAGTTCTGTCAGCTGAGCCTGAAGATAGCCTTAAATCTGGTATGCCACCTAATACAAATAAATTCTTTCTCTACTGCTTCTAGGGGCAGGGCTAAAGCATATGCCCACCATACTCCCATGACACAGTCTCCCCTTCCTATTACCTAATTGGATAGTTCCAAATTCAACTCACAATCTGTGTGGAAAGAGAGTTTAAGCTTATGCATAAACTAATATAACAGCCAGATGTAGCCTCAGTGTTAGAATTCTGCAGTCATTTGGAAGTTCCTCTGTCCTCTCCAGCATTGCAAGCAAGGAGTTCTCCTGCACATTGGTTCCAAACTGCCTGGTCTGGAAGGCTTTGACAGAATGCATCTAATCAAACAAACTGTACTCAAAATGAAACCAGTGAACATAACGACGGTCCTTCAACCTCTTTTCTGCTCAACGGGCCAGTGCTTAAAGTGTTCTGAACATAATATCCATTACAAATGTTCTCTGTTATACCCGAAAAAAGTGAGAAAAAGGCTCTTTCCTACAACACAGTCTCCAGAAAGTTTTGCCCTGTCAGGATTTTGACCCATGGCCAGTNCAACTTGGGAAAAGAGACCAACCCCAGCCTCTCTACAGCCTCCTTTCAGGTAGCTGTAGAGAGCAATAAGGTCTCCCCTCAGTCTCGTCTTCCTCAGACTGAACAACCCCAGCTCCCTCAACCTCTCCTCATAAGACTTGTGCTCCAGACCCCTCACCAGCTTTGTTACCCTTCTCTGGACCCGCTCCAGCACCTCAATGTCTTTCTTGTGGTGGGGGGCCCAAAACTGGACACAGTACTCGAGGTGGGGTCTCACCAGTGCCGAGTACAGGGGCACGATCACCTCTCGGGTCCTACTCACCACACTGTTCTTGATACAGGCCAGGATGTTGTTGGCCTTCTTGGCTACCTGGGCACACTGCTGGCTCATGTTCAGCTGACAGTCAACCAACACCCCTAAGTCCTTTTCTAACCAGTCTGCTTTCACTTGTTTGCAGTTAGCTCTTTCTTTCTTTCTCTGAAACATCTTAAGTTCCCTTTGCATCTAAAATCGCTTCTACCTAGCCAGAATTGTCAACAGTTATGGAAAAGAAAAATTCTGTCAGATTCCCCATGTTACCAGTGAATTTGATTTTTTTGACTCAAATCCCACAGCTCTCAGGCAATTTAGTTTCACAATACTCATAATACAATACTGTAAGAAAAATCCTATTAGTAGAAGTGAATGTTCAGAGTTCAGAGTCAGTCAGGGTTTTTTTTGAGAGGAACCTATTTTGTTGCTTGGATCTGAACATCTCTGGTGTTAGGATGTCATCTATAAAACAGAAGGAATTTGGTAGTCTCAGACTAATCTCAGTCTCTTGGTGAGTTAGGCAGACCTGCCAGCATTAAAATCCGTATCTCACATGTATATCACAGATGTGACTTTTGACACTTCCTTACATAGCCTAGTACTCAATTACGGACAAGAATTTTCAGAACAGGGTCAACTGATGGGATATGCTGCCTGTCATCTTGTATTTGCCCTTTGAGAACCTTCTCTATTTCCTTAGGCCTGTGTACACAGGGTGAGATGACTTCTTGCAATGCAGAACTCAACAAGAGCTATTTCTCTTTGTAGAGGACTGCTGAAAGAAAAGTAGAGATGTAACTAATTATATTTTAAAGAGTCCGCAAAGTATTTTTTCTGTGCTCTGTGCTTTAACTGTGTGCACTTTCATTCTTCAAATATGAAAAAAAAATTGAATCACCTTGAATATGTACAACTATTCAGGTACATTCTATAATGGATTCTCAATTTTATTATTAGTGAAGGTCATACAAGAGTTTTGCTTTACCCAGTTGGCTTCTAAGATATTGAAGGTTGGAATTTTCCCGTCTAAGAAGTTCAAGAACAGCACATAAGGACCAAAGAATACTCCAGTCTCATTAATTAATCAAGTCATGTCACAGCAGATCTTGTTAATCCATCCTTAGAGGAAACTCGAATGATGTTTCAATTCTCTATGCAAGAATAGACAGAATAGTGAATAGTGATAATGCTATACAATTACAGAGAGATCGGCAGCATTTGGAGACACCAGAAATTAAACTAAATTAATTTTTTCCCCACCAGCAACTAAAAGACATTTTTTTGGATGTTATCTTTGTGAACTAATCTATTTAGAGAACACTAGCAGGATTATATTCTGATGCTAAATATTGTAAGGTGACTGCATTAAAGGCTCCACCGGAAAGAACAAGAGTTAATGAATTTTAAAAGTCACTTTTAACCAAGCAGCTTATTTTTGCATCTTTTATCCATTTGAAGTCAAGGCAGAAAAATTAGGGTTCTTACAGTGTACTGAGAGAGTGACGAGGGCTGAGTATGTAGTAATAGTTGCTGCATTTCTTTTTCTTAGCAAGTAGCAGCCTTTGTTTTCTAGTCCTTAAAAGAATCAAATTGCTAATTCCAGCCATCAGGCTCACAGAGTAGTAGTCAATTTCTTNTTTTTTTTTTTTTTTTAGGATGAACAAACATTTTAAGTCACAAATTTACTAGTAATACTAGTAAACAAAGAGTAATACTCTTTGTTAAGTCAAACTGTTATCTACCCTTTATCTTGAGAGTTAACAAATAACCTCACCCTTGCCCACTAAATATCCTAGTTCTACATAACTGTTTAGAGTTGAAAATCCTCTCAGAGGGTAAGGGATTATTTTCATACTTCATGTTCAATACGTTTAAGAACACAGCTGAGCTTAGCTCAGTGACTTATAAAACTGACGCTTGCATGTAGCTAACACATGCTCCCTATATGAAAGGAAAGTAGGAATACTCCATATTTAGCCTAATAGGATTTGTGTAGGATATAGCTGATGCAAAAGTTCTTGAGGTAGACCAACAGAGAGGAAAAAGTTCTTCTTTTCCTAGCCAAGTTGGCTGTTACAAGCTAGCAATAAATGAATATTTATTCAGACTCTAAAACCAAGAAAAACCATAGAGGTGGTTTTTAAAATTGTACTGCTCACATCTCAAGGTCTCTGTCCAGACATAGATGATCTTTCCAAACCTTGCCTAAGGCTTTTTTGATAGCTCTGACAATTACGTGTGAAATTATCCCTTAGACAGAAGAGTGATGCATCTGCAGCATGGGTCTGATCCAAAGATCAGGGAAAGCAATGGAAAAACTCCAAGTCATGCAGTCACTTGTGGATCAGATCCCTGAATTGTTGGTGATGAAGCACTGTATAAAATGTCAGTCCCAATTAAGCTATGGCAAAATTCCCATTCTGTAGGGTCAGGACTTCAACTCTAAAATTTTCTCAGTTATCTATATTCCATCAGTTCCAATTACTTTTCAGTTTAACACATCTACAAAAGTAAAGCTTATTTGTAAAATCAGTCATCTTTTTTCCACTAAGCCAAACACTTCTAACACTACTGTTGTATAAAATGAGTTCCTGTTTCTTATGCATTTTAGTTACTTTTGCCTCTTCTTCAGAGAAAACAGTCAGTAAAAATGCACATTCATATTTGCAATTATGTGCTCTTTCATGATGTTTGTGTTTCTTTTTGATTTAAGTTTTGCCACTGTATATGCAACTGAGTTCTCTGTTCATAATTTGAACTCCAAAATTTTAACACACTGTTTTTTAATATAATGTAAATATTTACATCAGAAGCACCTGCATGCTACTTTAATTAGAGATCAGGGAAAAAACCAATGTAGGATTTATAACCAATGTTTTATGCCAGTTCAGATGAAGGATCCTGTGGGCCAGGGCCTCAGATAATGTCCAGAGACACGACTTCATTGATTTCAGTCACCTCACCAAATGAGGATCTCTTTCTACCCGTTCTTATAAAATTCTTTATGGCCATTCCATGGAATTAAAGCATGGAGAAAAATAAAAATCAATAACTGTCAAACTGAGTAACTATGAGAAGACCTTGATCTGCTGCCAGATGCTTTGTGTTTAGTGAAGTAAGGTAAATTTACTGCAGAAGTTCCTACTTCCGATTTATGTTTTGTCCATTCTTTGGACCTAAAAGAAGTACCCTAGCTACTCCTTTTACAAATAAAATCTGTCACGACTACTTAATTAACTTACTCAAGTACCCCATTTTGTCATAATTAAATTTTTCATCCAGTTACCTCATTCCTAAGTCTCCATTAACAGGTTCAGAACATAAATGTAGCGTCTCCCCACAGGCTCACCGACTACTTAATCTTACTATGCCAGGTTATGATCCTTCCAGGCCTCACCAGAGCTGTGCTCCGGAGATTTCCCTCAAAAATCTTAAACCTGCAAACTGTAAAGATCTGTGCTGTAACTGTGGCTGAAACGTTTCCCCATGTGATTAGAAACAAGCAAACCAGGACAAGGTGTTGCCAGCCTGGAGCACATTCTCCCTGCAACAACCCTACTGACTACACTTTAATATCACACGCATATTTTATTCCTGGAGAAAGCTGTCCCCCCACTTTGCATCATCCTCACTGTTAATCACAGTTCAGTAAACAGACCTGGCATTACTGCTTATCTTCTCCTCAATGACTTTTCTGCATCAATCCATTCACATTAATTATTTTGCACTGCTCTCACATGTCAGTTCCCAAAGAATTCCTACGAACCTGTCCTCAGACTCAGACGGATTTCCTCCTAACAAGGGGTTGGAAGGAAGCTGCAAAACATCTAGACCATTCCATCTCAATTAACAGCTGAAGAATCTGAATGCTGGATTTGTTTTTCATCCAATCCCTACATCCCCCAACCAAACCCTTTCCTCCTACTTCACTTCTTTCTCAGAGCTCTGTGAGCACATACGATGAACACAGCAATTCTCTTGTATACAGATGAAAATCCAGGAAACTATGGATAAGAGGAGCCGTTGATAGCCCTCCAATTAGTGATATACACTTATCTTGCTTGCTCATTTCCTAATCACCCTTTTCCATTCTGAAATTATGAGGAAGGAGCCAAAGTTCTTGGCCATAACATAGCTTTTCACAGGCATCTATCAGCAGCCATATATTGGACTGGTCTCTGAAATTCTCTTAAGTATCACTCTCCTGTGGCACTTCATTGTACAGACGCTCAACAAGGGTTTATATAGGTTTATATAGTCATGAATAAAAATGTATCCCCAATCACTAAGTGCCTCTAAGATAGACCTGAATTTCACTGTTCTACCTCAGTATTATAAACGTGGAATGACTGTTTAAAGCACATTCTAGAACATAAAAATTTGAGGCACCATAAAGTCCTTATAAGAAAGCGGAACTGTCTGACAGATTTGAGTGATTTTTAGTACGTATTTCTAAATATCTCTCATCCCTACAAACAGAAATATTGGATGGAAATTGATGAGGATCAGTGAACTTCATTTTTGGAAATTTGGTGGTAATACAATAAGAAATATACAAATAACCTAGAAAACATGAAAGTAAGCAGTTAATAAAACCCTCAAACACTTGATAACCATCCTTCACACAGTAGTATCTTAATAAAATTCCTAATATTTCATAGAAGAAATCCTCATTGAGGATTCGGTAGTTCATCCCACCACTCTAGATTTGAATTTACTTTTCTTCTCTTGCACACGGTTGCTACGTTTATATACTGGTGCTAACGATAAACTACAAAAGCAAGAAAACATAAAGAAGTTATTTCCCCATCATTTACCTTTTTCTCTTTTATTGATTTTCTCTCCCCTCCCCATGTGTCACACTTCATCCGAGCCATTTGTTTTACATTTTAAAGGAATAGCCTTCAAAACATTTAATTTTACTAAGGCTTTAACAGGTCATTGGCTAGTCAATATTACATTAATCTCTATGATGCTGATGTTTACAAAGCAGGGATTCGATTCCAAATTTTGATTGCCCTACTCACACAATCAACTACACTGATTTTAATAGGGCTATTAACATTAGTAAACCCAGCAAGATTTGGCTTCTCTTACAGCTATCACTGTGCCTTTCCCAAGAAAATCTCACAATTCTTCCCCATTTCTGAAAGCAGAGATTTTTAAAAACTGCAGTCACTTTGTTTTGCCCAGTCCCTCCTTTCACTGAACCAGACATTTTGAGGGAATCATCGTATTCTTAAAATGTGCATTTTCACTGTTAACAATAAAATCAGAGTATTCTAGAAAACCAGCCAGTTTTTTTAACTTGTCAGAGCAAGCTCTCATCTCAGAGTTGTATGATTCTGACCCAATTTTACCTTTGTTTTTGTCAAATTGGTTACTTCATCAACAGCTACACAACAGATCACTGGCAGGTATGCATGCCAGGAAATCATACAATGCTTCCCCTTTGGTGCCTCTTCTTGCAGGCTAACTATGTTCACTGCTGTAGCCTTCCTCGTGCTGTGCTGTGAAGTACATATGCAACCTGGGATTAAATTTAATATTCACCATTTACTCCACAGCAGCATGCAGAACTAACTACTTGGAGTGAACATGAAACTGAAGAGAGCAGTCACTATCCCGAAACAGGAAAAAAAGTAATGGGATGAAGCACTGACTACATAGCATGTCTCCTGGATCAGAATGTGTTGTCTTATCCGTTGCAGGACCCAGAGAGTCAGCCCTGTCTCCCACTTTCCTGACTTTGCCTGATATGGAGAGAAAAAGAAAATTTCATGACTCAAACCACATATGTGAGCAACAATAATTTGTTATGTTTCCAGTTTCTAATGCTGGGATGAAACAGTTGCTTCAGCACCAGGCTCTGAAACCTGGGACACATAAGTTTCCATCAACTGGCAATATTGATCACCCTATTCTGAGAGGCAGAATTACAGTATTCTCTGACTAATTTCTTCTTGACAGACGCCATGATCAGGTGCCGCCCTGTGCTTTATCACAGAATTTTTAAGAGAAGCACAATTAAAACCTCTTTTGCTTGGTTTGGATGCTAGCTCCCTTTTGTACTTCATATGACTGAACCCAGCTTTGTCTCTGCTTGTAAGGATTTGGTATTTCTGAAAATAAAAATTGACATAATTTTAAAATGTTTTTCTTGGCAAGTACAACTGGAATAAAAATATCCCTGTAACACAGAAGGACTATTGTGAAGCACATGTAACGAATCTTCACAAAGAGAGATTTGTGCAGTCTGTAACAAATACAAGACCAAAAGCAATTATACCACAAATTCAGTGAAAGTTTTTTTGAGAAATATTTTTAGCATTTATCACCTACATTGATATTATAGTATAATTATTGACAGAGGCCAGCACTCTGAATACGCACTTACAGCTACTCACATATTGAAGAAAAATGGGTTTTTGAAAATACTTTAAAATTTAGAGAAAATGAGAAATGTCACTAGGCAAGATTCCTAAATGCCAGTACTCAATACAGGGAGATTTGCTAAACTTAATTACCTACATTGCAGCACTGATTTGCTGAAAGATGCATAGTATTGGATCACAGTTAATTACCACAGAAAAGCTCAAGGGGCTTCATGCCAATTTATATCACCTGGGTAATGAGGAACTCAGGAATAAAAGACTTCTTCGGTCACTGGCTACACTCCTGTGCAATCACAGACAATCGAATCATATAATCTTAATTCAAACTGCACTGGATACCTCTTTCCAATTTGCTGGTGAATCACTGGTAGTTTCTCTTCAGATCTGATTTTGCAGGCATATTTGCACTCTTCCAGCTCTCTGAGGAGCCTTTAAACTTACAGAGTACCTTTACTCATGGTCTGTTTATATTAATTTACTTTTAAGTTACTTCTGCCCTTTAAGCTTCAAAAGCTCTTTCCTTTGTAGTATTTACCCCTTCCTCAGTGCACAGAAATAAATCATAACCACTTTCAGTTTTTGTTTTTCTATGACAAACAAGCCAAGTTCTTTTAGTGTTGTCCCAAGGGATGAGCTTTCCATTACTCTTTTTTCTAGTGGACATTTTATTCATCCGCTCTAGTTTGAAATGGATCTCTCATGAAGGGAGGTGGCCAGAATTTTAAGCAATCTTCCAGAGGTTTGATCAGTGTTTTGAACACCAGAATTGAAACTCTCTCTACAGAAATACCTCTCAAATACACCTAGAACTGTATTCACCATTTCCATATCACATCACAATGATAAATCAAAGACATCCAAAAATTGACTACCAAGCATTGCAATTCCCTCTCCCCTTCATTTCTACCTTGTAAAGTGCTATTGTATAACAGATGTTCTTCTCATTAGTCCCTAAATGCCCGACTCTGCATTTCATATTATTACACCTTTTCCATTTTTATTATGTCATTGCTCAAGGTCTTACACCTCTCTATGATATTCCAGTTCTGGTTTTATGTTTGCAATGATTCTTAGGTTCTGTCATCAGCAAATTTTGTTGGCACAAAATCTACCTTTTTCTCCTGCCAATATGATATATTTAAATACTTAAAATTACTTAAAAATACTTGAAATACTTAAACCCAAACATTTTAAGATACCTCCTAAACAAACAAAAAAATCCCTTTCTATGGGCAGCCACCATGTAGCTTATGCCTTCTCCTGTCACTAGAGTCATTACTCCAACAAAGTGTTACTTTGCTTGCTTCAAACATTTTTTATATCAACTCCTTAACTTTTTTTGCTTGCTGGCAACTTTCCATGAGGCCCCAAAATACTGTACAGCAGTCCCAAAAGATTTGGTATCCTGTCTAAGTCTAGAACACTGACTGTCGGTAATAGCTCAGGTTACTCTGGATCTGTTCAGGTAAAGTTATGTTGCTTTCCAGCTCATTTAATTCCAGTCCGTTAATTGTTCTTTCTTTGAGGCATCATTCTAAATTCTTGTATACTATTAATAGCATATATGAAATATTTATTTCCTTAAACAAAATATCTGGTTTTGTC
Organism: Thinocorus orbignyianus; assembly: GCA_013400375.1. Taxonomy (NCBI): domain Eukaryota; kingdom Metazoa; phylum Chordata; class Aves; order Ciconiiformes; family Thinocoridae; genus Thinocorus; species Thinocorus orbignyianus. The sequence goes on along the minus strand of VXBW01002702.1, from coordinate 1,074,721 downwards.
TTTCTGCAGTCTGGGAGTACTATCCCTGGTTTGTGTGAGACTTTAAGATTTTAATTCTTCATTATATACACATTTTCATGTGATATTTATTTATCTTTCTGGGGAATCATTTATACCACTTCAGTTTAAGCACTGCAATTACACTGTTTTACCTTAGCTTGTCCATGTAAGTGGTTTTTATCTATCACTTTTTGTTCCTCTGATATACATAACGTAACTGATACAACTGAAGCAAATCAATAATGTAGCTCTGAGTGACAACAGTTTCCTTGACTGCAACTTTGCTGCATGGTGGCCATTTTTTTGCTCCTGTTTTTACTTTAATTTTATAAATAACCTTTTCATATTTGTTTAACTTTCCTTGTCAAAGGTGACCCTATTTTCTCTGATTTTGAAAATTAACAAATGAGATCAGCAATTTAATGAGGGTCAGTACATGCACTCATTCATGCGGTAACAGTTCTGAAGAATCAATTAGTCCTTGAGTTCCCAGCAATGCAGACCCTGCAATAAGGAAACTCTGCAACCCCAATCAGCCAAGGACAGAATGGCTTTGTGACACAAGGAACTGGTGATCAAAATGGTAATTGTCTGGATAAACATGATATCATCATTTCATAGCCTGTTATAATGATGGGTTGCAGTCAGGCCCCCTTTGAAGCTGAAAACATCAGAAGACAGAAATCCTAATTGATGTTTGCCAAGGGTTTTTCAGGAGCAAACATGCCAAGTGAAGAAATGGAAGCTTTTTCTCAATTAGAAGGATTGCTTACAATGACCTGGAGCCCATCTGTTTTTGAAAATTTTGAAAATTCTTGGTATTAGCAGCAGGAAATAAAAGCATAAATCCAAAGTGAGTGGAAGTAGCACACGCATGTGCAGCCACGCAGTGCGGTTGTACCATGGCTTGAGGAGGCAGCCAAGATCAGGCTTCCGCAGCCTCACTCAAACACAGAAGTTTTGATCAAAACATGAACACAACAGTGCAAATCATCAGCAAGGATCACAACACTGTACACAAGTATCTTATTCTGACAGATATCACTGATATGTGCTTAAACTTGTCTGGAACCAAAAGATTAGGTTTGGGAAACTCTGAAGCCTTTTTTGACTTTAAGAAATCTTTACTATTTCTTAAAAAGGCATGTACATGCATTTTTACAGGTCCTTCTTAATATATTTTCCACATCAGGCTGACTATTTCTTTTTGCAGATGACAGCATTGCTTCATGAGCAAGTTCAGCACTTTTTTTCCCCCAGAGCTTAGTTTCTACCTCCTTCAAAAGCTGTGGAAGATAACCAGGGACTCTGTGTCTGTCAACAAGGAAAGTTTACTCAGCAATGTGGTCTGTCTAGGATAGGGGATTCCTACTCAGCCCAGGGTTAAAACTTGTCTGCCACGTTGAGAACTTAGCTCTCCAGTCAATTTATATTAAGGTATATATGGTATTGATCTCTCTCAAATGGTTTATCCTGTCTCTGTTCCTTTTCCAGAAATTAATGCTATTTCTCTCCTGCCAGTCCCCAAAGTAAACCTTCAGGATGACCTCTCCTCTCATTCTACTTTCTTCTTTCCTAAAGCTTTCAGGGGCACCAAGAAGAAAGGCTGTGATTTGTAGCCAGCATTCAGAGTACTTCAGCAAAGAGGGCTGCAGAGGCTGGGATGGTTCTGGATGGTGGTTCAGTATGTGAGTATGTGCCTGCTCTCCATCTCCATGCCAGGAACCAGTGTGATGACACCTGTGAGACTGGAGAAAGGGTTTTGGGGAGAAACTCTTCTCTGATAGCTAGACCACCTTCAGAAATTAAATAAATCTCTCCATCAGGCAGAGGGAATTCCTTCGAGTCCCTGCCACTGCCTCTTTACACACCTGCCAGCGCAGGTCTGCAAAGCCACCAATGGTAGCATTACTTCAGCAACCATGAAATTCAGAATCTGACAAACTAGATCTCTCCCTCGCAGCACACAAGTCTCCACTTTGCACTCTCTCTTACCTGGGCTCTGCCCCTACTATTTTGTTTATTTCCGTGAAGATTCTTACCGCATCCTGCACATCACTGAGATAACTCTGGTTCCACTTCACATGTCAGTTTTTCCGTATTCTTAGCTTCAAACACTAATTTTCTCCCAGTGTACCAATAGCAATTATTACTCATCTCAGCAATGACTATTTCAGCTTGAAAATATGGTCTTGAAGAGAGCAGAGTGATAGTCTGATTTAAGGATCCTGCAAGCAACATTAGCATTACTAGTTTACATGAGTAATACGAACATCATCTTTTTTAAAGGGCTATATTTCTTCTGTCTTCCTCTGGCAAGGCTATCCATTAAAGGGAAAAAAAAAAAGTGTCAGAATGGGTAAAAGGCCTTTTTTTGAGATTTATTGTGTTTCATATGTTAGTAGAAAATATCAATTCCATAAAAAGGCATTAACATTGCTTTGTTATATCCAGCATCTTATGGAAATGTAATGAGGATTAAAAATATCAAGCAAACAAGAACTAACTTAATTCTTAGCATTTCTACAGGTATTCTCTTCACTTCCTGAATTTCTCTGTCACTTTCCTTAACTAGAAGCAAAGTATCTAGTTTGCACAGGTTATCTGTATCAATTTCAGTGTACTTCAAATGGAAGTGACCCAAAGCCTAACAAGGAGATGCTTTGCTACTGATGAAGATGACAAAATGTTTAATTTGACTCATTGTTCATTGCCAATAATTGTCTTTTTTTTACTCGTACTACAAGAGTCTTGTAATATGTAAAGACAATCAGTCATAAGATGAAATACCCACACTGCTGAAGCAATTATATCACAGCTATTGTTTCTACCTCTTCTCTCCTCACTGTTGCCATAGCTGGCTGTCTGTCTTTAGTTTCTTCATTAGTTCCCTCCTTCCCCTGCCTGTCTTTGAGGACAGAGCCTGGGGCCAGAGGAGAAATTGGTCAGACTGGGAATACCTGGCCCTTGTGCTTGCAGCTTGCTGTGCCAGAGCCAGTGAGCTGTTTGCTCATACATTACATTCACTTCCATGCCATTTTGTTCACTCAGCTGTTGTTCCAGCATCCCATTATCAAGTCCTGCAAGCATAAATCCTCCTCGTGTCCTTTCTCACTGCCTTCCCCTGACTTGCCAGTTTCCTTCTCCCCCATTTGCCAATTTACTCCTTCCGTGGTGAGCAGCCTGAAAGACAGATGTGCACCCAAAAGCCAGTTCTGATGAATGCTGATTAAACTTCTTTTTCAACAGAAAAGCGTATTTACACATTGCCTGTTTGCAGAGAAAGATGCATGCAAATCTTCGCACACTACCACACATGAAGGATTAATGAGGCGGCTCTGAAGTTTTTAAAATCCCATATAAAAGCCTCTATAAAACCCAAGGTAAATGACGTGTTTGATTCTCTCTTTGCTTTCAATATTCAGGGAGGCTTCTCCTCAGTTCAGCGCTAAACAACTGTATCTATTATTTACAGGTCACCACAGCCTTTTCGTTAAGAGATCCACAGCACAGAAGTAACGGCTGTGGGTGAGGCAACAGTGAAGACACTGCACAGCTAATGCCTTAAGGCATTTCATAATGAAGGTAAAATTAGAGAAGCAGTTCTTTCGACATCTATAGCACTGAAATCTTCTATATAAGGCAACACATTCTGTGATTTATTTTTTCTTTCCCCTATTCAAATAAACTGAAATCTGTAAATACAAGAGAAGTAACACTTTCTTTTCAGGATAAAGGCAGTCTCCCTCCGGAGTTTACAGCCATGTGGCCAGCAGGGCTGCTTTTTTTTTTTTTTTTTTTTCTTTTTTTTTTTTTTTTTTTTAATTAATTTACTGGAGAAATCAGTGTATGATTGAAATGGGAGGAACGGGTGAAAACTGCAATACCTTTTCCTATGAATATAAGTGTTATCAGATGGCTGCAGTACTCACATCAGTCTTTTGCAGGAAGAGGGAATAAGCAAGAACTTTCTTCTCTGCACAAAATCCAGGATGAACAGAATTACTTCTTCACACCATCACTCTTCCATATTCTCCACATCTATAGAGTGTTCGCAGTAGACAACCACACTGCTTGAAAGACAGGGTTTATTTTTAGTATAATTTAAAGATACTTCTACTGTTTTCTCCTAATCTCTTACAAATATCCTCTAGATTAGGAATTATTAGAAAGCAAAGACCTAGCCATAATTCTGATTATGCATGTGCTATGAACATGCAATGAGGATGCCTTACTTCCACCCTGCCCTGCCTCATTCCTCCAAGGCTCCATGGAAATCAACTCTCAGTTTGGGTAAAACCTAGTTATACCAAATATATTGATTCTTACATCACAGTCACTCAAACTCCATCCTTTCCTGTTCTATAGCAGAGTCTTGTACACAGTACAATTTAATTACTTTAAATTTCATTTAAATTTTCATTTTTTAGCTAGGTTTCTGAAAGCTTGCTTGGAGACAGCTGGCTTTCTGTATTGTTTTGATTTCTTTCCTCGACCTGTTAATTCATTCTGTCATTGGGTAACTCTGTCCAAAGATAAGAAAGAAATCTCCGCTCTACCTTTCCAAGTGTTATTCCCTTCAGCTTTCTTGTGCACTTATATTTAGGAGTCCAGCCCATGATAATGTCACCAACTTTCAGCTGTGTATTATTTACTCTTCTTTAAGGTGTGACTGATCCACATTGCTGATTCACACAGGAGTGTCATGTTAATCCTGGTATTCAAACAACCAGAGACCATGTCATTTATGGCTATGCTCTTCAAGACAGTTTTCAATCCACTGAACAGTGTACTTATTCATGCCAATTTGAACTTATTTCTCAATTAAGAATTCTCACTTAAAGGACAAAATTCAACCTTGATTGCATTTTCCTAATTAAATTATCAAATGTGTTATAAAAGTCCAAAGAAAGTAGCATACACTTCTGTAAACCACACAATATTTTTTTTTTCTTGTCAAATTAATAATTTTTCATGTATTTTATCCCCTAGGAAAAGTTAGAGTTTTCTAGACAGCTAAATGCTTAAAATTGTTATGATTTCAACTCTATGTATGACTTAATTTTGTAAATCAACTGTATCTCAGCCAATGATAAATGACCTGGTTTAGACCTCACAACTTTGTCCTCAAAACAATTCATAATGCATTATGTATTTTGTATAATATCCACTGAAACAAATGGCCTGATTGTTCCATACTTCAATGAGAAAATTTTAAGTTTTTTTTTCTTCATGGGTTCCTCTTAAGTTTTTCATAGAAGCTGGAAACAATATATAAATCTGGACACCTTATACATAATCAATGCATGGTTTTAAAAGGGCTGTTTCTAAGCAGATACATGGTTTTTATGAAGGAGGTGTGGGGGAGGATAAAATTATTTTTAAATTACATAAGGGCTGGACTAGGGAATAATTTATCAAGGTAAATCTCTATAAAATAGGGAAAGAAAACCCATTTAACATTAGTACTTGAACATCAGGAAATCAAGGTTCAAGCTCATTCTTTTCCACTGATTTCTGTGCAAAACTCAGGGATCATCTACCGTTCTGTACTATCCCCTTTCACTTTAGCGTTGCTAGGACAAATACCTCAAAGATCGTGAGGTGCTCGGATACTACACAGAGAATGGTATGTAAGGTGGTTGAACATTATTTTATATTTTATATTTTTTTATATAGGAAAAAAAAAAAAAGAAGCACAAAACACTACCATGCATACATCTTAAGTAACATACTTTTTTTATCAACTCAAAATTACTTTAGCAGAGAATTTCAAAAGCAGAAGAGATAACTAAAAAAGGAATGTAAACTGGGCAAGCAACCACTTGGTGCTTTTGAAAGTAGTTTGGATTTGCTATCTGCATGCAGATGTTTCCAAAGGCTTAATCTTTCATACTTGGGTAGTGTTAATGACCTAGAAAGGCAATTAAACCTTTCATTAAAAGAGAGACTTTGTATTTTCATATTATTCTATGTCTTTACTCCACAAATTGAACATTATTTCTTACTAAAAACTAGCTACTAACCATGTCTTCAAGATTACTAATAAGACTCGCTTATCTCTGTACTAGTTATACATAAAATGTCATCTACTGTTAGTATCTTAACTCCAGATCTTAAATTGCATAATTAAAACATTCTCATCACATACACATAAAGCTACACATACTTTGTATTCCAAACAAAATAAATACATTCTTTAACAAACAGCTTCCACGCTGAAAATCTTGTATAAGTTTGGAGCAGATATCACCATCTGGCTGCCTTCACTAGTATATATGAGACCATTTAAGTCTCCTGACTGGCTTATACACAGAAAGTAATTAGAGTGAAACACAAGAGACAGGATCCAACTATGTTAAAATTAAGGTGTTTTCCTTCACTAAACTGAGCAAAGATGATTAAAAAAAAGGATGAACAAATGAACAGACAAATTCGATTGATGAATGCCTCATTTTCTTCCTCTTCCTTAAATAGCAAAAAATCTGGGGGCTTTATTAATTTGACAAGTATCTACATGTTTTCTAAGTGCAGTTTCAACATTTTTCGTCTGATACTTTTTTTTTCCTCTACTACGTGGTCGGTTGACATCATACAAGTTTCCTTGTATTAATTATTTATTTTTAAGCTAGCATTTCATAGGATTTATTTTTCACTTCCTTCATTGAGAAGCAGAAGTGTCATGACCTTTTGGATATGCTGCTGGCTGATTAGCACTGTGAAATGGCAATATCTTAAGGCGATGTAAAATAATGATTAAACTGACTTGAAGAAAGCAATAAACCTAAAAAGAAAACAGAAAAACTAAAGCTACCATTCTTAACATAATTTTTGAAGATCCCAAGCGCACTCTCCAACTATTCAATGAAGCAGGAAAACTCAATTGCAAGTTTAAAAAGAAACAAACAATAAGTTTTGAGAATAAAAACCACCACTGAAAACATGTACTTCCCTGAAGTTCTCCATGGACTTTAGACTGAATTCTCCTCAGAATATAGCTTACAGGTATCACATGAAATTATATACAGACAGATCTAGAGATACATGACAGATATACACACATAAATATCTATTACCTTAATTAAATGGTTTTGGTTTTGTTTCTGAGTGCTTTTCCTTACCACTGATTCTACTTAAAATCCATTAAAGGAAGGAAGAACCATCAAGTGCCTTGGCTCATATTCCTTTCTCAGTAAGTTCTTCTCTTATTCGCTTTACCTTTTTCCAGAAAACAAGGTGTGAAATTTCACATTATCTTGCTTGAGGGTCCAGTATTTTACATTACCTAAGATGGATTGCCTAAGTTGTGCATTCCACAGAGCAGCTCTAACAGCTGTGATGGTGTTTCTGTGTTGCTTTACTTATTTATTTATTTTCAGATTGGTACTGGGATAAAATGTTCTCAGTTTTTTCTTCACAAGAGTACAGATGGAAATGCAATGCATTTCTATCCTGTTGCATTTCATTTTTAATTCTTAAAAGCATTTGATAAAGTTTTATAAAACTGTAGTGATTTGCAGTCAATAACTCTAAAATAAAAGTAGAATAAACAGTAATTATAAACTTACGGAACTTTATTAAAAAGATACTATACCGATATAGTATTTTTATCTGGGAGGACATATAATACTTGGGAAAAGTTTTGTAATACTCCCAAAACCAAATGTTATTTTTTCTTCCACCTTCACTCTGAACTTGCAGAAGGTTGTGTAAATCACCTATAACATGCTGGCTATACTAATAAAGAAACAGAAGGTAACACTGTTTTCCAGCATTCACTACAAATCTCTCTCAAGCTAGCCAGGCTGGCAAGCATACTCCTTAACTTAATAGTATAGTACACAACGATGTAAGCCATGAAAATATTTAGCTCTTTCTACTAAAGACCTTATTACAACTTACTGGTAAATCATACTACTCTTTCTTTAAGTCAGTGTCTTTCAAATCTTCTCCATGAATCTTAGTAGATAATTTACATCTTATTGTCTATCACATGACAATGATTAGTGATGTTTCATTCAGTTAAAAATTGTCAATATCTGATAAGGACATGGGCCCTTAGGAATGGGTCCAGCAGAGGGTAACAAAGATGATCAGAGGGATGGAGCATCTCTGCTATGAAAACAGGCAACCCTAAATTTTCTAGCTATATATACAATAGAAGGGACAGTAATTAAAGAAACACTGCCAACATTTTAATTTTTTTTTAAACATATTATGAAAACATCATTGAGACTGTATATGCTTTAACACACTTGAGAATTACTTCATGTAGAACAGAGCTGATGCCTCTAGTACAGCAAAAATATATACGAAAATCTTCCAGATATTGTTCTAGCTATAGATGAATCAGCTTTTTAAGATGAGATAATGGTGCTAGCAATGCATTAGCCATGTAAACCGTCTACGGGTTGTGCTGTGGTGTTAGGTGTCCTAAGTGCTAACCATTATACCTGAGTTACAGTGATGCTAGTAACAATTTTAATTTTAAAAGCTTCAGCAGAACTATGCATTTTTGTTCACCTCACTCATATTCTGCAATCACAATATGATGTTATTAAGACTTGAACTAAGAGAATTCCAAAATTCAATATTCTAATATAATTACTCTAGTTTACATTGATTTTCAATTAACTGGACGTACAATATCTTGTTCAGGTCAGGTTAGTATTACTTTATAACCAACACATAATACACTGCTTTGAAATAAGAAACTTCTGTCAGTGATATAGTATTATTTTCAGCTTCTTGAAACACAAACGGCATTACTGATTTATTGCAATCATTTCCCATAATCCTCAAAGTAGTGGAGGCAGATACACTCATTATTTTTGCTATCACAATCAATAATAGGAGTACATCTATTCCCTCTGAAAGAAACAAGGTTGCTCTTGTTTGGAGATGAAGACATTTTCAAATTAGGTCAATTTTTTCTTATTACTCCAATTCGCTCCTATTCTTCTGCTTTCTAATGTCAGCTACTGCAACTAGACCACAAAAAAAAAAAAAAAAAAAAAAAAAAAAAAAACCAAACCCCCCACATTTATTTACACATAACAGAAAAAAAAAAAAAAAAACAAGCCAAAGAAAAAAAAAAAAGCAGCATATTTTAAACTGTATGGTCAGAATAAACTACTTACTCTGCTGTGTTACGAAAGACAAAATGGAAAAAAGCATGTAGTAGTCTACAAGTTACAATTTCAACATGAGCTTATTCTCCATTTGATCTTTCCTTTGATGAGAAAGGGGGATTTTCTGGTTGGTAACTGCAAAGTGTCCATACCATTTATTCTCTAAGTTATGTTTTCTGAGTATTAATTTCACATATGCAATACAGCCCACTGGATTTTATAAATGCACATTTATAAGAATAACTTTATTTCTCTTTTCTACTCTTTTAATATCTTGGTTTGTTGGAGGCTTTTTGTTATTTTTTTTTTTCCTTGCAACTCTACCTACCTTAGACGTGCCCTGGTTACTGAAGCATGCCCTGATTCCCTTTGTGGTGTGGGAGTGCAGAAGAAAGTGGATGATAAGGTTGAAAAAGAGTCACTCACTGAACATCTTTTACTTGCTAACTTATGCTTAAAAAATTAATGTACCAAAAACACAAATGGGAAGATTATCTTCTGACCACATTGAATGATCTCACCTCTTCAGTAACCTGCTAAATTTTATGTAGTTACTAGTGTTAGCTGTTTTATTTTGTTAGACAATACAGAAGTTCAGTACATTTATATGAAAGTTTTATACATATTATTTCAAAGTATATAGGCATTCATGTCTTACACAGGAAAACTTACAGAAATACAGCTTGTTCAGGAAGAAAATAGCCTGGCTCTGAATTACAGACACAATATTTACCCTTTATTTTCCCCCCTTTTAAATGGTTAGAGAACCTTGTATTTGACACACGAGATCGCAGAAACCCAACAATTTTTAGTTCCCAGTCCATGAAATCCAAACCACTTGAAGGTGAGTACACCAAAATAGATATAAACTTTGGCTAATACATCATACTAACTTTTAATCATATTTTGCAAAGTGCACACTTCTTGTGTGTGTTTTGTTACTTAGAACTTCCTTTCAGAAGACGAATATGCTTTTCATTTAAGAGTAAATATCTATGATCAATATAATCACATGTGCCAAAGTTCCAGCTATAATTTATTCTTGCAGAATGATCTACAATGTATTATATGAGACAGCATTTAAAGTCAGGTCAATAAGTATAGGCATGGAGCAACATGCGACCACAAGATACACATAGAGAGTTTAATCCTAATCTGTATCTACAGTTCCTCTTGTTATTCAGGGTTAAATGGATTTTGAACCGGGAAGGCAATCTTCAAATCTTGATACTGGGTCCATAGTTTACAGACATATATGAAACAATGGTGTACTTCATTAGCATCTCTAACAAATCATAGCAGCTGCATGAGGTCCACTGCTAAAACAGAATACATTCAAGACAGGCAGGCTGAACTTGCAGAAAAACTAATTTATGAGACAAAATTGAATTGAAGTCTGGAAACTTTATGGTAGAGAAGGACTAGAGTTCAAGATACCAAAAATGAACATCAGTACCTGGACAGTTTAGCACAGACACTCTGAGTAAATCCATGCCAAATGACTATCAACTACCCTCCTGAAAGTTTAACCTGTTACACAAAATATGTGTTCCCAACACATTAAACAGCACTCCTAATGAGCTTCCATCTTTTGATGATTTTCCTATTAATTTTTGTAATAGGTTTCTTAGCTGCTTGATACATTTTTGTATTAAGAATCAGTGAGAAAAACTGAGAGACAGAAGACTGATCTAGTACTTTATCTCAGACAAGAACCACTTACAAGATCCAAAGTCCACTGAAGATTTCAACAGAAATGACCCCATTCATTTCAACAAGTGCTGAATCCAGCTTCCTTGAAAATTCTTCAGTTCTGTATTTATGGTAGTAAAAGAGAAAAATTACTAGCTCAAGCCAGAGGTAAATGACACATTAGCTTCTTTTCAGAAGATTAAAAAGCATCAGCTTACTTCCTTGCACCTTTCTACTTTCTACAGAGTGCTAGACAGTACACAGCAATATACAATGGTCACCTTTCTGCTTTTGCACCACCAGATTATCTAAAGTTCTTCATGGTTTACTTAAGTCCGAAACAGCTTTTTTTTTTTTTTTTTTTTTTGTGATCACTATTATGAAAAATTCCAAAGCAACTGAATGATTGTGACTGTCAGTTTTTGCCTGTGATAACCTTTGCCTGTACCTCAATATTACCCCTCTAAAGAAATGATGGGTCTCAGCTGACGATGTACTTCTGAAAGATGATACTCCAGTGGCCAGGCCAGCCTTCTGCTAAGCCAAAGCCAAGTTTAAATGAAGTGCACAAAGCCTATGTGGGAAATACATGTTTAGCAAAGAAAAAAAGACAACTCATTTACTAAGTGTCAATAAAATACAAAGCGGGTGAAACCCATTTCCACAATATTACGTGGTTGCTATTACTTGACAACATCTCTGTAAATGATACACATCTCAGTCATTAATGCATTTCTTTAAAAAGTTCACTGATGATCTGCGTACCACCACTGGCAGTCCACAGGTTATTTAGCTCACTGAATCGTGCCACTATTTCTTTCATTTAAACATATGTCTTTGTGCTTTGATACCTGCTGTTCGCTGCTACTGACTGCTGCCTTGCAGTCTTAGAGTTGATACCAAGTGATTCATCAACTCCCTCAGCAGAAGAGCTCTAGTCATTAAAACTTTGTAACTCTCGTGTGAGGGGATGAGCCAGGACGACTTTGTTACATTGCCAGAGTTCCCATACAAGGCTAATCCAACATGAAGGATCTCAAAATTTTGCTATGTGGTACTTGCTCCCTATCACATCCCTGTGACTTCATGCATTTAAAAAAAATCATCCATATTCAGTGACAGAAATGCACTGAAAATCCTACTCCTTTCTGATCGGGGAGCTGACCCATGACAATTTATGCTAGCGGAGATACTGCCTCACACTTCGTAAGTTCCCAAAAATGTTGTGCAAAGTTTGCTTGCCTTGGATACACAGAGATCATACTCAACTCTAACAACAGCATCCCTGTCCGCATTCTGAGTTGTCAAGAGTCTACATCTGCAATCTGCACTTATGTCAAAATATGTTTTAATAGGAATTTACAGTATGCCAGCATCCAAACTTGCTCTTAAGGTTGATGACCGCAAACTTTGAACAATCAGACAAAAATAAATTGTAGATTCCGTTCCTGATTTCTCATTGGAACTAATTAATTGGAATTTTCCAATTTCCTAATTGTTCCTAATTTCTGTTTTGTAAAGCAAAACAAAACATGACAGGCAGCATAGAAATGTTACAACATTTCAAAGGAAGGTACTAGGAGCTTGGAGTAAACTGTCTGGCTATATATAGTGTTTTGAAGCTAGCTAGTCAATTAATTTGTGCTCTACGCTGATTTTTTTTTTTTTTTTTGGCAACAAAGTGTCTTGGTTTAACCTCAGCAGTTAGGACCATCCACTTCAGTTTCCCAAGAATATATTTATATTAGAACTGAAAATCCTTGGGAAAGTAATCTGCTTTTTGTTAGCCTTTAAATGTGGGACATTCACATAACAGCAGTACAAACTGAAGGGTGACGATGTTGAGGATCTATATGAATATGATGCTTCAAAATAGGTGAGGAAGTCAGTAATTCTTGACCAGTCGTTATATTGGAACAAGCACTAACAATTAAAATTCAAAGGAAAATAACTGGAAGGAATCAAAGCAGAGACACCAAACCTGTTATGCTATGGAGGAACTCCCATAGGAGGCTGTCACCACCTCTGGGGGCTTCAGCTGCATCTCTGCAGGTGGAAGAGGAAACTATTTTTGTAAAAACAGGGCTGAGGCATTGACACAGCTCCCGAAGTACAACAAAAGGAACATCTATTAGATAGAATTTCTACGAGTACCCATAATAGTCAAAAACATAGAAAAATAAATGTTGACCTTTATATAGGTGCATTCGCTGTCTTTCATCACCATTTTACAGAAAATGTGTGTATTTTTTTTATATTTAAGAAGGCTATTTATACCAGCTGAACTAATCACAACAAGAGAGAAAAGCCTGTGTTGCTGTACAAATACTAGTCATAATGAATTAGCTAACTCCTCAGGCCAGTGGGACAAATCATCAATTGCATTTCAACTAGAAGCACCACAGAAAACTCTGACTTTGGAATTAAGCCTCCTGACACTTTCTCATTTGTTTATTTTGTGAGTTAGAAAAAGAAGAAAAAAGAACAGATTTATGGGAAAAGCATTGCTTCTGTTGCAGATCTGTGAGTGCTGTGTCATTGTGACTTGCGTTGTCTCTATGGACAGAACTTCACAAAGTGATTTAGCTGGTAGAACTAGGAATTTCCTGTGCCACAGTAAAGTATCTAGGCCTAAGCAACTTAAAAGTTAGACTGATCTTGAAAATTACCTTGATTTTTAAATATAAATAGGTATCCCAGCTGTAAAAATATACTTTAGAATAATGGAGTGACAGACCAAATCAAAGTAAATATGTAATTACTACGAATAAGGGAAACTATTTTAAAGTAGATTCCTCCACATAAGATTTTGGCTTCACAGTACATTTTGCCCTACACGTGGATTTCACTGCGTATATGAGACAACAATATTAGCTTCAGTGATTGCACAGATTTACTTCTATTTATTCTGAATTGGTAGCTGCAGTGATTGCAACGCCAACAATACAACCGTGGTTTGTGTCTTGCTTTTGAAAATGCCTCTTGGATTTATTAATCTTTTTAGTGTTATTTGACTACGGCATAGACTGAAGCCACTGAAATCATTACTGCATAACATCAATGAAAATCAGACTCCAAGAAAATAAAACAAAAGAGTTATTTTCTAAAATAGCAAAGCAACTTTACAAAAAGCACTCAGACTCCTGTGTTACTACACGGATTTTATCCATTATGTCCTGGCCTCTCCAGAAGTAAAGAAATAACAAGGTCCTCTCCTGCCCTAGTGATCCACTAAGGGTAAAAATGACTAAATGGCATAAGAAAGCTTTAACCCTTCCTGTAGTTAGAAGAAGCCACATGACAGAGGCCTTGATTAGTCTTATCTAACTTTGAATGGAGGTAACTAAGTTAATCAGTGAGTCACCCTACCCTCTTCATGTAATCTGAGGAAAAAGAAATATTTCTCCCCCAGTGAGCTGGAGTGCAAATGAAGTAAAACAGCTTGTGAATACACCCAGCTTTGTAAAATTCTCAGGGAAACTTTCAACCTAACCTTGTTTTTTCATGCTAAGTGAAATGAATTCTTACCTGAAACTCATTCTGACATCTCCTCATGGGCATTTGGGTGTTAGCTAAAAGACATTTTCCAAATGTTTCTACAAACCCTCTCTACTTCCTTCCACAATCAACCAACACCACCAAATTATTACCTCAACCCTTAGAACATTTTCAGTGTTTCTCATTCTCTCATTTTTTAACATTCAAACTACATCAGGTTACAGAATGACTTACTTTCACAGACAAAAGTCAAGAAAATTCTGGAATTCTGGCTAACCTAAAGGATGCAACTGACAGACATGAAATTTCTAAGTGCAAGTATACTTCTAGTATTCTGTCCAGTTTTGTCTTAAGATCCCATTTAAGAAAAATGAACGACTTGGTGCATAATACATCACAGTATGTAAAAGAAGTCTGTACCTGGAGCTGAAAATTGCATTTAAACCAAAACTAGTTACACAACACAAACCAAAGCATCACAGATGGCCTGTGTTATACAAATATTTTTCTCAAGTTTTCTAAAGAATGTCTGGTTATCTCTTAAAAAAACAAAATCCACTGTCATGGAAGCGCTCTGACAGTATCATAGTTAGTTACCTCCTCATTTCAAGCCAGAGGTATCAATTTACTTCTGTTATTCTATAGTTTCTTTCCCAGTTTCAGTTACAATAAACTATCCATATCATGATGACTTTTTTTGAATGTAATCATTATCACGTACTTCAGAATGCCACATGCCAATTGCGTAATACAGAAAAGATAAAAAAAAATATCAGGCAAAAACTTCATAAATTTGCAGTGCTTATTGCTTGGAGAACACTCAGAAATCACCTCAAAATTCAGACAATTAAATAAACATATTTAAAACTTGTAAATATTTAAAGCCTTACTCTGCTTTCCAAAAGAATGGTGAAACTGAAGGCACTGCACCTGATGTAGCCCCTGAATTAAAAATAAGTTACTTCAAGGGGAAAGACAAGAATTGAAGTGAACACGGGAAACCTCATTTGAAAAGCCAACTACTGTTGGAAAATTTTACATGAAAACTGAGCAGTCTACCTGTACTATATATTCTTGACCTAAAAAGCTCACAACAGCTGACACTTTTAAACCATTATAAAGCTACATATTTGTATGTTCTACACTGAGAGTTCTGAAAGGGCTGTAACATAAGACAGGAAATATTTAGGTCATTTTAATGTCTGTAAAAGGGCAGACGATTTTATGCAATGTTCTTCTGCTGACAACTTATATTTTAAGTATAGAGTCTGTAAATTTAGGCAAGAGCATATTTTAATGATACATGTTGAATGTAGCAAAGATATATCCTCAATTCTCTCTATGCGCCTCATTACTTCATCAGCATAACCAGAAAAAGCCCTCATTTGACTAAAAGGGAGCTTCAGTCAGGAAGGATCCATTTGCACATCCAACTATGTACTGTGTTTTTGATTTCAAGTACGTGACTTAGTGGAACTGACAGGCTCGAAGACAAGCACCAGCTGAAATATGATTCTGGACCAAAGGTAAAAGCCATAAGGGTGGAGGCATCACCCTGACTAGCAGAACTTGCCCCACAGAGTACAGACAAGCAGTAACATACAGCGAGTTACTATTCATCATCAATTATTTTGCTAAGCCAAATGATGTATCATTTCAATTGTGCTTGTACATTATTGATTAGAATTTATACTACACCAGCTAATAGCGTGCTAGTCAAATGTATACATATATACACCTCTTTTCTCACTGCCTGTAGAACATAAGATCCCTGTTCATCAGCACTTACAGGAGTACCCGGTAAATGAGAGTAGTGCTACAAACTGTTCCTAGGTGCCAAAATCAGAGACATGAGCAAACTGTGTCAGTGCAACAGCCAGAGAAACCAGGGCAAAGAGAAGCAACACAAATTATGAATGAGTCATCGCAAATCAATAGAGGACCATAAAAGGCAGCTTTGCTGATGGGTAGGAGTTCAAGGGGTGAGCCGACTGCCTTAAGAATAAAAAGTGGAAACAGTATTTATTATAACTGTATCAAACAGAATTCAGAATGCATCGATTGAAGTCTCTTAGCTCTGTAAAACAAACAGCTTGTGCTCTGGTAAGAACTTTAAAACACATCTAGTGCACCTCCATTCCACAGAAATAAATAGCTAACTTAGGTTATTTATGAATACTCTTAAGACCACTCAAGAACTGAAGGATCTTGTTTTGAAAAGGTTAACTAATGTGACTTGAATAGGATTTTGACCACAACACTTGCACTTACTATGTAGTCAGCATTTCAGGCCCAAAATATCCTTGGTTCTGCACAGGATGTGGTTTCTTCGCATTTCTTACTTTTGAAAATCATCTGTATTGCCAGGAAGTAATCATGAAACTGGGGATAAAACCACAATCATTTATTTAAAGGAATGAACCTCACAGCAACTCGCTTCTCGCATGAATGCTTTTTCCTGTGTCTCTGATCTAAAGTCTTTATTACACACTGTGCCCTACATCTGAGCCTCGGCAGGTTTAGAGGTACAAAATAACTACAACTGGTATTTGACCTGAAAATGTTCTACAGAAACCTAATCCCAAATGAACACTATTTAAACCTGCATTAAAATAAAAATCAAAAGATTCTCTTTTCTGGTAGTTTTGTTGCTAATTACAATGAGGACAGCATTTTTTCCATTGTATTCCCCTTTATGAACTCACATATTTCCCCTTTTCAGTTTTAAGTGTATTATATTTATTTCATGTTATAACATAGCATAACATCTGAGTTTCTTGCCTGAGTTAAGACTTTGTATACATACAAAAAAATAATCTTCCACTTGGACAGAATTACTGGCTGCATTAAAATTTGTCAGACGTTCCACTGATACAATTAATGGATAGTCTCTACTATTATAGAGATAAACACAACACTATGATTTTGCCTTTTGCAAAGTTTAATTAGAGGAATAAAAGGAAAGAATGAGAAAGAACGATAAATCAATAATAAAGCTAATAGAAATATTACATTGTTATAAAATTATTACTCTTCTAATAAAATTTAACCTGAGGTTTAAATCACATCATATATACAATGCCGGTACCATGTAAAGAGCTTATCATTGTAAAACGTTTAACACATTGAAAACCCCACATTGCTAAAACTTCAGTAGTTGATAGTTTACACTTATATAGCTACTCAAAATGTGTCAAATCTCATTGTAGTAATTAAACTAATAAACCTGATTAAGTGTCATCGTAAGATGGGATACATAAGCCATTCTTTTGAAGTGTCACAATGAAAACAAGTCACCAAAAACTTTTTTCTTTTAGTCACTTTTACCAGTTACTACTTCTCCCTTATTTCACCTGCATCTTGTCTCACTTGCATTTATAAATGCTACGATCTCATTTGTATTGCTAAAATAGCTTCAGCCAGCTTGAGTGTCCTCATCGGCCAACACAAATGTTTGTGTCCTTACACAGTCAGATTTAAAATTTGTTTGAGATGATGGAATAACTGATGTCCAGGATATTTGCCGTAAGGAGAAAAGGCATCACATATGCAAGGTAAAACACAAAATGGGATAATATAAACCTGAGTTTTTGAATGTCTTCACACTTTTCATCTGATTTATAAGATCAATATTATTCATATTTAATCTCAAATGTATTTCTGTTATTCTCTGGACAGTCAACTGTTATCCTTTGCACTGAAAAGAAACGCTAAAAAACCACCAGCCCCAGAGATAGACACTGCTTCTTAGAAACTATTTACTGTTTTTTTCTTGAACTTAAGTGATTGGAAAACAAGAAAGCTTCAATAACGAGATAGAGAGCTGCCTCGTCACAGCCATTATATAGCTCACCTTTACAGCACTCATCGCATTCCTGGGAAGTAAATGAGAGGGACAAAGTCACTCTCAGTTTCAAGGAGTATCATGCAATAACATTCTCAGCATGCAAAGGTTAATTATTCCTATTCAGTACATGGAAAAATTCAGGTAAAGATTAATTGAATAAACAGACATAAATACATCAATTTTGATGAAAAATTCATGGAAATTGTGGGGCTTTTTGAACACAGAAGCGGCTGATTAAAAAGTTAAACAACAGACTCTCTTCTGCGGTGCTGCAAACTTGCAAAAAACAACGCTGTGTTTTCTAAACAGTTAATCATCCTTATGCATATTTAACAAATACTCCTGAAATAAAGCAAAAGCCTAATCTTGTAAATACTTCTGTGCAAGAATTATTTTTTCAGAAGGTCATGCTATTGAAACAAACTGGGCGCATCTGTAAATTCATCCATGTGTAACTGCTTATTAGACCGGATACCCTGCAAGACCAAGCAGGTATCTGCACGCTATCTGAAATGATCCCAGATAATATTATTTCCAGCCGAGGTCAGTGAATTTCTAGTTGACTCACTGATGCTTTTAGAAGCTGTCACACTGATGGCTGAAAAGTATTCCCACACAAAAAAGGGCAAGAGCATTACATACACATGCAATGTCCGTCATCACCATAAAACTGAAAGTACAAGGATAAGCATTAACAAAGGCAACAAAACCAAAGACACCCGCTGCTAGAAAAGGATGATGTCAGGCAGATAGATTAATGAACACTGCAAGTGGCAATCAGAAAAGCCAAATAGCAAGTCCAACAGAGGGTACACACACACCTTATTTCAGTAATTACAGTAGTACAACTGGAAGGGTCACTTCTTTAGTAGGAAGAAGAATGCATTACTACTTCCACGCTCCACTCCTTTGTTAGTTTTTTTAGTCCATAAACTAAAGAGGATAAAAATAGCACAGAGGTAAGCGTGCTTCAAAAAGTCCTCTTTCTCTTCCCAGGGGATACATGAGCCTTTTTTTTTCTTTTTTTTTTTTTCTTTTTTTTTTTTTGTTTGTGTGAAAGCTAATAAAGGAACTGTCTCAGACTGAATTTTAATTTGGCCATTTCAGATGAAGCAACAAAAAATTTTGCACTGAGACAGGAATTTTAGATGTATTCCTGTTGCAGAATGGCTGTGGGAGCAGGGCCATGGATCCATGGAAGCATTGTACAAGCAATCCTCTTGTTAGCCTAAGTGTTTAGCATAAGTAGGATTTTAGCCACAGTGGGCCTCAGTGAGAACTGCAAGTTACGCTGACAAGGAAGAAGAGCCAAGGTCACACAGACCCCGCGAGGATGGTAAACAAGGAGAGAGGGAGAGTGTCCTTCTGGAACGTTGGAGAACCTTGAAGCAGAAACTGCAAGTAGGAGGTGTATGAACATGTAATCTTTAGAAGCCTAGCCAATTAGTGTGTGACAAGTAGGCATAATTTACAATAAGTGTATAAATATCTGAGCTATCCGAATAAACGCTGGAGCTTGCTTTATCACTCATATTGAGTCAGCCACATGTCTTCCCGGGCCCCTCCCGACATATTCCAACTCTCATTCAATGAAAGCAGGTTTGAGCACTGTATTCCCTTAGGCTCTTAAAAATCCTAACCCGCAACCTTATTCACAGGTCAAATTTATTCTGAGCACTGAATAAACTGATATAATTGCTGCTATTTGAAGAGAAGAGGACTTTTTTTTTTTTTTTCCCCCCACATATAGTGCTGCTAACCTTGAACATATGACTGGCAATACAGCAATTTATAGTCTTGGTAAATGTGATAAGTGGTAATGCCTCACTTCTAGCATTGTCTTGAACTTAAGTGCATCAAATACACACTTACATAAAATACTTATAATACACTTATAATAAAGCTATATAATTTTTCCTATGAAGTTATGTTCCCATGAAATAAACTATTTCAATGAAATCAAAACTTCCCATAGAAAAGCATCATCCTCTAAATATACTAGCAGATTCTGTCCATTGTCTTTTTACAGGGTACTTAAAATTATATATCTATATAATCTAGGTCTAAGAACCTCCATTCCTTCAGGAAACCCTGAAGTGAGACTTCCTAATAAAAAACTTAATTCTCAGCTTTTTCATTTTTATATATATGGCATATAATTACAATAAAAATGGAAATGAAAGATTAACAACTAAAAAGGTGACTGATCATAAGTTTTTTCTTTCAATATCTTCATCTCACAGAAGTTTTGGAAAGAGCTGTTTCTGTTTCAAACCATTTCTAGTTCATTAGTTGCTATAGATTGGGAACTAAAGACCAACTACTAGTAAAACATAATTCCACCTCATTTTCAGTTCTTACCCCCCACCAAAGAAGAAAAGGAAAAGAGGTCCCTGGCTCTGATGTGACATCTGTTCTGTATAAAGGAACACATTTTATAAAACTTAAAGGAACTCTTCAGACACACATCCTTGGCTGTACTTATTCACCAATGAATGATACCAGAACAGACTGAGCTCTCTCAAAGCCATGTTTTCACTTCTAGGGTCTCCCCAAATACTGATTATTTTCACTCAGGATCCAACTAGCATGGAGCACCTCCCTGTCTCTGCATACTCACTGACTTGTTCTGTGAGGTACAGTGGAAACAACAGGAAAAAAAGATAAACAGGATGTCCCTTTTTGAACACCTAATGCATTATAGGCTTGACATTTAAATGAATTATACTGGAAAGCACTGTGTAACTTATAAATAGCACTTATCACTGCAAAAGTGCTGTAAATCGGCTTTAAGTGCAAAAGAACTAACCATTTTCAAATCAACTGGCTTGGTCTACGGACACATTTTAGCTCACTCTCAGACTGTCATTTAAAACTTAAGGCCTTGACCTCTGATGCTCTGGGATTATGAGGCTAGAATGCTGGACAAAGTCCCTGGCACTCCATATGGTCTTGTATGGACACACCTATAAACCACCTGAAATCCCATTAGGAGCATATTCCAGCCTTGCAGTGTTTACGGGAAAGCAGACCAACCACTGCTGTAACTACTATTTTGTTAGAAATGGTAGATTCTGAAACTTTCAAAATAGTCCCCTATCACGCAGGGGAAACATAGGCTTGGGAACTTGCCTGCATATACTGTAAGAGCCATATTTTCCAAAGTACAGCTAGAAACACACTTTTGATGCATGCTGGCTCCAGGAGTCCTGTATGCTTCCAAACTTGAGCAAAGAGGTTGTCCTGACCAGGCTGCCTACTATATAGCTGGAACAACATCCAGTCAGCTTGACCTGAAATGTATCTGAAAGAAGGAAAGATACACAGACAGCCTAGTTATCCACTGAAGCTTACCATATTAGACCAAAGTAGCAGCAAATACTTGCTCACGATACCTTGTTAACTAGAAACTTGGTTTAGAAGAAAAATAGCATTAAGACAGAGAATGTTTAGTACTAATTATGTTGTGATCTTCTTTTTTATTTTTAGACTTTGAACAAACAGCCCACTGTTTCAGATACATTAAGAGCCTCGTCCAATGTAATTGAATCTTGCGCAAGCTTCAGAAATACAAAAATCATGTTGAATACAATCAAAACAAAGTTACTTTGTTTACAATAATTTAACCCTGAAGCTAGAAGTTCTTTTCTACTTTTCCATTCAAATTAGCCCTGAAAGGATTCACAGGAACATGCTACAGCTTGAACATCAAGTCATATGAGAAAAACATCAATAAAACATAAAATCTACTAAAGAAGAATCCATGAAAACAGTTAATCTTTTTTTAATTAAATTTGCTTGGTTGAAAAACAAGGAGACAAACAACAATCTTTATTAAGAAGTTTTTTATACAAGCAGATGGATAATTAAAAAGAACTCCAACATAGAACAGCAGAAGTGCAAGAAAAACTATAGTTTTCATAGTGAAACTTGATTTCTTTTTTTTTTTTTTTTTTTTTTATTATCATGCTCCATTCAGAGATTAAATTATGTGGAAACTGCACAATCTACATATGTTATCTTTCTCCTTTCACTTTACTATATATCTTCCCCAGTATTTACATTAAACACATTAAACAAATAATATTAAAGGTGAGAGTACTGGAATGGATGATCCTACAAGAAATGGCAAGAGTCATGTTGATTTATTGTCACAGAAAAGAAACTTTTTTTTTTTTTCATATATCTTTTACTTTTTATTCTTTCAGTCTTTGGAATATGAACATGATTGAGTTTCTGTTTATGCCCCTTTCCTACTGCCATTTTATGGTTCTTATTTAGGTAATACACAATTCAATATGAAGCTTTTTTTGCATGTGTTTTAATACTGTTGAACACAGAGACGCCTCTACTGCTTTATTTGGATGCTCTAGGTGCTAACATGACAAGAACTTATTCGTATCATATTTTAATTTATCATATTCGTATCATATTTTAATGTTACCAATTTTAATGTTACCAATTCTTCTTTATTTAAAAATCTCCTAGTAATAGTATAGCAGAAATCACCTCTTACAGATATTTCTGTTCTGTAATTTCTTTTTATTAAACATATTGTAATATGTTTAATATGTAATATGTGAAGAAGTTATTGTGGTTTTGGTTTGGGTTTTTTCAGAAAGTCCAGTGAGTGGGGAAAAGGAAAAACAAGAGAATAGGACTAACTCTGACAAAGTACCATGTAACATATTCACAGAATTGAGACGTTTCTCAATATTACAGACATGAAATCATCACCCTCAGCAAAACCTCCAGCAGCCCTGCTCTCCAAAACCAGAAGTCGAGGTGAAAGACAGCATGTTCCATAGCATCAGGGACACCAACTAAAAAAATGTATTGATACAAGTCACTACAATTCAATTCTATTACAACAGTTCATTGCTCTAGTGTAACAACAACAAAAAAGAGTTATTCTGAGAGGCTCAGCAATGTAATCATCCACACAGTTTAAAGAGCATATAATGCAACTGAGACTCACTACCTAGCTATTTTCCTGACATTATTAGTCCTTGAATCAGACTAAACACGCTGTGTTGTTCATTATAGTTTTGCAACTCAACCTTTAAAAAATTGTAATCCAACTAGTCATATAAAGCTTTGATTCCTATAGCCAAAAAATAACACTAAAATTTCATGGAAAATCTGCTGGGACTTTGAAGTGCCATTAAATATCTGCTTAAACTCTTTTGAGCAGTCACTGAACCATTTCTGCAAGGCATAACCTTTCTGTACCACAACACCAACGCAGGGTCATGAAAGCTGTTGTAGTTGCACCCACAGACACCACTGAGGAGCCACCACTCTGTTTTTCAGAGAGCATCAGATGACAGAAAATATTTTTAATATTAACATTTTCTTTTGCCTAAGGATCTATACTACTAACTAGCAATATTTATTTTCTCATTTAGTCTCAAAAAAGTAATTTTAGGTATTTGGTAAGAATAATAACATTTAATTTCCAAAATCAGTTTTCTCTAACTTTGTATCTTGCTACCACTTCTTAATATTCCTGAAGGCTGGAACAACTAAAACAATCTGTCAAGCAGCAACAGTACTACAACAAAACCAGTTCTTCATTACAGTAAGAACAAACAATTTCAGAATATTAAAACAAGCCTAGAATAAAGAGGTCATGAAGTACAGAGTTCAATGTGAAGAAAAAGGAAAACCAGGGAATGCTTTGTACCCATTAAAACATCCTCAAGAAACTTAATTTTTGCTTTGAGTTGTTTGTAACTGAAACACAATGACAGAGAAGGAAGAGATGCTCACTTGGGATCTGTTGAAGTAATTGTCTTGGATGATTCTGCAATTTATCATATGAACCCAGACTTCAAACTGTCACATGTGTGTGTGAGAGGACTTCCACATACCGCTCAGAACAAAGACAAACAAAATCACGACCCTGCCCTCCAAAACTTGGGTCCTTATTTCTGCTAGAAGAAAGAATTAAAAAAGGAAACTCACCAACACAAATTTCAGGAACTATTTTACATGATGGAAGGGTTGATATTGCATTCAGATGTTGTTGAAGATGTTCCAGATGTATGTAATTAGAGATTTATTTATTTATTAACCACCTGCAAGCATCTTAAGCACAACACAGTTAACTAGGTACATGGCAATTATCAGCACAACTAGGAAAATGCTATGACATAAAGTCTGCATTAGAGAAACTACACAGATATATCTAGCAGTAACAAGATTTTCTTCAGAAATGTCAGCAGATTAGAACAAAACCGGTCTATTTTGCAACTAATAGGAATCCTCTGCCTTAAAAACAAACTAAAAAAAAAATCATAAAAACCTCTTGGTTATTTTCAAACATTGCACGTGTTTTTTGCTCTTTGTATTTTGGGGTTTTTTAAACTGAAATCTTCTACCATCTTAAAACCTGGTTAGACGATGACAGAAATCTCAGTATCTAATATGGTTACAACAACTGTAAGTGTCCAAATATTCTTGAATCAAAGAGAACTTTTATTACTGAAAATGGAAAAGCTTTGTTCCAATCATATATTCCCAAAGCCTGTGGCATCTATAAATTATAAATGTACTAATCAGGACAATAATTAATATAATGTTGCCCTAAATTTGAATACAAGCCTATGAAAATTGTATAGCTAACAATAACATGTAAGCATTTTGTAACACTGTGATTGCACAGCCAAACAAAATTTTAGCTAAGTATGTGAGCAAAAGGGGCAAAGGCAGATGGATGCAGTTGCAGGTAGGAGGCACTCAAGTAACAAAAGTTGGCAGACAAAACGTGCTGGACATGCTAGAAGAAGGATTGGTAAGAAAAAGCAAAACAAGCAGATAAGATGACTGCCTTTTGCGGCAAGACAGTGGTAGGATCACAACATCTGGCATATGTGGAAAGAAGAGGCAAGCTTACTACATTTCTGACTTCTCTTGCCAAAGAGCTCTTAAATTGATCACCCAGATCTCTGCAGCTAAAGACCATCAAGAACCACAGCTATAATTACTAAATACATAGCATCATCTCCATGGTAATGTATACTCAAAGCTAATTTAGAACACATATTTTTAAACTACATTTTTTATATGTAGTAATGATGATCAACATTGTGTAAGAACTGCCAAGAGCATGAGTGTGTTGTTTATGACAGAAGTTAGTAAAGTTCAGTTTTGAAGCTTGAAATTGGCCTGATTTATAAGTCTGCAAATGTTCCTGTCCCAGAGATCTCCAATTCTTAAGCAATAAATACACATATTTACTTGTAACACATCATTCATTTCATTGTTACTCAAATTACTCTGCTCATCATACAATACCATAAATTTATGGCAGATTGGCTCAATTTGAAAAATTCCCCATAATGTACCATTTGTAGAGTTAGATTTTTGGGCTTTTTCATCTCCCACCTGGCCCTCCTGGCCTGTCTTTTTAGTTTAAATAAAATCCGTTCTAAGCATATTCATGCTTTCTGTAGCAAAGCAATAGCTAAATGACAAGAAATGCCAAAAAAAAAAAATTCCAAAAGATCCACCACTTACTTGTGTGACACCTTCAAAAAGCCTACCTCCAGAATACAGCAGGGGTCTAACCACAGCTTCTTCTGTATTAAGCTTGCCAGGTGCTAGGCTCTACCAGCAAAAACAAACTAGGTAGTCACAGAATTTAAATAGAAGACAAAAGCTTTCCTCTTAGAAGAGGCAGAAGCCTGTTTAGCAAAATAAGCACACAGGGACAAACATCACTCACCATTTGTCGTGGGCTAGCCCTTTCTTCCTCTCTCTTCTGCACAGCAGGTTGATCTCTGAGGAGGCCAGAGTTCTGCTTTCACGACGAGCAGATTATGCTTCCATATATGCTTGGGATTGGGGGTTCTCTTTCACCATTCATCTTTTGTAACGGTTTACATCTAGCTTTTTTTGATTTGGTAGTTCATTACGCTGTCTTCACCATCACTCTGCAAAAATGGCGATGATTTAAACGAAGTGAAAGGGAGTCAAAAAAGCAGGCCTATTTTATGTCTCAGATTGCTTTTCTGCACAGAATTACTTTGGTACTGTTGCTTTATAATACTTCATGCCTCAGGGCTGCAGTTGTCTGAAATATTTTCTCATGTGATCAATTTTACATCCTCAACAGAAAAATCTCACTGGATTGAGAAATGTAGTATTTATAATTTTAAGGAATTGCGCTGTTCTTTAAGCATTCAAAAAATTATATTCCTCTTAAAACTGTTGGTGTTGATTGCATTTGTTAAGCACTCCTCTTACCCAGCATTGAAAAGCATATGCCACTGTTCAGCAAATGTTATGTCATTTTTGCAATATGATGGTATCTATTCGAAAGCATCATTCCAGTTGCATCACAGTTCTAATGAATTTGAAGCCCTGTTCACAAATGTTTTATTTCAGATATCAGATTTCCACTGATTTCAATGACGCATTTTAAAACTAATACTAAAATTATTCAAAGCAATTCTGAAGCTACTGTAAACTGTTAAAATGTCACCATGACTTGCACAGCATAAAGCAGTATCATGAATTTCTTTGTAGCAAGCATTGTGCCAGTTGCTCTAGGTTCACAGATGCTGATTATTTGACCATTTTCACCAGCCTCCCTCATTTCAGTTTGCTTCTTACACATGCTTCAGTATAGCTGCAGTTCCCAGCATATTCTTCAATGCAATTACCTCATAAACAGAAACCACAATTAAATTCTATGTTTCCTGCAGGTAACACTGGCCAAAATTAAAATATACTGAACTCCAATGAGATATAAACCTTTCTGCTGAATTCAAAGGATCTTAGAACTCAGCAGGGAGTGCACCAATTATTTCAAAAGAAACCTGCATGTTGTGTAAGCTGTAAAGTTAAGTACATGGCAAATATGAATCTACATCCTTTCTCTACAGGCTGAGGTAGTATCCTCATGTGACATTAATGTTTCTGTCCTTCAAAGACCTCGCCAGTATCTTCAGGCAAGAAGGAGAAAATGAAGATCTAATAGCAATATTTTTTTTTTTAATTGCAAAAACATTTGTGTTGTGGCAAAAAATAAACCTTATTATACATCATAAAGAAAAAGGAAACTTTCTCTAATTCATCTTAAAAGCAATAACTAACTGAATACTGAAATGTGATTATTCCTTCACATGCTAATAAGCTCAACTGAAAATGTCTGTTTTGTTTTTTTTTTTTTCTTCTCTAGGTCCCTTAGTATTTTTTTTTCTTAACATCCATGTACCCTGTTAGCTGCCTGTTACAGTCCTTTACCATATGTTAAGTGTTTTAAATATTTGCTACAGAAAGAGCTCCTGCAGTATGTTAACCTTTCCAACCAAGGGATTAAGGGCTGTTAACAGGCTTTTAATGATATTTGGAAATGTAAAAAGGTTTCCTAAATAAAATGCCCAAACAAACAAGCAAAAAAAAAGGTAGTAAGTGTAAGTGAAAACAAATACCTTGTAGCTAAGATATGGAACAACCTCTTCCATTGCAGAATTTATAAACTGTAGTTACTTCAAATTAAATAATTGGATTAGAGTCTTAAAAAAATCTAAGGATATGACTGTAACTGAAGGAAGTCACCAGATAAAAGTTTTGTACGATACACTCTACAACTCATTTAACAGAAGTGACTGTTCATCCTCTTAATATAAAGTATGGAGGCTCTACTCTTTAGTTTAAATTATTCTTTGAAAACAGCTCTCTTGTTCGATATTGAATTAAGCTTTTCCTGAAGAAGCATGTTATATCAGCAAGGGAATAAAAAATAACAACCTGCTTTTTATTAACAACCATACACCTAACTCTCAGTAAAACCTTCACCAAAGTCTCAAAACACCTGCAGTATGAGCAATTAGCTTTGATTTAACTTTGATTCAATTCTGCACATTCGTAAGAAGTTCGTGTAGGAAAGTGTTCCTTTAACAAAAAACATACCTGACCTTTTCAAAGTACCAAAAAGGGAAGATATTACTTGCTGCAAATGTGTGAAGGACTCACAGGTTGTATCTCCACAAATGTTTCTGTTGTCCTCTCTAACTTACATAAATCCCTTTACGATACCAAAAAATTTAACATCTCCTAGGCTAGGCCTAGCAGCTGCATAATCAACACATGGACCACGAGTTCAAAGACTCCTCACTGGTAGTATCACCATCTCCCTAGACTTCCCTGAGACCTATGAAAAAGTCAAGGAAATATTTTGCAATCTTAGAAGTCCAATAGGCTACAACTGGATTAACCTACCCAGGGAGAAAAAAAAAAAAATCAACAGGCAAAAGCAGGCAGACTGCGGAGTTGTCAGATGTTTAGGTATAAGATGTCTGACAGATACATAGAGGTAGGGTAACTGTCAAAATGAATTTAACTCAGAATCTTCCTTAAAAAGGATCAAGGCAGCTAAAGCTTAAAAGGGAATATAATTAGTCCAACAGTACAAACAGATTGCATTCTTGTTCAGTCATACAGTAGGCAAGAATCATATACAAGATCCAGGTGTTATCTGTCCACAACAGCTGTCCAATCAGCTCATTTGCCTCAGACAGTACAAAAAGTCGAAGTTTTCTTCAGGCTACTTACTGAGAAATGGCTGAAAGGCATTTATAGAATCAAAGAATGGTTTGGGTTGGGAGACCTTAAAGATCATCGAGTTCCAACCCCCCCTGCCATGGGCAGGAACACCACCCACCGGACCAGGTTACTCAAAGTCCCATCCAGACTGGTCTTGAATATTTCCAGGGATGGGGCAGCCACAGCTTCTCTGGGCAAGCTCTTCCAGTGTCTTGCCATCCTCACAGTAAAGAATTCCTTCTTACTGTCTAATCTAAATGTCCACTCTTTCAGTTTAAAACCATTACCCATCATCCTATCGCTCCACTCTCTAATAAAAATTCCCTCCCCATCTTGCCTATAGGCCTCCTTTAGGTACTGGAAGGTCACTACAAGGTCTCCTCAGAGCCTCCTCTTTTCACCAGGCTGAACAGCCCCAACTTTCTCAGCCTGTCCTCATAGGAGAGGTCCTCCAGCCATCTTTGTGGCCCTCCTCTGGACTCGCTCTAACAGGACCATGTACTTCTTAGGCTGGAGGCTCCAGAGCTGGATGCAGTACTCCAGACAGGGTTCCACAAGAGCAGAGTAGATCTACAAGCTTGCTGAGAGTGCATTCTATCTTATTGTTTATGTTCTTAAAAAAGATATTAAACAGTAGTGGTCCTAAGATCAACCTCTGGAGAACACCACTAATGTGCAACTCACCTTTAGATGGACTTCACAACACTGGTCACAACCTTCAGTCAGTTTTCATTTTACCTCGCTGTCTATTTATCTAGCCTATACTTCATCAGTTTGTCCACAAGAATGTTACGACAGAGAAATTTGATGATGTTCAAGGTAAATGACACCCATTCTTCTCTCCTTGTCCACCACACAAGTCATTTTGTCACAGAAGGCCATTAGGTTGCTCAGGCATAATTTTTGTTTTGTAAATCCAAGATGACTACTCCTAATCACTCTCTTAATACGTTTGGAGTTCCATCTCTTCTATGCTTTCATCTGATGTTTGAGTTTTGTCACAAGCTCTTTGTTTACCCACATAGGCCTTCTGCTACCTTTTCTTGGCTATACACTATTATGTCATGACATGCTAAATGCAAACAGGAAGAAGAAAAAAGAAAATGTAAAATGAAATCCATGCTATAGATCCTGCTAGTTCATACAGTCTCAGCAAACTTGCATGTCAGCTACACTGCATGAAGGTGAATCACACGTGAAAAGGAAGCTTGGTCTCACTTTTGTTCTCTTTGTAAAACAGAATCTGCCTCTGATAAATTACTGTTCTTGCCCTAAATTCTCAGCTGGTATTTATTCACTCACACAGCTCCACTGAAGACAAGGCAGCTAGTCTCATTTGTACTTGCTTAAAATATAGCTCATTAGAATCTTCCTTACTATGCTATTCATTAAGTGTGAATGTCAATGATTTCTTTCCTAATAGAAATTAAGCTTATCTGATATCCTAAATGTTTACCTGGTACACCTGGAAGCTTAGAGGTCGTGTTTGTTTATTAAAAAATTACTTTCTCTGAAAAGTAATTTTCTGAAAAATTATTCTGTATTTCAAAGTAAGCAGGTGCAACCGGAGAACTACTGCTACATCACCGTCTCATACAATGGGCAACCGAAAGCAGAAAAGTTTACATGCTACAGTAAATTCTTGCTGGATAAATTCCATACTGTCACTAAAATGTTGAACAGAGCAAGTCAATCCAATGAATTTGATATTTCTTACACTACTAAAAACAAAAAATGAGTTTTTAATACTGAAGGATGAGGTGACTCACATCTCTTACAAAAGAGACATAAGATGATTTCATTGTGTAAGCAAAGACTAAACAATGCAAATTAATTAACCATTTAAGTCTCCTTGTGTTTTTAGTGTCTGGTAAAAGGTCATTTTTTAGTTATTTGTCACAGTAATAAAATACGAGGTGTCTTTTCAAAATAAAGTTCGTTCAGGGAATATTACTATCTCCATTTCTCAAGAAAAAAAAAAGCCTCTTTTTACATGGATGCTCATTACAACGCTCAAAATGCTAACTTCCATTTTTTTGGTTAAACAATGAAATAAACAATATTCAATCCAGCAATCAAATTCAGTCAGACAATCAAATAAAAAAAATGTTTTTACAGAGGTTCAAAAAGCACAAAACAAGATAGAAACTCCCAACAAAACCTAACTACAAGTAGCTAAACCAATCTGAAAAGTCTGAGTGACAGCAAGAGAAAAAAGTATTGCCTCTCAAGGATGAACAAGATTAACATAAAGACCAAGTGACAGGCAGATCCCATCAAGGCCAAATCTGGAAAAGCCTTCCAAATACCAAGAATATGGTGATTGTAGCAGCTCAAGAAGCTCTAAGGAAATCTTTGTAAACATGTAAGTGCTATACAGGTTCCAAAGGATGAAGCTTTATTTATTACAGATATCTGGTATTACTAACTGACTGACACTTCTGAAATAAAGATTTCCAGTTTCTTCAAGATTACCATTTAGTGAAAAACTAAAATTGCAAGACTGTGAGTTAATTGCACAATTTCAATGCATTTCTTAAAAAGAAAACACTGACCCAATCTTAAAATATGAGTTAGAAAGTTGAGAATTTTTTCATGCTTCTCCAGTTTAATGGCAGTAAGTAAGGTTATAAAATACTGGAAAAGGGCAATTATAATGCCTATGTTTAAAACGTTAAAAGAAGAAAAGGCATCTTATCTTTAAATTTAGGAAAGCTTGTGAGACAATTATCAGGTCATCAATAAACATCTGAAATGTAAGAAGCAACTAAAACTAAATATGGATGCGTTTTATGTGACAGGGTAAAAGACCTATAGGAGAGGCAAAAATCCCCTCTGAATAACTTTCAAATCCATATGCATAAGTATATGGAATTCACACTTCCTGTATAAAAGTTCTATTTAAGGATGTACATTTATAAAAATATAAAGAAGTAAACATTCTTTATTGTAAAGGGCTTTTAAAATTATTTGTTATAGCTTTATAGACACGTACACTTTCCTGGTTTAATGCATCATGAATATTGGTAGCTCTCATTTGATTCCTACAAGCTTTGACCACAACCTTTTTAATCAAGCTGTGACATTAACCAAGCAGTTTTCCAAAAAGAAAGCTCCCCCTTTCTTTTTGGCTCTGTGCTAACTCTGTTTGGGTGGTTACTCATTAATTTAGTACTTACAAATACCACCATATTCCTCCCTAATTTGTTCTTCAATCACACGGAGGCTTCAAATTAACTTTTGACACTTTCTGCTAAAATGTTAATTAAAATGGTACAGAAGTAATGTTGATTATTTACAGAAAAAGTTGATTACTGACCTCCAATGTGACAGCAATGGCTTACAAATTTCTATTCTTTCTCCACTTTTCTCAAATGGGAAGGATTACAAGATACTACTTTTTTTTTTTTCTTTTTTTTTTTTTTTTTTAAATAAGCATAGTATATAGCCGGTCCTCATTATTTCTGAATATTTCCTCTAGTGCTTTGAAGAATGTCTGGAAGTAGACCACTGCATTATAAATGTGCTTAATCTGAACCAATATGAAAATAATACTTTAAAATTTCACTCTGTATCTCATAAGTCACTCAGAGAAAACATTTTTGTACTTTCACACCCTCATTATGAATAATGCAAATAGCCAATTAATAGAAAATGTTCTGAATTATGAATTAGGACCAAATTAAAAATGCAAAATTACAGTAAAACAATGAATGCTTGTTGTAAATTCCCCTTCCAGACAGGTAACCATTTTAAACTACTACTGCTATCCGCGTTTGATCTATATCTTTGTCTATTCTTATGGCTAATGAGGAACAAATTACTTATTACTCATGAATGACACTAACTACCCACTCTTGCACAAAAGAAGAAAATTACAATTCACATTTAAATGAGATTTGAAATGTTAATGAACAGAGCCAGTACTCTAATTATCTATACAAATACATTAAATTAAGGTGAACTTTAGTAGATGAATTACTTCAAAACCATACTCCCGTGTTTGTGCAGCAGCATTAGTGAGGAATAGTTCAGTACTTGCAGGATAATTCCCAATAACTGGGGGTCAAGAATGGGCAAACAACTCCACTATGTATTTAATATCATTTGATAGATCGTTAATCATTATCTTACACATGCAAAAATATCATACAAAATACATCAAAGATATTTGATATTTTCTTTACATTTATGTAGAATTTTATAATTAGAGTGTGCTTTTACCTGGAGTCAGTTGGGCCCAGATGGACATGGAATCTTGGCCTCTATCTCCAGTTGCAATGCTTAATTTCCCTTTGCTTGCTTTTTCCATATAATTGTTATTTAAAGTACATGAGAGCAGGATGGTAAAGAAATTCACAGGAATGCTGTGTGCGCACACGTGCAAACTGTTTTTACTGCAGTTCTAGCTCTGTCAGGAGAAATCAAGAGAAATCATTAAGTTTTCCTGACTGAAGCAAACATTTTCTTTCCTTCCAAAACACTCGAGTTTTTCTTTTTTGGTTTCATTTATTTTAACTGTTCTGCACTTTGGCCCATTCCAGATGTCATTAAAAGATCAAGAAATCAACAGAGAACAATCTGTACCATGATAAAACTTTTTTTTTTTTTTGTTCCTAACTCAGTAGCAATTGCTGATGCCTGGAAATATTTGGTGGTTTGGTTTGGTTTTTTTTTGTTTTTGTTTTTTTGTTTTGTTTTGTTTTGTTTTTTTTTTTTGGTTTGTTTTTTTTTCTTTTTCTTTTTTTTACACTGAGAAAGGTCTTCACTGAAATGAATCACTGATAGCGAATTATGCATAGATTTAAACTATCTGAATCCACTTTTTTAATCATTACTGCTATTACTATCTTCTGCTTCTCTAATAATAAGTTATAAGTTAAGAAATAAGATAAGAAGATAAGAAGCTCTCAAGATTTATTTTTAAGAAGGTTCAAAGTTCAGCATTCTGCAGGTAGACTAGGTCAATACCAATTCGAACCACAGCATCCAGCAAATGAGTTTTATGAGAGGGTAGCAAAGCTGCTCATGATTAAAAAATAGAATAATACTTGCAGGTTAACTGTTAATTACTCACAGCATTTGGCTCACATGTTTTGCATTGAATATAGAGAGATGAGACTTATCTGGCCATGCAAAAAAATAAAAGGGCATACTGGCCAAAGAATTTCAAACATTACAGTTAAAGTCAAGATTTCTGAGGGACTGCTTAACTAACTTTCTATTCTAAGCAGAAATTCCCCATCAGATTATAAAATTAACATAAAAAATGGAAAATTCTTTTCTTTTTTTTTTTTACTCTTTGAGTAGCTAACACCTCCTGTGAAAAAAAGTTAACACTTTTTATTACTCTA
This sequence comes from Thinocorus orbignyianus, assembly GCA_013400375.1. NCBI lineage: Eukaryota > Metazoa > Chordata > Aves > Ciconiiformes > Thinocoridae > Thinocorus > Thinocorus orbignyianus. Next base: position 1,040,645 of record VXBW01002702.1, on the reverse strand, counting down.
GATTATGATAGGAACCAGGCAACTACAAATAATAGAGTAGATAAAGGGCCATACCTCTTGCACCACAGCCAGCCTGGCTAATAATAATATTAATTTCTCTTAAACATTGCATTCCTGGATGAAAAGCTCCTGCAAAAATCCAGAAACCTTGCAAAAGCTACCAATTTGGGATTAAAAATTAAACTGTTACAATAATCAGGAATATCTTTAAAATGATACCTCAAAATCAGGCTTTTAAAAAATCAAAAATCAACAAGTTATGCACTTGTGTCCATCTTGGACTAATAAACTACTACCATACAACCAAATGGAAAAAGCTGGAATGCTTTTTACATAACATTTTGGTATGTAGTTTTAAAATAAAATGCCCAAGAAGCAAATTATCTAAAGGCCAACTCCTGTTTTCAATGCAAATCCTTTTTGGAAGGAACATGTCTTTGTTGCTGAAGTTTAGACAAAAAAAGCCTCTACAGCAGCTGCTCCCAACTATACACACATAACCTTTCCACATATTACAATTAGAGTAAAACCCATTATCTCTTTGCTGTATGTAGTTTTTTCCTCTTTTTCAATTTCACTGTTAGCTCTTCTTTGTACTTCCAGGACAATACTTTAATGTCTTAGTCAGGACCACTTTGATCTTTGACAGGAAAAAAGTGAGCCAAGTTGTATGTGTTTTTCCTTGATCCTGTCTCTGGAAATGCACTTCCAGTAAAATACCATTTTCTGATTCAACTTTATTCTATTCTTAGACTATGTCCATATCTCTTTTTCCATTGTAATTTTTGAGTGTTTCATTATTATTTCTATTATTCAATAACATTCAACACATTTCTTGGGCTCTGGGGTTTTACTTAGACACAGTAGGTGCTAATCTCTCCAAAATGCACAACACTTTTATACATGATTTATGCAAAAACTAGAATTTGACATATGCAGGGGATCTATAAGTTATGTTTACCTCAAATTACACTTTATATATAATCACACTAATCCCTATAAAGATGTTTTATATTGATGATCACAATTTTAAATGCTGCTGGAGTTGAGGTATCACCTTTGCATCTAAAACCTCTTTCAGGAAATTTGGAAAAATAACCCAACTTTTTAACTTCAATACTTACATACTTACAGTTATAACTGTTTGGGGCTTTTAAGGAGCAAAAAAATGTACCTCTCTGAGCTCTAGACTCTCCACATAAACCTGGAACTACTCAGCTGAAACAAGCCACTAAAAAGTCTTTCCAGCTAACAAGATGAAATGAAACTTTGAAGTCTCTCTCAGTGTCAAGAAAAATTCTACAAGCTTCAAAATGGCAATGTTTCACATGAGTAACCTGATGACAGAAAGTAAATTCACACTATAGTCATTCATTCTTGTCATTTCTGCAGGTCAAGAATGGTCCCATTTTTGTGGTTTTCCCATGACTAGTTGCAAAATTGGATATAGGAAGCTTCATTTCATTTGTATGAAAGTTTCTGAGTTAACCTTACCCAAACATTGCCCAAAGGAAAGTTACGAGTTTGAGTTAAAATTCTACATACAAAAGAAAAAACTCCACAAAATATTCGTACCATTGCCTGTTCTGTATGGTAAGTGTATTATAACTGTTGTTTACATCTTACCTTTGTTACTCCTGTAACTCAATGAAGGAAGCCAGAACACAGTATAACATCCTAATTAATACAGCTACAGGCTTTGCGATACAGCTCCTAGGTGGACAGAAGCAGAAAATAAAATACTTTGTACACCCATTGTTATTAAGAAATGGCTTAAAATTGTGTGATGACTAACAAACATCAGCGTTATCCAATGCTTTTCTGACCTTATTTCTGTGGGAAGTGTGCTTTTTCATAACAAGTGCCTTTTCTTGTCCAAATATTGCACACCAGATGATACTCCCAAGACATGGGTTGGAATATTACTTTTTCCACTAAAGCAGTTTATCAGCTGTACCTACCTGGCAGAACTCTCTGTATTTCAAAGGCTCTACTTAAAGTGTAATTGCTTATCATGTAAGGACAGTAGACTAATGATAGAAATCTGATGACTGAAGTTGTACTGGGTCTGACTGGGATGGATTTAGCTTTCTTCATAGTAGCCCATATGGTGCTATGATCTAGACCTGTGACCAACCCAGCCTTGCTAACACACCAGGGTTTTGGCTGTTCCTGAGCTCTGCTTACAAAGTGACAACGGTTTTTCTGTTTCCCACTTTGCCCCCCCAGCGAGTAAGGTGGGAGCATGCAAAATGTTGGGAGGGGATACAGCTGGAATTACTGACCCAAATTGATTGATGTCATATTCTGTTTCATATGACATCATGCTCAGCAATAAAATCTTAAGGAAAAGAGGAGGAAGGGGAGATGGTGGTGGTTATGGCATTTGTCTTCCAAAGTAAACTTTACTAATGCTGAGCCGAAGCAGTTGTTGTACATTTGCCTGCTGATGGGAAGCCATTAATGAATTCCTCCTTTGCTTTGCTTTGCGTGTGTGAGCAGCTTTTGCTTCACCCATTAAATCATCTTTGCCTTAATCCGTGAACTTCTTGCTATTTTTTTACTTTCTTCTCATTCCACAGGAGAGGAGAGGCAGCAAGAGGCTGTGGGGGTTTGGCAAATAAAATAACCTTGAAAGTGTATTCAAGTAACACTAATTTCACAAACTTACAAAGTTGTGTACTATTTTTTCCAGAGATATCTGGATAGGTGCTCAGGTACATTCATCTCAGAAGCCTTTCGTGAATGGAAAGTTGCTTTACACAAAATGCTAGTAAGTCCCATAAGAAGCCAGGAGCAGTTTGGAAGCACCAGATGTGAAGCTACACATGTATTCACCCGTAGGCTCCTAAAACTAGTGTTTATTCTGTTTCTAGCCCTGTAATAGACACTAGGGACTTCTGATGGAAACAGCTGTAGATAAGCCTGATGTGGCACTTTGGTGCCCTGAGCTGCAAAATATTTTTTGCCCGGCAATATTCTTTTGGAAAAAAATGTGGAATGTACTCAATGTAAATAATTCACTTGGTGTGAGAAAGCAACGCTGCGGCTATGTGATAATGGGAGGAGTGAACTGGGTTAAAGCAGCACACAGCAGAAAAAACTGGGACACACAAAAAAAAAAAAAAAAAAAAA
>VXBW01002702.1:1026738-1037473 GCA_013400375.1 Thinocorus orbignyianus | reverse complement strand
AAAAAAAAAAACCCAAAAAACTCCAAAGCACTCACAAATGCTTATTTAATCTAAAAGGTCAATTTTGCCTTGACCATGTCTCCTGACCCTGAGATTTACTTCCTGTGAACATCTGAATGTTAGAAACCCACTGAAATGAAGGCTGAGATTGGTGGAATTTAAGCTTAAGCATCCAAACAGTTATCCAAACCTAGTTTTGAGTCATATATTCACTCAAAAATTACAGTAAATTTCATACTAGTCAGTTAAAACAGTCACTCAGACTCAGGCAGCTGGAATGAAATAGATCAAATCTGTAGCTGCAAAACACTTAATGATTTTCAAATACCCAACCCAAACTTCAGCAGCTATACACAAAGAACTACTAAAAATCACATGCACGTGTGTGTACACCGAGACAGATGTGCACCCATGCAAGAATAGTAGAACTCTGGAACACGCAGAAAAGCTGCTATTGTTGAATAGCTACATCAAATATCTGCACTATTGACAATTATCCATTGTCAGAGGCTGATGTAGTACAGTACATTCTGTTTCATACTACAGAATCTAATGCCATGAATCTAACTTATCAGATGTTAAGGCCACATCTCCAAGGTATTAATTAACTGAGTATCAACAGCTTGTACATTTATATAATCCTTCAGAAATATACAATTTTTGCCCTCAAAATTTGGAAGCTGTTCAAAAATGGATAAATAAACAATCACTCAGCTGTCAGTTAAATTACATGAGTACTATTCTTCTATTCAACACTGTAAACAAAACTTCTACTATAAACACTAAAGCACCAAAATAAATTTAAAAGATCTTGAATTTTGGGAGCATCTGGTTATTCCTAATACTGCATGCATTAGATGTAGCAGAGCTTCTGCTTATTTTATCAAATGTGTCAATCACCAACTTAAATCAGATAATTTTGTCTTTTCCACAGAAATTTCAATGTAACTATGTTTTACTGTATCTCATTATCTTTTGCATTTTTCATTTCATTCATCAAATGCATTTCCGTTTTCCTGCCATTATAATACAACATCCTCCACAGGCATGTAAATATTTTTGATTGAGCTGTAAATGGTGACAGGCACTTGAATTACAACTGTACTAGTCAATGACCTGGTGCAGAATTTACCAGAGTGAGTTCAAGGAGGCACTGCCTCCAGCAGCATCCAGGATCTGAGAACCCAAAATTCCTGCCTGGCCACCAGGACCTGGCCGGGTGCACAAGAGATCTTACCTGGTCTTCAGTAAGGCCTTTGATACAGTTTCCCACATTATCCTCCTGGAGAAAACTGGCTACCCATGGTTTGGATGGGACTACTCTACACTGGGTTAAAAACCAGCTGGAGGGCTGGGAATGGTGGTGAATGGAGTTAAATCCAGTTGGAACATGAGTGGTGTGTCCCAGGGCTCGGTATTTGGGCCAGTTCTCTTTAACATCTTTATCAATGATCTGGATGAGGGGATTGAGTGCACCTTCAGTAAGTTTGCAGATGACACCAAGTTAGGTGGAAAAGTTGACCTGATTGAACGTAGAAATACTTTGCAAAGGGATCTGGACAGGCTGGATCGATGGGATGAGATTCAATAGGGCCAAGTGCCGGGTCCTGCACTTGGGTCACAACAACTCCATGCTTTGCTAGAGGCTTGGGGAAGAGTGGCTAGAGAGTTGCCTGGCGGAAAAGGACCTGGGGTTGCTGGTCAACTGTGGGCTGAACATGAGCCAGCAGTGTGCCCAGGTGTTCAAGAAGGCCAACAGCATCCTGGCATGGATCAGGAACAGTGTGGTAAGTAGGACTTGGGAGGTGATCATCTCCCTTTACTTAGCATTGGTGAGACCCCATCTCATGGACTATGTCCAGTTTTGGGTCCCTTGTCACCAAAAAGACATTGAGGTGCTGGAGCAGGTCCACAGGAGAGCTACCAAGCTGGTGAGGGGTCTGGAGAATAAGCCTTGTGAGGAGAGGCTGAGGGAGCTGGGGTTGTTCAGCCCAGAGAAAAGAAGGCTGAGGGGAGACCTTATCCCTCTCTACAACTACTTGAAAGCAGGTTATAGAAAGGTGCAGGTCGGTCTCTTCTGCAAAGTTACAGGCGATAGGACAAGAGGAAATGGCGTCAAGTTGTTCCAGGGGAGGCTATTAAGAGGATATTAGGAGAAATTAGGAGATATTAGGAGAAATTTTTACACTGAAAGGGTTATTAAGCGTTGGAATGGGCTGCCCAGGGAGGTGGTCGAGGCATCATCCTTGAAGGTGTTCGAAAGATGAGTTTACGTAGTGCTTAGTGACATGATTTAGTAATGAGTTGATGTTTTTTATCAGAGTTAGGTTGATGGTTGGACTAGATGATCTTAAAAGTCCTTTTCAGCCTAGACAATTCTATGATTCTATGATTTGCATAGAATACAGGTACATAAATTATTCTCCCAGACTGTGATCTAAGCTGTACCCTCTGTACAGAGAAGAAACAATAAAGCCCCAGCTACACAGCATTTGCTATACTTGTGTAGCAAGTATAGCATCATCAGGCTATGGGTACCAAATGTCTGGGAGAATGAGAGGGTCTTCAGGATGCTGGAATTATATCATCTGCCTTCCCACAACAAAAGAAAGATCTAAAAGGTCAGGACATGCGCCTGGATGCTACCTGCTCCTATACTGACTCTGCTTTCAAATAAATTTTAATATGGTGTAATTCCACTGACAACAGTGGAAATACAGCTAAATACCATAAAGATAGTAAGAGGATAACCAGCCCCTGTATTTGCAAAAGTAAAATTCAGTAGATCTAATAATGCAGAACTGACTCCCCTGGAAAGGTCATGAGTGTTTAATGTATATGCAACACGCATTGTACTACACTTGCTATCTAATTGTAGAAAAAGGTCCTTTCGTTTATGACAATTCACAATCTCACAAAAAGAGTACATAAAATATATGCATATACTTCTGTTACACCTGCTAACATTTAAATGTATATACTTTTAATGTTTTTATACATTATGTATTATTGGGACAGAATGGGTAACTTGAATTTACAGGCAGTCTTAAGTCAATAGTGAACACCAGTGGCATGCAACAGCCTTTAGCCTTCTGACTTACTCCTCAGCTGAAGAGGCATGGCATTATTTTGTTATGATTACCAATTCAGAACATATTCATAACTAGCAGACGTTTTCCTCTTGGTTGCTTGGCAATTAGAGGATGTTGCTGCAGCTGAATTTTGCACCTGGACAGCACAATGACCAACTCAGTTCTGTAAAAACCTTTGACTTACAAAGATTATCCCGTAGTGCAAATGATCATTTTGAAACTAACACTAGATCTGTGTGTCAAGGATAATGAATTAATCTTGAATCACTGGTTAATGCAAACAGATAGTATTTCATTTCCAACTACTATGTGAATACATAAAGAATACAGCTAGAAGAAAACAGGATAACATTCTCCACTGCTGCTGATAATATTAGAGAACTCTATCATACAGTCAGTTTCAGTGATATTATTAGCTTTCCTCTTCAACAATGAAGTAACTCTTTAAGTTTGTGTCCACTGTGAAAAATAATAGCATGCAACTTGCAAGCTGAAAGTTATTTCTGGTCATGTACCTTCAAAAAACAGCAAACAAGCTGAACAGCTCTTGATTTATAGTGATTATGAAAATACAACAGCAAAATGCTAGTGAGGAATAAGCCAGAGAAATTTAAACAAAATTAAAATGACGTGCTTGCAGAAAGAACTAAAAAAGCATTGACATTTCAATCTGGTATATTAACTAACTTGCATATATACCTAGCAAAGTCTGTAAGCAAGGATTTGTATATGCAAATCTGTCAGCAAGTACATGCACTACTTAACCAAGCCATTCCATTTGGCAAAAAAGAAGAGAACAAAGAAATTAATGCCCCAGTTCTGATAATAATCACTACATATCAATCACAGACTTCTGTTCTGCACTGAAATACCTGACTGCCAGACTGTAGGATCTCCAGACAGCGCTCTGAGCTTTGCTTCTGCTATATCAGTGAAACAGTTTGAGGTCCAAGAAGAAAATTATGCCTCTTTAACCTTTCTCAGTCTTCCAAAAATGAAAACAAGCAGCCTCATTTTTGTTTTATTCAAGGGATTGATAGGAAGAGAATTACTCCTAGTATTTAAAAACAAAAGGTCTGAATGTATAATTTAAGAACTAGTAAGGTTTGATGGAATTGAGTCCTTTGGAAAGTAGTTTAACGCATGCATATTTAATGTATATTGAAAATGTATATTACAAATACAGCCTAATTCCTTCCTATCAGATTAAAACCATTAGTGAGAGAACACCTTTGAAAAAAATAGTTGTTTCTTTATAAAATAGTGTGAAGTGCAGTTAAAGAAAAGGTAACAGCCCAAATGTCAGTACCGAGGCAACTAAACACTGCCTGCCACATACCATCACTTTAAGATGATTCCTTTCTTATGCCAGGAAGAATAGACCCCATCACTAACACTTTCTGTGTCCAATCACTGTGAACTCATTTGTTATTCATTGAAACATCCATCAAGGATCAAAATAGATTCATTTGCTATTCATGACGCTCCCATATGCACTTCTGCAGGTCTTGCACTGTATTTCAGCATTTAAATGACAGATTGTACAGTTGGAAGTAGCATTACATATTAACACTTTGAATACTTCCTTGCACCCTAGTCCAGAAAGACACATGAATATATGCTTGAATGGAATTAGACATCCATTTAAAGTTAAGTACATAATTAAATATGGACACAGAGGAGGGGAAAATCCAGAATACACACTCCTATGTCCCCAGTACAGGGGGAAAGTTTTTTTACTGGAGCACTTTGATGATTTAGGGCTTCAGAAACTCCCTAGAATCTTAGGATAGGAAGCACATAAAAAGCCACAGGAAGCAACAAGCTAGTCATAAATATGTAGCGCTTACCCAGAGAGGTTTGTGGGTCGTCGTTCCCCCCAAAAAATTAGTAATATATATTAGTAAGATAAAGACATTATAATAACAATATTGCATACTATGGTACACTCAGTGGGAAAGCAAATTTTGAAGGACTTGTGGGAATTTGTTTTTTAAAAGAGATAACAAGAAAATCCTTAGAGATCTGGAAACAGATTTTTAGAGAAATTAAATCATAACCTGGGACTATCTTCGCAGCATAAAAAATAATTAGTATAAAATAAAAGAAGCCTGAGGAAGCAAGGACAATAAAACAAGTACAGAGCATAAGATGGGAGTGCTTTTTTTGGGTGTTGTCTGTCTGAGCTGTTCTACACTGCAGCACGACTTTTTACAGTGCATACATCATCTTCTGTGATGCCAGGTAGACGGACAGACATCATCTATCATCTTGTCCAGACGAAGAGGATGCTAAACTGTGTTCCCAGTTTTCTAGGCCTGTACACTAACCATTTTTGTTAAAGGCAGCAGCAATCACAATTCCAGACAAGTAATTTCCCCCTCCCTTCCCTTCCAAAGGCAGTATGAAGATTGAACAGACTGCTATGTAAGCATTCCAGCTGTTACACATCACATTTTGAGATGTTTTAATTTTATCCCACATTTCACTCTGAGGCCAAGGGCTTACCACAGGCATCTGGATTCTACCTCAAAGTACAGGTAACTCAAATTATATTCCATGGGACCCAAGCACTCATGGGCATGCCCCTTTCCTTGCATGCTGCAAGAACAAAACAGATATACAACACCACTGATCAGAACTGCAGAATACCTAACTACTTTGACACTGCAGCAAACCACTGTATAAGTCACAAAATCAGAGAGGATCAACCAACTTCACAAATTTTGACACATTCTATAAAGCCTGATATCTGTGAGAAAATCTTAAATATAGAGATAAAAGTGAAATTTCTATCTTTTTCCTTAGCAGTTGCTATGAGAAAACACTGGTAGGAAGTTTAAATAAGAAGCACCTTGTAACATTGTTAGACCTTATTTAAAAGCAAAACTCTACTGTCCCATTCTTATGCTAAATAATATTAAAAGCTAAACCACTAGTTATTCATATTTAAAAATTCTCCAAATTTTGTATGTCAGACACTATTTTTTCAATCGTTTGCCAGTAACTTGCATATCTGAATCTTTCACGTCCTTTGCACAATGCCAAGTTTTCAGTGACTTAATTTAACAGTTTTAAATGACAGGAACTTAAAATTTTAAAATATATATACCTACACAGACAATGAATTTTTAACTTACTTGAATTTGAAAAAAATGAGATACTAAATCTTTGAGTAAAATATTTATTCATATTAGAAATAGACAAAAGAGAGTAACTCATGCATAACTCAGGACAAGGCAACCATATCATGCAAAGAAAAAAGGTTTTCATTTCTTGACTTTTCCTCGTATTTCATAGCTGATTATTATTCATAAAATGGAAAGGACAAACAAAATAAAATAAACATTACATGTTTTTCCTAGGGTGTTCTGACTTTTGTTTATGTTTCACCACAGTCTGTTTTAAAAACCTCTTATCTAAGAATAATTGCTATGCTATGTAAGTCCAAAAATAAAGTTAAAATAAGTTTTATTTTATAAATTGAGTGGTGAAATTGGTACAGTAGAGAAAATACTATTTACACTTTAAATAAATGAAAAATAATAAACAGTATCAACCTTTATTCTAAACAACTCTGGTTGAAACTGTTGGCAAAACCTATTGAGCTGTCCATCTCTTCCTAGGAAATATTAGTAATTTAAATTCCAAACAAGACAGTAAAAATGCAAAATAAGAAGTGTTTTGTCCTTACGAATACTACTAGGCCTGAATTCAGGGAACACTCTTTATTATGCTAACACACATCACTCCACACACTCGGTTTGCAGTGGTTTACTGCCCAGCAAGGGCAGAGGAGGACAAATTCTTATGAAAATATCATTATTTAAAATAATTCAAAGATACAGATTACTGCAACAATATACCTATAGAGCTATCAATGCCCAAAATAACCAGTTTAAATCTGAATTAGGCTTGAAAATGAGATTCTGAGACACATTTTAAAGTTTTACATGGTTCAATAAATTCTGAACATTCACCCTGAGGTTTTGACCATTCTCTGCTTATGCCATACACACCACACAATGGCCCTTGCAGAACTCCAGTGGCAGCTCCACCTGGAACACTGATTTCTGAGTGTCCACTCTGTCACCTTACCCACTGTTGCTTCTAGTTCTTGTATTCGTGTTGAAATTTATTTGTGTCTCATGGAATTGTCAGAGTTGGAAGGGGCCTCTAGAGGTCAGCTAGTCCAGCTCCCCTGCTAAAGAACTTGGGAGGTGTTTTTTTTCCAGCACTTCCCACTATCATACTTGCTCTGTCATACTCCATTTCTATTTTGGGAAATCATTATATTTAAAATTGAAAATATAAGCACAGAACAAGGGCACATCTTACTTTCTGTATTACAACAGTGAAATTCTACTTGGTTCAGGAACAGGACACAACAGAAAAAATATGGGGAAATACAAAGGGAAAAAATTGTCTTCTGAAAGAGATTTCTCTTTGGTAAACCGTCATGAAGCTTCCATGTCTTCTTCTCTTGCTCTGTCTTCACAATAAATTGTCCACAATATCACTGAAAAACTACATGTTATGAAACTCAAGACTGACAAAAACGTCATAGATTCATAGAATCATCCAGGCTGGAAGGGACCTCCAAAGGTCATCTAGTCTGACCTCCCTGCAGTCGCAGGGACAACCCCAACTAGACCAGGTTGCCCAGGGCCTCATAGAGCCTCACCTTGAATATCTTCAGGGAAGGAGCCTCAACCACCTCCCTGGGCAACCTGTTCCAGTGTTTCACCACTGTCAGAGTAAGGAACTTTTTCCTAATATCCAATCTAAATCTACTCACAATAAAGAATCCAGTTTTATTAGGAAACTCTCCTAGTGCTGCCACTGAAGTAACCCAAGGTCCTATAGACGCCCAGAACATGTTAACCAATGGATTTCTGACCAAGCTACTTTGTTACTAGGTATCGTCTTAGGACAATGAAGCATGTCCTTGCTGGCACTCCACACCTGTCAGCATCAATATGTTTGAAGATCCTGTCTGTGGCACAAAGACCTTGAAGAAAACTTCTTGGTACACATACTTTCTACAGTGCCTCTCAACTTTGACCCCTCCTGTGTTGTCTATTAAGATAAGCAAAGGGAATAGGAAAATAACAATACAGAAGCAAGAAGCAGCAAAAGTGACAGACACAGGGCAAGTAGTATGGACCACAGTGGCTTGAGCTGGAGGGAAGAAACCCTGCCCAGTGAGAGATAAAAAGACCAACAACAATAATGGAAGGAAAGGGTCAATAAAGTCACTGTGAGGAGTCTCAGTGGTGGCTCTGGAAGCTTCATTTCTATGTTTAGATGGTTCTTTGAGTCCCTCAGGAGGATGTGCCAACAAAATACACAACTAACACTTATTTCCATCCCTTTCAATATCCAGGTACATATAACCCCTGTCCTGTGGCTTCAGACAAACTCTGGGACTGACTTCAAAGTTATGCCTGACATTCTCCATTGTTTCTCCTTTCAACCAACAGCAACATACTCTCCTCCTTTGATGAAAAATCCGTCTGATCAAAGACTTACTCAGTGAGGTTCAAAGTACCACTACTGCATACCTCATGCATTCCAGCTATAACATTGCCTGGAACTACTTTCTCCATTCGGTACAGGATTCTTCAGTGCTAATAACTGAACAGTCCCCCAAGGACTCTGTAAGACAGAGATAACGCAACGCATAGTGACACAAAGCCTGATATGCCAACATATGGTGAAGAGCAACTACAGCTATTCTTCCGAAAGCACAATACTGCCTGCCAGAGACAAGTAGCTAGCAGCACACGCACAGTTAGAGAACACAGATGCAATTGTTAGTAATGAAACTTCACGTTTGAAAATGTTTTCATTTTTTTGCAGTTTGTAACTCAAAGGAGGCCTCCATGAACCACTTCTGCTGTAAAAAGCAAGAATTTCCTGATGAAAACATTTTCAAAAACAGCCTAAGTAACTGAAGTTGCTATACCCTCTTTGCATAATTGACCTGTGTATTTCTGAAAACATCAATCTATATTTATTTCACAAATATTATTGCTATTGTCAAATGTTTTTCCCAGGTATTTGAAACACTTAAACATTCCAGTTAATATCCCATTCTACATTCTGCCTAAAACTTCCTACACAGCCGTTCTTTTACCTCCTCACATTAAGAGGAAGAAACTAAGAGCAAGACAATCAGCATAAGATCACTGAGTTAGAACTCCTAAGCAGAGCCTCTTGCTATGGAACACCCTTTCATGATCTAAGAGACCTTCAACTTAAAAAACCCCAACAAAACAACACAACAGGAAAACAAACAAACAAACACACACACAAACACGAGAAAAATATCATGGCTTCCTTCCTAACAATTGTATTATTGTATTTGGTGGAGGACTGTTCCAGAATTTCTTTGCTCATACAACCGTGAGTCTTCCAGTTTCTGACATATATATTCAGGGTAAACTAATACCCACTTATCTGGTGTTGGCATGCCCCTTCAGCTAAGTAGTTCTTTTCTTTCCAGATAGATTTAGAAATTTCACTATCATCTCATCTTAGCCTTTAGTTTGCTAGAGTAAACAAATCAAGCCTTTTCAGTCCAAGGTCATCTCTGGCTCATTATTCTTGTGACAGTGTTCTTCTGCACTTGCAGCTGCTCCAGCTTTAGTTTGACTTTCTTCTTCTCTTTCTTCTTGAATATAACGCTTCAGAATTTGTTTCATCAATATCTTAATAGCATCAGTTGTTCCCTTTATTAAAAATCCTCCCCCAAAAGTAAACCAGTTCTTCTAATACATGGAAGGGGTTGCATTTGCCCTTTTGGCAGATGCATCACAATGGCAGTTTATAGCTGCACTGGTGTACTAAAATCTTCCTTCAGCCGCTTATTTCCAGATTAGGAATTCTCAATGGAAAAAAAAAAAAAAAAAGAATAACAGGAATAAGAGCAATGAAAACAAAAAACTATGCCACACATTCAGAATCTAATAGCGCAATGGTCTCTCTGTAATAGCCTCTGTGTCCTCCAACTTAATTTTGTCAGCAGTTTATACTGAAAATGTTTCCCTGCTATTAATGTAAGGGTCACTAATGGAAACATTTAAGAAAATTATTCCCAATGCTAACCTTTGAGAAACACTAATGATTTTCCTATGCTTGATATTTCCTCTTTCAGCATGAATAGATGCACTAACCAATTCTTTATCATCCTTCTTAATAACTTTATTGCTTCCTGTAACCTCTAATTTAAGATACAATTATGCAAAATGATCTACTGAAGGCTAAATATAGGAGGTATATCTTATTTTAATCTGGGGGGGGGAGGGGGAGGAAGCATACACTATGCTATATCACATTTACCTCCAAACCTTTACCTTCCCCATTTCTGTTCAAAACCTTGTTATTTCAGCAAGGGCACACAAGGTACACAGAAGAATAAACAACTCAATTGAAAATCAGAAGGGACAAGACCCAAACCAGCAGTGGAAAGGAAGACTAAGGACTAAGAGAAGAAGAAGAAAAAATGACAATGTTAACTAAGTTGTTAGCACTTTACGGGTCCTTCAACTGGCAATGCCCTGACATCTTTTTTGCTATGATCAGAAAATCATCAGGAAGTGACTTGGGCTGGCGAATAACTGGTTCTGACCCATATTAAA
>VXBW01002702.1:1003063-1023871 GCA_013400375.1 Thinocorus orbignyianus | reverse complement strand
AAAAAAAAAAAAAAGTCAGGGACATATGCTGGACCACAACACTTTTTCTGAGCTTCACACAATCTGAGGAACTCAGAGTCGTGATTTATATGAATGTGTAAGATAAAAGAGTCAATCACTTAAACTACCTCGCATTTTAGAAGTACCAAGCATGTTTCCATTTGTGGAACAGAAACTGGTGAAATTTAATCTAGACCAAACAGAAAATAACTGCTGAATTTTCATCACAGATGGTTCTACCCTGTTATTGTCTCTGCAAGTCCATGAGTTTAAACTATGACTCAGTCTAACTTGGCTGCACAAGTGAGTAAGGATAATACTTAACACTTGATGACAAATTCCCTGAGGAGCTTTTAATATTAAACAATATAGAATATAATACAATCACCGCAACCAATGAACATTACTATAGATTTTTCAAGATGTGGTGGCTATATTTCTTTTTTTAATTAAAACTGGGGCTAGCTATAATCCAAGTAAATCAGAAAATTGTTCTGGTTAAGAACTAGACATGTCCCACATTCTGCAAATTCTTAAAACAGAGCACCAAAATTTTTAGAGAGGGAATGGTCTGGCAAGGTTACAGGATAGATTCAGAGATTTCTGAAACTTGACACTCAGCACTTGAAGAAATTTCCAGATGATCCTTTAACTAGCCATCAAAAGTATGAACTTTAATATTAATAGCATAAGAGCTTAAACTGCATGATGGTTTCAGACTCTTTCAAACTGAAGTAAGTTCTACCTTAAATGTAAGCTACTATACTTAATCACAGTTCTTTTTGAGTGGAACCTGAATAAGATTTTTCTAAACCTTTAGGACTACCTAAGCCCCTTACCAACGTTTCAAATCCTAATATATGCTATTGGAAAAAAACATGCTGGCTGTTAGTCATGCTGATATCCTTACATAAAGAGTTTGAAATGTGAGTGTAATTATGATAAGAGAGCAGACTACCCTTCCCTAATGGTACTGTAAAGAACAAAGAGCAGAATTAAAACCAGCTCATATTAGGGTGCATAAAGAGTATGTTAACAAAAAGATATAAACAAAGTTATATGATGCTCTGGAGCAAGCTGGATCTAAAACCAGTTGCACCTCTTTAGGATAAGAATAAAACTGCCCAAGACCATGGGTCTTTCCTCAGGTTTTGTATCATTGTTCTTATGTCACAAAATCTGCAATTTTGTTAGTGCCTGAACAAATGATATTACTGGGCTTCAAGACCTGTGACACTTTTCCTCATACTATTTCTGTGAGAGCTCTTATCCTCTCAGACCAATTCAACAGCTATCTTCTGGGAAGGGGGGAGGAGAGGGAGAGAGAAGACATAGGGAAGGAGAGAGAATTCTATATTAAACAGGTTCCTCCATTCCTTGTATTTTTTTTCCTCACGTTTTCTTTACCTAAACTGCAAATCTGACAGTTGACAACAGTAGAATAGGAATATATCTTCAGAGAAGTTGACAGACAACATCTTAGATAGAATTGTCACTAATTCATTTCCTGAAGATCATGTCTATTATATATTCACAATAAAAGGAAAAAAATCCTTTTGACCCAAAGCTAAGGAAACAGATTTTCTATAAACCACTTTCTGTGGCCAGAAAAATTGCCTAAAACACACACTTAACAGAGGACTCATGATCCTCTGCTACATCCACTAGATTAAAATCTTAAAGAGCAGCAAAATCCCAGATGGTAGCCATAGGAACTTCTCATGGAGCCAGCAAGGCTATTAGCGGACACTAATATGACATTAGGTCAATCAACACATAAGAATTAAATACTACTTTTAAATAAATGGAACTCAATTTTTCATCTACTTGAGCTATTTTAGAATCATCAATGACTTTATTTTCGTATAGATTATATACATAAAGAAATGTAATGGAAAAAGTTCATTCTTTGCTGTTTACTAAAATAAGTACATAGAAAAAATACTAAAATAAAGTAATAGAAACTTTTTAATTCACTATCATGTAATTAATTATCTCATAGAAGTGCAATTATTTACCTGTTGATACATTTACGTTATTTAATGTCCATCAATAAACACAGACACTAGATTAAAAATTTGAGATTCTGATGGAATATACATTTTCTGTCAAGAGTTATAACCTCTGAGCAGCAACTGGCAAACCAATAATCTTTTTCACCAGCACTGAAAATAAATTCAGCCAAGGACAGTAACTAGCCAACCATGAAATTGTGCACTTAAGTGGACTTCACACTGACAACAGAAATGCCAGATGAAATTTATATAGGCCTGCTAGTATCACATCTGTTGGGTCTTATTCTCTAGAATCTTCTTACCCAAAATCCATTTGTAATGAAGCAGCAGTCTAACCATTTGCTGTGTCAATGTCAGTTTTCAGCATCATATTGATCAAAATTTTGTTCCCTGAAGTTTAAACAGCAGAAATTATTTCCTTCTTTCCAAACTTTCAGAAGAAAGGCGGCAGCTTATACTATGTGTGAATTTCAGGAGCAAAATAACTACCTCAGGAACCTTCTCAGAATTTTGAGGATTTGTGAAAAACCAGAAACTACTATAAAGCAACATGGTATGTAAGACTATACCACGGCAGAAAATTTATGAATACAATTTTATTTTTTTGACATATGTACTGCATATTAATACATTTGTTTAACTAGTAAATACTACTTAGAATGTTGGAAAGTATATTGGTTTTAGAAAAAGGTTTGATTCTTTTTTCCTGTAAGAAAAATTGCGATTGATAACATCAGATTTATTTTCCAAGTTTGTAATGTCCATTTTAGCATTTTCTTGGAAATCAGGAAGCTTGAAATAACTACTGGAAAAAATGCTGAAGTTGTATCTACTTCATTAATCTGAAATAACACCAAGAAATTTCTCAGTGCTCTGAAAATAACTGTTTCTTCAATCCATTAATAATGGTGGGTTTACACAAGATATGGAACAGTACATCCTAAATTACACAGAAGCCTAAGATAAAATTTTGCAAAATAAATACAATGCAGATGATGTGAGAACTATTTGAGACCAAAAATCCACAAACAGATCTATTATGGGAAGCAAATACACACTGAACGTGGTCTTCTCCCTTTATTCCTCCCACAGAAATATTTAATGCTTGCAAAAGTAGCCAGTTTCGCTTACAAGTAATTATCATTTTCCACAAGAGCAACCTTTTTTTACCTAAATTCAGTAGCCACAGCTCTGACTACCCATACTGTGTGCACAGCTTTGACATTCTGCAAAATAAACATTGAAGGCAGCAAAGCTCAGATTTACGTAGTTCTAAATCTGTAACTTGTAGCATCTCATCTGGGCAGCTGCTGCGACAGCAGAGTCTCATGCAATCCAAAGAGACTCTATTCACAGGCAACAATCCACCATTTCACTCAGTAAATATGTACAAACGTACACACACAAGCATAGGCACACTTTATTAACTGCCAAAGCAAGGTCACAAAAAAAGAAAACACCTTTCTGAAAACTTGACCCATGGGACTAGATCAAGTACAAATGACAAACAAGTTCTATTCATTTAAGTTGATTTTATGCTGATTTATATCATCAGGGACCCACTCTATTTTAAAATTACATTTCAGAAAGGAAGTCTGGTGGGAAAAATTTCCAGTTTCAACAAAGAGAGCATAGCTTCCTTCTCAGTGGAAGTCATCCTAGTGAATTGCCACCTATGCACATAACAATGTCAGTTGAAATCTAAGCTCTAGACAAATAGAAAAGGAAGTAAAGGAAGTAGGAAGTAAGTCCTCAGGCTTCCATTACAATCAAAAGCAGTTTAGATGATAGTCCAGGATTAAATATTCCTGCCAGAAAACCCCAAAATTCTTCTGCACGCTGAGCAGGTAGAAAAGTAGGCAAAATTGCCCTTGATGCTCTTTCTAGTTCAGTAAAACAAACTTTTTATTTAGATATCTGTTTGATTAATAGAAACCGTTATAATGAACTTCATTTTTATTTTGTTCTTGCACCTGACTAGGAAAGTTCACCCTATTGACTGAAATACTATTACCCCCCGGAGTCTATAAAGCCTGTACTTTTCCTGTCATCCCTTGCTGTTGACTACAGGTAGCTATCTCAGAGCGTGACAGCTCAGTTCCCTGATCCAACAGCTGTTAAATCTAGTTCATTTTGCCAGCAGATTTTGCTGTGCTGCCAGGTGAATTAAGTGTGGGGAGTAACATGAAGCCTTCTCTCTCTAGGTCCTAGTTGATTTTCAGGGAAGAGAGGATCAAGTCTCATATAGACTGCACATTAATCCATCCCGTGAATAGTGAGGGTACCCCTTGCAGCATTTTTGCCCACTTAAATAGCCTAAGGTAGGGGGGTCACCATGACCACACTCCAAGGATGCTACTAAGCAACAAGATCTGCCAGTCTTAACAATGGTTTTCTGTATACAAACCTCCCTAGTAAATTTCAATAAGCCTATTAACCATATGTCAACACCAGAAGAAAAGTACACAAACTGTGTTAAATTGGCTCCTAGCACGTTCTTAGTAATGTAGACAGGAGCTAGCTGGCACAGCAAGAGCTAGATGGCAAACAGAAAGTTATTTTCAAGAAGAGATGTCATTACAGTCACATTATCCTCTGCAGCTCATCACAATCCTGTTGGGTTTTTTTATTTTATGGCCTCTTTCAAAGTTCTGTAACAGCAAAAACAATTTTCAGTGACATTCTATACCAATCTAAGATAAGAGGAGGAAAATATTAATAACCTATATATATCAGGCCTGCCAATTATACTGTAATTTTTAAGAGTATCCATTTAAACATTCATGTAAATGGGACACTGCAGCCAGTAAAGTGATACTGATGCAAATGAAGCAGTAGTCCAGGCAGTAACTAGCCATTATAATTTCTGTTATTACTACTAGAATTCACAGTCTAAAAATGCAAAGACTGTCTATAATTCTTCTAATTCTTTCATCTCCCCAGAACCTTCAGTAGAGGGTGTATTTCCCATCTTTCTTGACACAGTCTAGTGCAGTCCATCTCCAGTTGTCAGAACAACTCTCGAATTTTATTAAGAGAATGAGCTGTCAGATTCCCAAGGGACCAATAACTCACATTACAGTTTCCTTCTACTGTGCATTCACACCATCAAAATGTTACTAATGAAATTTGAGGGTCTACTTGGAAAAAAAACAAAACAAAACACAACACCCCCCCTTTCCCCCAACAAAACTACACAAGGTGCACATAATTTCAAGGAAAAAATCAGAAATTCTGTTGTTTGCAAACTGTACATTAAGTCAGTTATACTTCCATAGCTTTGGATTTCGAGTCCCTTCTTTCTTGCATGCACAGTAACATTTTCGTTTACAAAAAAAAGCAAATAAAATCCGCCAAGCACTCCCCATTAATTTAGCATAAGTTTACTAAGATATGTAGTTCAAATAACTAATTTTTACATTTAAAGTATGACTAGTTAAAAAAGAACCGGAACACTAAATATAAAAAAATACCTAAGCAGATACAGTACTTTATATTAAATATACCTTTATTTTTGGATTTCACAAATTTGGCCGACACAGCTATTGACTTCTGGGAATAACATACCTATAACAGTGCTGTTACCATTTCACAAGAGAATTCCTGAAATTTCATTATATATAACATTTACTTTGAAGGTATTGTCTTCCTGTAATAACTGACTTCCTATAACCTCATACCTTTATTTACTTTATAGCAAATTGTGCTTATAATCATTACTGCTTGGACACCACTAGTGTTTTAATTTTCTGTATCCCTTGAGAAGCTCAGCATCCAATGTGCCTAAAGTTCAAAATAGGAATATTTTAATTGGAGCTGTGCTTCAAAAATATTAAGTTCCATATATGCTTAAGTACCCGGAGAAAAAAAAAAAAAGAAAAAAAAGTATTTTGTCACAAAAAGTGATAAAGATAAACGATGTCCTTGTTTTAAAAAGGATGAACAGAGAAACAAGAACCACCTCAATTCACAGGAGTGTTGTGAAAACTGAAATCTTCAGTCTTGGATTAACAAGTGAAAAGGGGGAAAAATATTAATGAAAGGGAATTAATTACTGTTTCTATATCAGAACTGAGTTTTGTGAAGATCATCTGTGGCCATTCCATGAGCAACAAGGATACTCTGCGTTCACTAAATTAAAACTGTCCAGCCTGTATGCTGAATAAAGAAGAGACTCTATTCCAAAACTAGTATGTGATCAGACAGGTAAAAACTTCTTGCAGTTTTAAGAAAAGTTAAGGATATAGAAGTCACAGTTATTAAACATTTGTGTTTATCCTCTTTGAAACAGTGTATAAACTTCTAATTCTAGAAAGTAAAGATTTCTGTATATTTCTGAAAACACAGCATCCTGCTGTACACTAACTATCACAATGGTCAATGGGAAATCCTGAACACTGTGGTTCCATGATCTCTTTTTAAGGACCACCAAATATCTTCAGAACACTAACCAGTTAAACTAGTGGCAAAATTTAAATATTTGAAGAAAAATCTAAACCGGAAGGGGGGGGGGGGGGAAGCCAGTTTACTATACTTTTTCCAATATTGCAGTCACTTTTACACGGGTGTTTTCATCACTACGTACAGACATGTAACTGATTCATAAGGCCATGGATTTAATCCATGTACATGTATTTAGGCCTTGGATTGCACAGTCCTACCTATGAGATCCTTTCCATTTATTTATTTTTATGTTCTGTGTCTTGTCTTAGAAGGTCTCAGAAATTCCATTCAGATTTGGAACTCTTGATAAATTACCCATCTTTTACTTAATGTGGAAGTCAGTTTTGATATTTCCTGCACTGGATTCTTAACTGTTACCATATCTTCAGAAATGCTGCCAATTTAACTAGTATCCTATTTCCATCTACAGCAGGGACTGCTGCTTCAGAAAAAAAGACAAGGCACTTTCAAGATTCATTTGGCAGACGTCCTTGTTTTCAGTTGGGGAGTTTTTCTGACCCCCGTGCAGGCCACTCTCTGAATCTCTGAGGCATATGATTTGATTTTCTTTAGCATCTTCCCTACACAGAGCTACGTGTTAACATTGTAGAATTAAAATGGAGGTTAATGTTCTGCTACTGGTGTGTAAGCATAAAGCGGAGGCATGAAGTGAAAGCAGAATGAGTTTATACATCACACTGAGAAGGATTATACATCCTTAATCACCTTGAAGAGCACTTAACTGAAAATACATGAAATTCAAATTTGATACAGAGTGGAGGCATAATTTTCTCCATAAGAGCACAAAAAAGTTCTTTGTACAGCACCACAAACATCCTTTTGTATTACATTGGGTAAAGCAAGTCTATTTTGGTTCTCTAAATGTTGTTGGAATAAGGCAGTTTTTCTAGAAACTCTAATATAACTGCACAGTATTTTGCTCTAGTGCTTTTTCCTGAACCACTGTGCAGAAAGAATACAGGATGCTGCATTCTGTAAAATTTGCAGAAAGAAATTCTATTAACTTTGTCAGATTGAACCTTGCTGTTGATATAACTACGTTTCTACCTTATTCAGCCTGACTTTAATAGCAGGTCAATTTCATTAGCAGAAATAGGAAGGGCAATAATAAATAGCTGACACTATCTCCACTGGGACACACCAGTTCCATCACACCTTGCAGTGACAACCTTTCTGAATTCTACCTAAGGAACAAAGATAAGACACAAGTATCTGTACCAGTATAATATTTGGGCCAATGTAACACACTCAAATTTCATCACTTGTTTTCAAATTTACAATGTCAGATGCAGTTAAAGAAGCTTGATTGTTAAATTTGCTGACATACGTTACGTGCTGTATTAGTAAAAGTGAAAAAAGAAAATGCCATAAACAAGATGGTGAAGAACGGAAGAATTATGATAAAAGCATAAAAAAAGCAAGAGCAGAAATATTCCATTGAGTTCTCTGAAATTATCATATTTTAAAAACTGAAAAAAAAACCAAAAAAAAACCCAAAACCAAAACATTAAAAGTTATCTCCATGACTACCAAGACAAGCAAGTTCAAATAAAACCAAAAATAAAACATCTGACACCAGTTCTTCATGTTGAAGCAGCCGAAGGTACACAAAGAGGATATTTTGAAAAAAATGCCTAGTCAGATCCTCTCATTTAAGAAAGTGACTGGACTAAATGCTTGCACTGGACAAAACAAATGGCACAAGAAGAAGCAGAGTTGAGATTAAAATGTTCAGAATTTATATCCAGAGGGAATGCACCATGTTAATTTTTCTACCCAGTACACTTGAAACTTTCAGTTGCCTACAGTTTCAATTTCTCACAGCACTTGTCCAAAAAGCGTGTCAAAGTGTTTTCAGATTACAAGATTCTGAACTGTTTGTACAGATCTCCAAGTACACTATAAAGCTGCATGTACTTCTGTTTCAACTGCACTCTCACATTCTTAAAAACAAAAGATACTAAAGTTATCAGATGGAGATGGATTACATGCTGGATTTCTGTCAGTAAACGAGTCTACAGGTCTGGGAACTCCAGACTGCAACATATTGGAGGGGGTCTTAAGCAGATTTTTCCATTCAGCAATACGATTATTCCAATATGAGAAAGATTTTCCTGTCTTCACTCCTGATCTCTTGTTCTGAACCACACTGGTACATTTTTCTGCTTTCTCTTATACTTCTAACCCTGATTCTTATCCCATTCTTCAACATTAGTAGCACAGAAGAGTTCAGCATGGAAGCCCTTTCATGAAACAAAATTATAGTGCAAACTCCAGAACAGAAGTGAATCTAACCTCTGACTGTAAGGAGTTACAACATACAATAAACTTCTCTTCCCAGGTATAAGCACTCATCTGTGATGTGGTAACGTGAAAGAATATGTCTAACTACAGAGACAGAAAATCTTGCATCATGCAAACACTCTATAATCACACAGCAATACCGAAGCAAACCTAATGAAGAAGGCTCCTGGGAGATCTTATAGCAGCCTTCCGGTATCCGAAGGGAGCTACAGGAGAGCTGGAGAGGGACTCTTGGTCAGGAAGTGAAGTGACAGGACAAGGGGTAATGGTTTTAAATTGGAAGAGGGGAGATTTAGATTGGACATTAGGAAGAAATTCTTTCCTGGGAGGGTGGTGAGGCACTGGAACAGGTTGCCCAGAGAAGCTGCGGCTGCCCTATCCCTGGAGGGGTTCAAGGCCAGGCTGGATGGGGCTTGGAGCAACCTGGTCTGGTGGGAGGTGTCCCTGCCCATGGCAGGGGGTTGAAACTCAATGATCTTGAAGGTCCCTTCCAACTCTAACCATTCTATGATTCTATAAGATCAGGTAAAGCTCAGTGGGAGCAAAACAGGTGTTGAATGTATTGGGAAACAAGGTGGTCTCCTACAAAAACACCGGCAATAAAGCAAGACAAAGGAAAACCCACTTGCTGCTAATCAAGGTAGGAAACCTAGNATCCCTGCTGGAAACCAGGACACCTAGTGACAAAGGAAGAACATGAACAGGCTTTAGTATTGAATTTTCCTCTTGCCTTAGCCTTTCTGGGTGAGGTGTTCTCTTAGAGTATGCACTTGTATGTACTTACATGTGTTCTTGTTACCATACTTAATGTCAGTCTCAGAGGCTGGAAGAGTCAAGTATTACTCACAAGAGAAAATCAAGGTGGAGAGAAGGACAGTTACTCAATCAGACTTTAAATACCAAATCTATAGGACTGCGTGGGACTCAAGCAGTGAGAAACAGCATTGCTTTGAGGCTGCTGTCATTTTTGAATTATTGTACCTTTCTGGTACTGCTGCTATTCCTGCTACAAAAGGTAGTTCCCAAAGGGTGAGGGAAAAGGAACAAGCACTAAGAGTAAAAGTCAAGTCCAAAGGTTTCCTGTGTGAGGTCAGACTAAGTATTTAGTATCTCTTGAATGCATTTTCCACTGCCTAAAGGTAACACACCAACACAATTCTAGGTGATTGTCAGAAAGCATTGGTATAATACAAAAATAAAGCATCATGGAAATCAGTGCTCACCAGTAACAAAGGGTAGCCTTTGTTCTGTAAAATATCCCTAATATAATCACAAAGTGTTACCTCAATACTCCACTGTTTCCCGGGCATTGAGAAAGCTGTGGAACAAGAAAACAAGGTGTGCAAATACGTGATGTTAACAGAAAGTCAAAGATTTCCTAGCAAGTGGAATAAATCCCACAGAGGTAGAAGAACTATTACTTATGACCCAACTATGAAAACTCCAGAAATTTTGGAACCGGAAAGGGCCTGAGCAAATAGACAGACTTCCTATCATTTCCACATTCAAAATTTCTTCTTTTAGACAAGGTCCCCCATCTGAAGTTCTGACAAAAACCAGTGAAACTAGAGTTCATTTACTTCTTTGCAGATGAGGAATGTAATATACATAATTTAGTTAATACACAAAACACTGTATGAGAGATGGAACTGTGCTGCACATTAAGGTACTTCAGATTTGCATCAGCGGTGGGGGGGGAGGCTACAGCACACTTAAGTGAAATGAGGTGGTGAGCAGGAGAACAAAATGCCAAAAATAGAAAGCATCAATACTGTTAAATTATAAACAAACAGAAAGGGCTTAGAAATAATATGCAAATAGAGACCTGCTGATTTGATACAGACACAAGAAAAAAACCTTTTATAGAAAAAAATAATTTGACAACTATATATATATTATTTGAATCACCACACAGTGTTGAAGATCACATTAATGTCATATATACATACTTAATTACTATAAAGATCAGATTCTTGAATACTGCACTGTCACTAAAAAATATCATTATATTAGCTAGTTATTTCTACCAATATTGAAACATTATTCAAAAGTTTATGTATCTTTGATTGCTATGACTGTGTAAAATAGTTGTGTTTGAAAGGAATCTCTAAAAGGATTTGACAGGTCATCAGTGTTTGGCATTGAGACATGCTTCATACAAAGGGTTATTTCCCATATTTAAAAAAAAAAAATAAAAATCCTGTCTTGGTTGTCTGAGAACTAAAATAAAAGAAAAAAGAAAAAAAAAGTGTTTGTATATGTTCATATGCCAAATATATTTTTAATTTGCCAGACTGTATGTACAAGTATTTCTGATAGAATGCATTAGGCCTAGTGATGTATTAACTTGCAGTGCAGTATTTAGAACCTTGATTCCATTTTGTTAGTTTCAAACGTCTACAAAATTACAGGTAACTGATGATAAAAACGTATATCTATTTTATGTACCACAATCCATTCACCCTTTTTATCCAATGATTTTCTGGCCTGTGTTAGCCTGTATCAACTTTCATCAGTTAGCACTTCCACACTTTTGATAATTCCACTTTATTACTTAAGAATCAGAACCAACATAGGTTGCCTAAGTATAACTTTGAACAACTTAAATAAAGTTATAAAAATTAGTAATTGCACAAAAAAGGTAATAGACAAGACAATACAGAGATACTTTTTCTTAATACAGTGAATGTTCCTAAACTTCAGTGAGATTTCCAAAGCAGTGTTCCATAGCAGTTTCACAGCCAGATCATGGGAATACAGACTGGATGGATGGGCTACAAAGCAGAGGAAAGGCTTTCTGGACCAACAGACAGAGACTCAGTCAAACTGAAAATCAGGTTTTCATCAGAATCAATACTGGATCATCTGTAGTTTAATTCCTGGACAAGTGCCCTGGCCAAAGGGATGATACCAGCCCCCATTAGGTTTGTAGATGCTATTAAACTACAAGAGCAGTTGGCAGACTGCAGGGGAGAGCTGCTTTTCAGAAGTGCCACTACTTAAGTTGGATTCAGGTTTATAGTTGATTCTGTTTAGAGAAGGAAGAGGCTGGACCATCAAATGTCCCTTCCAACCTATTTTATTCTACGATCACATTCTGCTTTGCATAGTTCAATGTACAAACATCAGATCACAGAACTCTTCCTAATATTTACGTGTCAGCTCTACTTTTATTCCAATCTCAGTCTGCATAGAGCAGGGGAATTTTTGACTGGTTCCTGACTTAAGTTTTATTCCAACACACACTTCTCTTGAGAAGAATTAAGCTATTTAAAAAATTAATTTTATTCATTTTGGACATTCAGGATGAGCAAACTGAAATAAAGTCACAAGCTAAATGTTACAGAGAATATTAAAAGCCATATGAGTTATGAACCTGCGCAAAGTAAATATGAAAACCTTTAGACCAGCTGTTAACTACCATGTGAAAGCCAAATGAAGTGAGTTTAGAAAATAATGCAGCAGATGGAGGAAATATGCATACCCAGGGAATAAATGTTTCTTTATCTGCCATTCTTACTTACTTTCAGGCACACACACATTGCCACCAAAGAAAACTGTTTTACTCTACATAACATCTTTAAATAATGTACTGTTCCTTGCATTCTGGTCATTGTTTCCTTCAATGTAGAAAGAAGAAAAGTAGTGATAGAAGAAAACACTAGAAGCATCTTCATTTAGTATGTGAAGAATCTACTTATGACCAATCATTATATATATATATTCTTAGTCATATATTTATGTAGGGATCCTCATAAATGAAACTAGGTTTGTATATATAAAGCTTCTGTTCAACGTTAATAATTTTCTACATTTGGGATATTTTTGGACGTGCAGAACTATACAGAAATTGATTTAATTGGCAAGTATTTAGGATATGTCAGGCAGTTTTGCCAGTACATGCTGAAAAATATGTTGTTTGACAGCACCATTAACTGCAACCTGATAGAGACAGTTGTACCAATATGAAATGTGCTAATAGAATGATAGGAAATAAAGATGTTTCAAATCAGTTTTTTAACACCATATACCAGAGGATATTTTGGTTTTAGTTTTTTCTGAATGCCCAGGAAATTGACAAAGACATACTACCCAATACACAGAAATTAATTTTCTACATATGAAAGCTGTGCATGGTTCTCAGTTGCCGTAAATCCATCTAGCTTGTGAACTGATTTACAACACCTTACGATACAGGCTGATTTTTGCACGCATTAAGGGCTTTAGATCAAAATTTTTCAGCATTCAGTTTAGCAAATGCTGGCATAGAGTAAAAAATGTTAGTCGTGCATACATTCCTTAATCCTTGGTAAACTTTAAGATCCAGTCAAATTATTCATTATTTGACATCTGCTGTTGTAAGGCAAAAAAAAATTTTCAGAGATATAAACTTCATGATAAAAACTACAGAAAACAGAATGTGATGCAGACATAAAACAGTAATGTACTTTCTTTCAGGATTTTGTTAAACTACGAATGAATTCCTTTGTTTTCAGTGTAGATTTTCATGTTGCAGTGAGATGAAATCACTATGCAATGTATAGAGATAAGGATGCTTTTTCTTTTTCATGTTATGCCTGTAATGACTTTGCATAATCACTGCAGCAAGTTGTGAAAGACGCAGAAAATGAATAAAACCTGCCAACTGCACAGAGGATAAAACCATTGCTGTGAATTTTCAACTGTGCCGCACTTTGCTATTTACTGCACGCTACACAAACAGATGATGTTCAGTTCAGATGCTGGCAGAAAATAAAGGCCTTCCAAGTCCAGATGTCTTCATACTGAGGAAAAGATAAAGGATTAACTTTAAAGTGTTAATATTTTATTTCTAAAATATTTTTTTTTTAATTTCTTACTCCCTAAGGCACTTTCCTTTCCTGTTTTCCTTAAAACAACCAGATGGTTGAAACTTGTGAAACAAGAGCTTTTTGCACAGCTTAATTCTCAGCCCCTAGAATTTTTGGTAGAAAACTCAACATTTTTACTTAAGAATAAAAAAGTCAATTATTCATATGAAAATACTGTTAACTAAAGAAAGGTAGCCAAGAACCAGACAGTTAAATCCATTTCTCCTCTCGTCCCAGCGTGGAGTGCAAATCCTTCTTAAAGGAATAATGAAGGGAGACTTGCTTGCCTGAGCTACCTGTAACACACAGTTCAACAAAAGCTAGTAGAGCAATAAGAGGAAGCTGTAAGAAGCAGAGCTTTCTGAACTACTCTAAAATCCATAGCAACTCTGTCAATAGTGCCAAAGTCACATTCAACTAGCATAATAAACAGATCAGTGTGAGATCCTCTGTGTAGCCATAGCTGCAGTGATTTACATCATCTTTAAAAAACATGCAAGCAGGTAGCAGATTCAACCGAGCCCTGCTTCATTCCCAGATTCGCAACTATCTGTGATTTGGAAAGAAGCAATTCTGTTAGGAATTGTCAGAGCTGTATTTACCTAGTGGCTGAAGTAAGGAACAAAGTCCGTCTTCACTGTTTCCTCACCAGTCAGGGAGATGGACTTCAGAGGAGTATAGGCTTTACCTTGGTCTGAAAATTTTGATGAAAAATACACACCAATGGTGCAACAACTATACAAAGTTAGCCTTAGAAAGGCAGAAAAGGTGAAAAATAAATAAAAAAAAAAAGTGTAGCTATGACCACATAACATTTTGGATACAAGCTCTGTCCCCCTAGAACTGTTCTCCATTTGAAACTTGCTTCACAGCAATGAGATACAGGTCAAATCTCCTCTCAGCTATACATGCTTAATGCAAGCTTCCAGACACTACAGAGAGGAAAACTTGGGTCTGTGCTATCCTTTCACATAAAAACAAGTACTTATTTATTGTAGTGCACATGACTGATGTGCATCCCTGACCGCATTTTCCATCACACAATGCTTGTTTTAATATCACTCAGCAAATATAAGACAAGCAGCTATGTCTCTTCCTGAAAAGCCTGATGTTATGTTTTGCAGAGTAGTATGGAAGTTGCAATGAGCCAGACAGGGGCTGCTAAAACATGGGGAGATAGTTTAAAGTTCAGTGTACGGTTTTATTTCCAGTCCTAGGCTGCAGAAGTCAGTATAGATAGCAGCTGGTAGCACAGGCTTGATTAAGTCCTTTGTGAACTCTAAGCTCTCACTGCACTGGGGAAGGGAACTGTACAAAGGGAGAAGGTGGATGTATATAGAAACACAAACACTATTCCATACACATGGTTGTTAAAAACAGGTTTTTGTCCTGTTCATTCTCTCAACATTTAGCAGTATCCCTGTGAAAAGTTTTGGGCCCCCTGTGCCCCTTGAGTATCTTCTTCTAGATGAAACAACAACTAGAAGTCTTACTACAGAATTTCATCACAACAAAGAACAGTGCTTGTGAAAATCTAATTAACAATCAGTACAAAGGTAAGCCTCAAAGGGCCTGCGGTACTACATTTAGAAACATCAGAGGATATAGGCCAAAGAGGTTGCTGTAACATTAACTGTGCTCCACTGAAAGACCATCTTCCTTCTGGCAAGGTAGTTTAAAAAATACAAAAAAAAAAAATCCCACCAAACCCAAGACAACCCAACAATCCATCCTTCCCTCTCAAATTCTTCACATTCCACCTATTCCAAAGCAGAAAAAACGAAACAATAAAAGAACATATGCTATTGAATTTAATGGATCAGATTCAGGCTGGAGGCCGTCAGGAGTTTTAATGCTGTCGTGCCTTAAATTTAATAGAAAAAATTGTTATAAACAATCATTGAAATAAAAATGTTGATTTTTTTTTTTTTTATCAGCAATCATTGCTAAAACAGTGCTAGCTAAATTCAGTCATTACTGACACAGTGTTTTTCTTTCAAAGTATTTCACATAAGACCCCTTGAAGTTAACCAGATATCACCATGTTGTCTCAGCCTTTCACTGTCACAAAGAGATTATAATTCACTGGACTCATTTTCATAGAGTTACACAGTTGAGATTTGCATGCTTAGCAGGTGAACTGAGGAGTGAAAATACTTATCTCAATATAAACTAAATATCTTCTACCATAGACGGGAAGATGGGATAAGCTTGTACATTACCACAGCTCTAACCTTATCAGTATCTGTAACAGTGACATCACAGACCACACACTATTGTCCTTGGTAGACTCTAAACATATTCACACAAGTGCCCTGTATCGGGGAAAGAGAAAAGAAAGTGGTCTCAGGATCAGTGAAAACTGAAGTTACGACAATTGTGGAAAAAACATCACTTACTCAATTCACAGAACTCTGCTGCTTTGGTACCATCCTACGTGCTTTTCAGTTACAAAAGGTAATTCTGTGAGGAAACCTTGCAGGTTGGAAAGAGAAGTGCATATGCAGTCTCCAATTACTTACCCATTTTTCATAATTTGGTCTGGATTCTTCTTCTCACACCTCCACTAGAAAGAAAAATAAAACAAACCCAAAAAACAGATGCAGAATTCTCAGTCCGTCAAATAAACCACCTAGCTTGCTCAAAATTAAAGATGACATCAATAATGCATTCATCTGCTATAAAACTGTGCCAGCTCCAGATCAAAAAGTGAACTTGAAGAAAAAAAAATACTAAAATAGTTATTTCATCCCAAATGTGGGCCAAAGATGAAACTTTGACAGAAAAGAAACTGTTGACCTACCATTCATGTTAACATTTCAACATACCTAAGCATTCCCTTCCTGGCCACCTAACTTCTGATTACCCTAACTAAAACTGAGACATGAAACAAACTACCAGGATTTTGCATGAGTGAAAGTTCAGAAGGAACAGCCTGACTGCAAAGCAGTCAACAAAGATCATATGTATAACATGGCACAGTCATATCCAGTTACATCGATTAATTTTGTTAGGAAGAAAACAGTTTATGTTTGGAGACATCTATATAAATGGAACCTCCAAACTTCTTTTGAGAATAGATTTAGAGATCAGATAAAATAAGGCATCTGTTCTAGCATGTTAATACTCCACTAACCCCTTAATGTGTTTTTCCCCACTTAAAGTATTTATTTTTTCCCCTTATATTTATTTTTTCATTCAACAGCCTCATAATCAATTGCACGCATTTCACACCATTTCCACACTAATTTCCTACATCATTTTCATATCACATCTTTTATTCACTGTACCAAGTGATTAGATTAAGAGGTTCTTCTCAACTAGTTTGAAAAACACCTTGTCTTTTATGGAGCCAATTCTTTCCATTGTTGTTGTTCTTAGCTAATATCTGAGGGTCAATGAAATTCAGTTCAAGTGACATGTTTTTATGTACCAGGAAAGCAGTTTAAATATTATGAGCTCTCCAAAAGCCCTGGGTTGCTTTACTGTAGAGACTAATATCAGAGTAACTCCAGAAAAAACACACTGAAAAACTGTAGGAAGCAGCTTTTCAGTAGGCTTCAGATTTTTTTAAAAAATTGCCCTAAAGTATCTGTTAAAAAAACATAAAACCCCCAACATGCACAATACCTTTCTCAAAGATTTTAACTTCTAGTGAAATAGCTTTTCCTTGAACAGAAATCCTCCATTAAGTACCAGCTTTCAGTATCCATTAGCACAGAAAAGGATTAAAAACCCCTTCATATAACGCAAAGTTTTCACTTGGCTATTTCAAGTAGAATGGCACCTGCTTTCAGTATTAGAATTTAATTTTCTAACTACCTAAACAGCTTTGCTATGCAGAGGAGTATTTTTTATGGGAGGATGAATATTCAGTCTAAATATATATGTATATACATACATACATATATATCTTTTTATACACATATAATTTTTTATTGAAACAGCCATCACTGCACATTACTTGGACAACCTATGAGTTAGAGTTATTCACACCAATGTATTTTACAGATACAGAGATGGGTTTTTGTGCTGGTATTCTCATACTGTATCTCTTTACAAATAGTGTCTTTTAAACAGTCAAATAAGTAGAAGATTAAGTTGCATTATTAAAAGACAGGTAATGTCACAGTTTATTGAAAGAACATTTCTAAAGAAGGATGCACATCCCCACAGGCAACAGCTGGTGACCAAAAAGAAGCAGCTGGTGGTTGTCGATGGCTGTCAGTAACAACCACTGATGAGAGAAGGGCTACAATTATTGATAAACAAGACAAATGCCATTACTGCTTCTCAACACTGGAAACACTACGCTGGCAAGGGGGCTAAAAGTGTTTAATTGTCTTATTATAAACCGAGGGCATGCGTATCACTAGTAACAGAGCAAGAACTGTCCAAAAAACCCAAAGGAACTCATTTGAGTCCAACACAAACACTATTGTGGGTCTAAAGACAGAATAGCTTTTTTAACACAGCACTGTGGCAGATGGACCACAGTAATAAACAGACAGTTACACAGGTTATGGAGTCTTCCATACTTTGCACTATTACAGAAGTAAACACGTACTTCTATGCTTTTTCACACATCTGCTGAAGTCCTGTTAAATCTGCAGGATAACCTTTCCAGTTTTGGGAATGCTGTGCACGAGTAAAACTGTTGGTTTACAGAAGTCAGTTAAAGTGCACACAGCGGCTAAGTCTCTGAGTTGGTAATTTTCTCAGTAATACAAAGTCCACCTCTTATCCCAAGTGTAAATATTTTATTATTATTCAAAACTTTCTAGAGTAAAAGATAGACCACCTCAGAAGAGACCCAAAAACTATTCACTAAATTGGAAAACTGCTGAAAGAAACATTTTTGCAATGTTTTTTTTCAAACACATTTCATTAAACAGAAATAATTTCATCATGGTTTCTATCATCTAAAAGCTCCAGCCACAATTTTTTGCTGGGCCTCCACCATATAATGCTGAGGGGAAAGATGTTTCAAGACAAAGTTCTATGGAGTTCCAGGCAATCCTGAGTGTTTGGATTGCCCAAGCAGAAATATTTTAATTATGAACAGACAACATGAAATTATGAAGTTATGTGAAAAGCATTCTAATAATTCTGCAATCCAAAAGTAGTACAGAAATTGTTTGCTTGACAGTCCTACCCTTTTATTTATGCCTTTTAGGACAAAACTATTTGCAAACTTGACCCTAACCTTTAATCGCTTACTCCAAACCTCAGGGTTATTCAATGAATAAACCACTACGATTGTTAATCCATTTAGTCTCACTAATAATAGCTGTTGATGTGAAAAATATCCTTTGTACAGCATGTACAGCCTTCATTTTAACCACTACTTCTGCAAAGCCTCAAAAACCCACATGCTTTATACATTGAATGTTGAGAAGTGCAATGGATTTGAGCATCAGACTGGTGTACAGGTCCCTCAGACAAATGATATTCAAACAACTCCATCAACAGCATAGAAACGATTTTACAAAGCACAAATCATATATGGTTTAGATGATAAAGTGTTACAGAACTAAGTATAGTCTGTAAATCAACAATTTGTTCTTTGACGGGAGCGAGCACAGCTAATCATGACCACCCATAAGGAGAGCATTACTCATAGTTACTTTGAAGAAAATAAACCGCCCAAGAAAGGGGGTGATGGAGGAAGCTCTTAAGAAGGGATCTCCAATTAGGGAGCTGCCACTTGCTTTTTTTACCCCACACCACAAAAAAAAAAAAAGAGGAAAAAAACCCAACAAAATCAAAAACAACAACAAAAAAGTAAATGTACACATCAAAACCAGAAGTTAATACAAAAATAAATAGTTTTACTGTCCCATCCATTTTATCTAGAGACCTGTTAAGTTCTCTATTGACATTCAAGAAGCATTACCAGCCCAAAAGTTGGTAATGCTTCTTGCATTCCAGCTTCTCTCCCCTGGCATTAATTCCACAGTAATTTTGACTGATCTGTACACTGCCAACTCATCTGACTGTTCACAGACAAGAGTTTAGAAATGAGCACGCTGTCACATGCCAAATGGGCACTGTCAAAGCTGTTTGGTTGTTTTTCTGTTTGCTTGTTTTCCCTTGCCAGTGGCAATACTAGGTGTGTTGACTGTTATACTGTGCTGCGATACCTTTTGCTTATTTATCCTATGAAATCCTACACTATTTCATGGTGGGCGGCTCATTTAGATCTATATGCAAAGTCAGTCACAATCCTATCAACAGTCTATAACCTGGCCCCTGGCTCCAGGTGTGCTTCTGATTCATTCTAAAGCCAGCTCCCATGTTCACCAACCTCCTCCCCCTACCTGCTGGTTTCTGTTTGCAGAACATGCAGAGGAAGCATATAATGTGCATCCAAGAAATCCGTAGCACACCTAATTATTACTGATCTGGATAACCAAGGGACCAAGACCACACACATCAGTACAGAGGCAGCAGGAAGAGTTTAGTCTCGAAACCTAGCACATCAAATGATCTGCAGAGGAGAAGAGAATGAGAGCAGAGGATGGAAAGCCTATTATTTCATTTACCTTACCCCAAATATCAAACTATATTCTGTAAGAAACAGAGGAGCCACAAAGCACAAACATGAAACATTACCTAAAAGTGTTGCAGAGGTGAACGTGGAAAGAATGCTGCTGCACTCCACAGAACCTGCAAACACTGCAGAAACCAGGAACAAAGCACACACATACACACACAAAAGTTAAAATCCAAAGCAACTACTCTTAAATTCATACAAACTACATATATTCATAAATACTACTGCCATACTGCAAATCATACCCTAGTTGATTATCCATAGACTGAGAATTTTACTTCTCTGTACTGGAAAAATCACCATCTCCTAAAAAAAAGTATTCTGTGTGCTTGAAAACCATAGGAAAAGGACTTTGGGGGATGCAGAAGTAGAATCCATTTCCAAAAACACCCCCCAAAACCCACCAAACCCAATTGCTGTATCAAAAAGAAAAAGAAAAAAAGATCTAAATAGAAAGGTTAAATGTTCTAAAATTAACTAGCCATATATTTCTCGTTTTTCCTCCCTCCAACCATTATAAATTAGGTTTATACAAAGCTCTGACATTTTTAATTTAAATTCATTTTAATAGGAAAAAAAAATAAGCAACTGATTCCAGTGCTTCCTTTCCCCGCCCCCC
>VXBW01002702.1:961500-1003053 GCA_013400375.1 Thinocorus orbignyianus | reverse complement strand
CCCCCCCCCCCCCCCTTTTTCCTCAGACTCATTTTGTACAGGGAATGCATCATCCTAACCCTGATAATTCCAAGTGCCTCAGAACTGATCATTAAATGCCTAGAAGCTTTGCAAAGTAAAACATAAGACATTTAACACAATATTTGGCAGTTACACATAAAATAATTTTCCATAATTTCACAAGATTAAGCATTCTCGTCCTGCAAATAATACCATGAAAAATAAACATTCAATATTTTCTTGAACTAGATCCTAAATCAAGTAGAGAAACAACAGGAAAATGCTCTTCATGAATTCAGTCCTATGAAAGGAACAGAACAAATGGGGGAGATGATTTAAACAAAACGGTAGAAACTGTGTTTATTAAAAAGTTAGTTACTCTATAGTAGTCTGTGATGAACAGTAAGTTACAATCAAAATCTACAGAAACAAATCATGGAGTCAACCGATTGCCTCAGCGCTGCTCTTCTGGCTTATAGTGCTCGTTTACATGTTACTGAGAGGCAATTAACATTCAAATCCCATTTACCCAAATTCTGACCACTAAAATGAGCATGAGAGCAAAAGCATATTTTCACAATGTTTCCATCATCTTTATAACATATTTTTAATGCACAGAAAATAATTTAATCTAGCATGCTAAAACACCCTTTTTTTTTTAGTATTGTGGCAAACATATCACTTGTTAAAATCTAATCTGCCACCTAAACCTTTGAAAAAAGAAACAAAAAAAAATTACACCAATTTTCAGTGGAATAAAACAAACAAAAGAAATAAAAATTTATCCACAATGCATAAAGAAGCAGTCTATTACTAATGGGAAAATATCATTCCCTTTCCTGGTTCAGCTGCAAGCTGGTTCTGTCAGAAATTCTTCCAGATGTTTTTCTGAACAGAACACAATCATACACCTGGGCCCCTCTAAATCATCTGGAAATAAACCATCAGACCAAACACAGACAAAATCAGAGCACTCCAAACTCATTTAGCTGTGGTTGAAAAGCACAAGCTTATTTTGCAGAAGACCTTCGACATTTGAAAATTTGTCTGCCCCAAATCAACCTGAAAAAAGCAGTTGAGTGATATTCTCCATATGATTCCACAAAAAGTTCTACTGCATAATCTCAAAATGACTTCTATTCTATCATCATATTTTGATAGCTTCAAAGCATTGGATCATGTAATATTGAACTTAGTTTAATGTATAAATGTATTAAATAGTTACCATTATGCTGTATGCACAGATAAAATATTAATATTACTTTGACAATGTTAAAAAAAATATATGAAAACATTTAAGTTCTCTGGATATTTATATATGCATTATATATGTACATATAGCTATAAACATATCTCGCTATATATCTGTGTAACTTCATAAAAATATGTTAATTTTGGCTACATGACACATTCTTATGAAAAGCTATTTAAATGACTTTTTTTTTTTTTAAGAAATCCTTTTTTATAAGTTTGCGATTCAGATATTCATCTCTCATCCAAATACCTCCCCACTATCCACTCTGCCTGCATCAATATTAATTTCATTCTCTGCTCTAATGATTAGTTCCCTGAAGGCCTATAGTATTTAGGGTCTCTTTATATCACCATTAAAACAGATAACTGGGTTTGCCATTAAGAGTCTCTTATCCTTCTGTGTTGTTATGCCAAAGAGCTTATGGTCCAGTTCCTAACAGGGAATCCACTCTGACAGAGCCCTAGAGAAGCATTTGGGGTGCTGCACAGGCAATCTTGCCAACAAGGCTTTGAACTAGAAAGTTAGGTGAACAAAGTCCTTCAAGAGAAGTTAATTTAGCTATAACCTTGAGTTAAAACCTTACTGAAGGAGTACATTAAGAAGAAATCTTAGCTTAAATTAATTCAACTTGAAAGCTCAATAGAGACATATTCACATTTGTAGGTAGATAAATCAAAGCAGGGAGGCTTTTGGTAGAGGGCAGCTCTAATTAAGTAAGAAAGAAGAGCTCCAGAAATTTCTCTAACCTAAAAAACTTTCAAAACCAGTGGTCAAGCAAACCAAAGCACATCTTAACAAATATCAATCAATAAAACCTCACTGTTTAACAGAACTGGTTCCCAAAAGACAATTCTCTATCACTTCTTCATTCTCTTCCTCTGTTTCTTCTTCTGCTTTTCCCTTTCCAAGTACTTTTTCATCTCACTCCCTTCGCACCTCTTTTCTTTCTTAATTCTTG
The DNA here is from genome assembly GCA_013400375.1 of Thinocorus orbignyianus. NCBI lineage: Eukaryota > Metazoa > Chordata > Aves > Ciconiiformes > Thinocoridae > Thinocorus > Thinocorus orbignyianus. Next base: position 1,000,840 of record VXBW01002702.1, on the reverse strand, counting down.
TTTTTTACCCTCTATGCAATTCTCCTGCATCACACCTTTCTTGCATTAATCAGCACATTGATTCTAGCTTTCTTGCTCTAACTACACAGTTACAGGATATCCATTTAATGGCTACAGTAAGCACAAATATGACGGAAGATAACAAGTGCTTCATAACTAAAAAAGTAAATAAATCCCCAAACACTGATTTCAGAGTTTTGATGTCTGAAATGCTCATGCTTACATTCAAACCTATGAATTCAAGCTACAGAAACATGGCCAAAGGTGGGAATATTTTCCACTGGTGATCTCTCAACTCATTCTTGCACCTTTTTCTGACAATATTTTTGGCAAAGACTCAGTTCCGTTTATGTGAGGACCTCCTATTTAGCTTCAGGTCTTTCAAAAATTTAAATAAATCAAATTTCAAAGTTAGGATCTTGAGATTACACTATAAAAGAACTGCACAGACAAAAAAAAAAAAAAAATTAGTACTATATCAGAATTTCACTGGGGTGCATTTTTAAACATAATCAATGTGTCAACTATGAGGAAAGCATTATTCTATTCTATTCAGACATGACGTGAAATATGATTTTATACAAACACTAAATGTATGGTTTGGTTGGTTTCTGTTTTTATTGTAGTTACGAGATTACAGAATAAGCAATGATTGTGCGTATTTACGGTATTTCAAATAGTGCTTTTATGAAGGTTACATACTGCTTCAGTACAGATTAAGGAAGCTGCTGTCTAACACAAAATAGACTTCATCAAAAAAGGTCTACACCACAGAAGCAGAAAAAAAAAAAGATGATTTGTTTTTTATTAAATTACAAAGCAATTACTAAGTGCATGATGTGCTAAGGGTATGAATTCTAGTCCCATAAACCTAAGCACTAAAATACCCCTACATAAATTAATGTGATTAAGCTGAGATATAATGAACATCAGAGTGAATAAAAAAAAATTAATTAGCAGCACAAATAAATTATTACATAGATGTTTAGACAGATTTTCTGAAGCAAAGACAGCAAAAAAAGAGTGATTATAGTTATAACCACCTCTGGATACTATATATGGCATTTTAACTAATAATAGATATTTTAAGTCTATCTTGGAAACAGAAAGGAAATATTATTTTTCTTTAAAACCTGAAGTCCATTTCACACTCTCAGATCTTTTGGATTACGTTGCTAATACGCTAATTCTCATTAATTTAACGTTTATCTATTTAACCCACCTCCAAAAAGCCATGTCTGAATTTCCAGAGACAACAGTTCTTTAATATACTGAAAACGTATGCTGAAAAGATCAGAAAAATAACATCAGTTAAGTCCAGAACACACAGTAAAAAAAAAAATAAAAATGCATTATTTCATTATATGAACAGATAAAGATCACATTTTGCAGAAAGGGCAGAGAGTCACAAGAGCAAGAGAGGATTCTCAAAATCTGAGCCAAACACTGTTTGCTAACTCGAATTAACTCATTTCTGAAAGCATATTATGTCTTGTACTATGAAACACCACCTTCACTATAAGCCCTCAAGGCACGTCAATGCAAGAAAGGAAAGAAACCTCAAGAGCTCACGGTTTGTAAGGTGTCTAGAAGAATGGCTGGAATCATACAAACTGCAAAGCAGAATCCTTCAGTTATTTGGAACTGCAATTTCCTTAGATTTCTTTCTTTCCTCTAGTAAGAACTCTTCCATATCCAAAATCATACCCCTTTTACTCACAGAGAAGTTTTATTTTCTACTTACCTAACTTGGTTTAATATCAGTTACCTTCCTAATGGAGCTTTCTGAGACACTACCTCTAAGATGGGAATGGTTATACTATTTATGTAACATTTGCATTTGAATAGGTACTTCCAACCCAAATATAAACTTGCAAATCAAGTACCATCACTTTGTTGTAGCTACAACAGAAAGAGACAATTATTTGCAGGCTTAGAAAGAGAGCAAGAACAAAATTTTAATACATGAAAAGGTTTTGTTCCAGTCTAATTAAACGGACCTTTCCCAGAAGTATGAGCCACCAACAGTCTGGATTGGTAAACTGATGGATTTTCTATTCCTGCAATGACTTTATTCAAAGCCCATGGAACGACTTCAAATCTACTTTCCTCTGGAGAAGAAGGATCACGAGTGACACCCCCCCAATCCCATTTATGCACTGAGCCTGATGTCTATGGTATGGAATATTCCATTGGCCTTCACCACTGCTGAAGATCTAGGACTCTGCTAACAATTTTCTCATAGTCTCAATGGACAAGAAGTTGGAAAAGCTTCGTTAGTTTAGCTCAGAGAAACATAAAAATGAAATAGAGTGTTGCCTGTGAAGAGAAACAGTTGCTAGGGTACTGCTCTTCTGGCCTTAAGAGTTCTCCTACAAGTTACTCCTCTGTTATGGAATTAGCGATCTGATCCCAGCAACAAGACACAGAGGAAAAGCTTTGTGTTTCTGGTAAGGTCATGCTTCAGTAGGCTAACAACAGACTGAAGCCTCAAGACAATGAATATGTTTGAAGATCCTTTTAATGTTGCCAAAACAGCATATGGAGACTTTAATGCAAGTGAAAGTCACATTACTTTTTGATCAATATTGCTGCCAAAAACACAAGTCTCTGATCTGGCAGAGAAAAACAGCAATCAGTGTATTTGTCTCCTAAAATTAAATTAAGTTTAGTAGACAGGAAAAACCACAACTAGAAGCAGCTTAATTAGGAAAAGCAAAATGAAACTTCAGACTCAAAAAGACAGTAAAGTGCACCATGAAAGAGCTACTGTTGCTGAGCATGGCCTACATTATATTGTATAAAATATGACATCCGTTGTCTTCTCTGAAACTAAATATCCGCTAATAGATTAGTAAACTTCGCTTCCATTAAAGCTTGCTGAGGTCACCTTATGCAGTATATAGAATTTATTAGTTTGGCCTGGAGTCCAGCTATGTAAAGCTCAAGACAGCCAAAATGACTCTGTATCTATTGACTATGCCTCTGGAATCTTTACATGAAACTGAAACGCACAAGAGGAAGGCAAATTTCAATCCATACAAATGAAATCATAACTAGCTTACTTAAGCCACAGACTCTTGAGGAACTAATCCACCAGCAAGCAGCATAAATTGGGGTAGATCATGGCTGCCTGTAGATAGGCCTATTACCCTAACCTCTACTGACAATGTTTGTAATTGTTAATCCATTCCCACATGGATCAAGGTCTGAGAATCAGTCCACTAAAATCTAAGAACAGGATCAATGGACTCCTTGTAAGGCTTTATTAAAACCAAGCTGGTAGGAGTCCAGAAGAGCTTCAGAGTGTCAAAAATATTGTGGAGATCTTCATCAGGAGAAGCAGTTTCCCATGAATCATCATGATTTTACAGATACAGAGTTTTCCTGCAAGAAAAGAAAAAAAAAAAAAAAAAAAAAACAATACCCACAGAAGTCTACAACTAGATGTTCTTACAGAGCTTCACTTGTAAAAGCTTTTCTAAAAGCCAGTAAGTGTGCAATAGTGATGATATATGGATACACACAATACCGATACACCATTTAGAACATTGGTGAGGAAAAAAACAGTTAAACACAAAATTCTTTTGGGACTTAGAATCTGACATTGTATGTCAAACTGAAAGAAGTTTTAATATAATCAAAGTTATAAACCTCAGAACCCAAAAGTCAGAATGAAAATGCCAGGCAACCTCTACTTCAGCAGCAGCAAATGCTGCAATAATCTAATTTTGCCTAGGATTCAGAAATGATTAAAATTTCTTTTCCTTAATGAAATCCTACTCTGAACACTTAAAGCTTACTTACTAAATACACTATAGCCAGACACAGTAAAAAATTAACCAATTAAATAGAATCTTATCCATTTAACCATTTTTCACTGTAACTACACTTTCATGACTGACAAAGTTTTCACTTTCCCAATGAAGCTTTTTACATTTTCTTAAGTTGATGTTACCTCTCCTTAAAGCTTGACAGATTTCTTGGAGTCAAGAAAGGGAATATGAATGAACTTTCAAATACTGAAAATATAAATCAGTTGGAGAAGTGGCATGAATTGGACTTCTTTATCTTTTTTTCCCCCAGAATTAAAACAGAAGTTAAGAACTCAGCAAAGGCTACCCATTATTAAAATCAGTAATTAAATGACAATGATAGGCATGATTAGAATAGCACTTTTGCTTTGAAAGCATATCCTTGCAGTATATCTTGCCAGCATTATAACAAGAACCCCAAGGCAGATCCAATGAAGGCTGAGAGTGGTGCCCTGTGAAACTCGTGTTCAGTTTTCACTAGAATTACTCAGATTGTACATGACTGTGCTTCACATTTGGAATCTACCTTCAGATGGTCTGGAATCCCAAATCTCGCTGTGTGATTTACTGCTAATGCAGTAGTTCGCAAAATATTTCTTCACCCAAGCAAAAAGTCTCCTTTTCTTATACTGTTCCCCTTTGTTGCCTCTATACAGAAGTTTTCACACCACAATAAGAAACAATAATTTTTATTTAATTTTCACTATGTATTAAGTAGCTTTTAAAACCAGTGCTGGGCCTCAGTTTTGCCATCACTTAAACAAATGTTTAACGAATTTTAGATCATCTTTCTTGACTACACATGCAAAAACTTTAGATAATGGTGCTAACCACATCTGCCAATTTATTAAGCAGTTTTCCTAGAAATACGTCCTAGTTTACAACCCTGTCCACATCCAATGGTGACCAAACTACAACACTGCCACCGGAGCATGTTTGTTACCACCAATCTGATCTCTCTCATGTCTACAAAGTTCCCTTCTCATAAAGAAATCACGTTTTATACTCTCTTTTCAGAAAATGTGAAGATGCTGCTTGAAAAATAATCAATAATACAGAAATCAGCAAGAAAAAAAAAAAAAGAAACCGCAATCTTGGTATCAGAAAAGTAGTTGTGTACTTCATATTTTCCAGTGTTTTAATATATACACAAGGGCCAACACAAGGAGATGCAGTTTGGGTGCCATTTGACAGAATTCTGGTAGAAAGTGCTAAAAGATCTGAATACCTTAGACAGACTATATTAAAGGTTGTATCATCAAAAATATGTCTTAACTGAATTGTATCAGTACAACATAGCGTAAGGCAGCTTCATGTTATTTTCAGTCTGAATTTCTATTTCTTTTTTTTAGCTCCAGGGTGTCTCTCCATGAACAGTACAGCTCCTAAACAAGATTTTAGCTTTGTCTAGCTCCTGTTTTCTCTCTCTGTAAGGGCACTAGTAATTTTTCTGAATACACTATCAGGTATTAGGCAAAACACCTGGAGGGAGGGCACATGTAATCCCTCTATGTAAACTACATGGGTTACACTTATCTGACACTGCTAAGGTCTGTTCTTCCCTTAGCCAGATAACTGAATCTTCTAACCATGCCTAGTTTTATGATTTTTATTTTCCCTCAAGGCAAGGACATTCTCCTTCATTTAAGCTTAAAAACAAAACTATCAAGGAAAAACAAACAAACAAACAAAAAAAATCTAAACACAAAACCTCACACCACCAAAGCAAATCCCGCACCTACTCTTAACCCCTTATACAAAAAGAATTTTAGGAGAGCTGATTTTATAAAAAGATATAAAAAGATATGTAAGACTATCAAAAATGTACACAAAAAAATAAAGTCCAGAACTGTAGAAATGAAATTTTCTGAAGGGTAGATACTCAGGTCCAGTTGAAACTGTCAATACATGTGAAAGAAACAAGATTTCTCCCCCTCATCTGTGTTCATTTTAACTACAGTGCCACAGCCACCTTGCCTAGAAGATACTGGGAATGTTAGCATCCACAACTGAAGAGGGGGAAAAAAAATAAATTAAAGAAATCTCATCATTGCTCTGGTAGTCACATAGCAGTCAAACAAACAAAAGCAATTCATGTTACTTCTTTGTCTGAAATAAGTGCTATAACTTCTACACATACACAATTTCTGTTGTATGTTTTTACAATCGATGACACCCTGGGTAATTTACAAAGGAACATACTGGTCAATAAATAAAAAAAACATCAAATGACTGATCTTTATGGTGACATAACTTGTTGATTGGAGTCAGGAAGAACATGGATCTGTTCTGCAGCCTCTTGGCAGATAGGAAGTACCCCACAGCCAGCAAGGCAGGGCAGTAGAAGAAGATAGACTCTATGCTTCAAGAGAGCATCCACAGGCTCCAGGATGGGGTCCTCCACAGGCTGCAGTGTGGATACACTTATAAACATATCTTATATATTTATGAAAATACCTTGTTTAAATCTTAGTTTCTGCGTGGAGATTAAGTTAATGGGACAGTTACTTTCAGGAAACTTATAACTATTTGATTTGTTCTCCTTTAATGACATTTAGAAACCTGAAGTGCATTTTTGTACATTCAGGCTGGCTGTAGAAGTTCAAAATAAGACTAATGAACTGATGATTGACTTGCATCAGATTCAGTGCAGTTGCATTAGTGGAATCTATTATGAAAAGAATTGCCTGTGTCAGTTTCTTTGTTCCAAAATCTGTAATAACGACCTGCTAAAATTCCAATTAAAAGTTAAGGAAAAAACAAAACAGTACTATCTTTAAACAAAATAGGAATATTTTCTCAATGGGTTAATGGATGTAAGAGCGTAACAAATCCTCCCTAAATACACCAATTTATGCAACAGCACAGTGCACCTAACAAGAAGAATATATTATTGAGTCCACTGAATGAGAACACTTTTCCTGCTTATCAAATGTGAAAACAGTTATTGTACATATAAAGCATCAATAATATAAAGTTAACAAAGGAAATAAACAGGCAGGAATTCATCTTGACACCCAATATTGATGTCAATGACATACCAGAGAAGACCCTACCACTCAGACGTTACTGAACTTTGCAGAACCTGGGTGAAGTTTCTTTCCTTCTGAATTAATTGATCAAGAAATAATGAATGAATTAGCAGTGGTAGAGTATTCTGATCTCAGGCCAGTGCACTGAATCTGGTTAGGATGGAGATTGCTTTCTTCATAGCAGTCTGTATGGTGCTGCGTTTTGGATTTGTGATTAAACCAACAGTGAAAACACTTCACTTTTTTGGTTACTGCTGATCAGTGCTATCAGATCAGCAAGCATGATTTCCCCACAATGAATCCATGCTGACCACTTCTGATGACCTTTTTTTGACCTCCATCTTTCCAGGGATGGAGATAAGACTGACTAACCTGAAGTTTCCTGGGTCCTCCTTCTAGCCTTTTTTGAAGACTGGAATGACATTGGCAAGAATGTATATGGTTACAACATTTGTTTTCCTACATAACCATCATTATTCTGTCCAGCTGAGTGACGGAACATCTCTCTGTTTATGAGAAGTATAGAATAAACTCGTTGTTTTGCTTTGCTTGCATACACAGCTTTACTTCACTTATTAAGCTGTCATTATCTCAATTCCTGAGTTTTCTTGTTTTGCCCTTCAAATTCCGTGACTAGACTGAGCGGGGTCCCAGTGCTGCCCGGGTCAACCTACCACAGCCAGGCAAACTATTATCTGGCAGATCTCATCTACTGAGGCATTCAATTTAGGAGCTCAGTGAGACAAATCTCAAAGCACCACGTGTAGTGATGGCAAGTCCCAAGACTTCAAATTACTGTCATTTACCTTTTTTTTTGTAAGAATACTTCACTCATCTAAATATACAGCAGCCCTGCTGAGTTTAAAAAAAAAAAACAAAAAAAAAAAAACAAACCCAACACAGCATTGCATTTCTGCAGAGCTATAACACAGGCATGTTTTTACTTCTCTAGAAAACATTAAGAGCAAGGAAATAGACTAAGTGATGGCAGGATAAATTGAGAATTCCAAGTCAGGCCTTGAGGAGTATGAATGAGGTTTGGATTATAGTAACAAGTCAACATCTCACAGGTCCCTACACAGGCCAAACTGGCCATACCAAAGCCTTTCTAAAGGCATGGCTTTACCACAGTTGTGAGTAAAGGCTCTAAAGGTTATTTTTCCTCTGTATGTTAACTGAAGAATGTATGTGCTCTATTAAGTAATAGGGCACTGCACATTTTTTTTCCTCTCATTTGTGTCCACATAAGCAATCTTTCTTTATTCACACCATCCTTGAATACATCTATAAACAGTGTTTTCTTAATATTAAAAGAAGCCCCGCTAAATGATTAAAGCATAGGAGTTTTTCTGCCAGTTTTACATATTTCAGTAGCTCTTTGGAAGTTCTGATCTTAATAAAAAATGACAGCAACATACTTTGATTAGATGAAGTCTTCTATGCCGTTATTAATTCCACTTTATTTTACCAATATCTATGCAGATGAAATGTAAAATATTAAATGAAAGACAGAGAATTTCTTTCTCCTTTCCAGTTATTGATCAAGAAGTTATGACTGAATTATTGCTGATATCTTATTTAGAAGTTTGAATAATTTAAATAGCTCTGTACATCCTCCCTACTCCATCCACAAAAAGAATTTAGCACCTTAGCCCTACCTTATATTTTATTGATTAAAACTAATTTGAGTAAGAAAGTGATTCAGACTATTTTAAAAAGAAGTTAAAAATCGGTGGGTTTAATACTCTGTATTCCCATTTACATAAGCATAAGCTTCATTGCCACTTTCTATAAAAAAAACCCAAACACACAAAGAACCCTGACATGTTTGAGTATACTACTGTTTGATTTTGCTCCCAATGAGTAAAATTCTAATCTTTTTCATTAAAGAAGAGACAATGGAAACAAAATGGAGCTTATTGATAATGTCAAAACCTAGGTCTTAAATCTGGAAAAGAAAAAGCGTATAGAACTCTGTGAAACTCTAAGGGAAGACACTCAAGGGACAAACATGGAGCAACACAGCCTATGTCTGCTTCCTGTGTCTACCTAAAGCAGAAACTTGCAGTGAAAAATTATAGAAGGCTTCAGCTGAAGGCACAGTCTAAGATCATAGAATCATAGAATGGTCAGAGTTGGAAGGGACCTTAAAGATCATCAAGTTCCAACCCCCCTGCCATGGGCAGGGACACCTCCCACTAGACCAGGGTGCTCAAAGCCCCATCCAACCTGGCCTTGAACACTTCCAGGGATGGGGCATCAACAACTTCCCTGGGCAACCCGTTTCAGTGCCTCACCACCCTCACAGTAAAGAACTTCTTCCTAATATCTAATCTAAATCTCCCCTCTTCCAATTTAAAACCATTACCCCTCGTCCTGTCACTAGACTTCCTAACAAAGAGTCCCTCCCCAGCTCTTCTGTAGGCTCCCTTCAGATACTGGAAGGCTGCAATAAGGTCTCCCCGGAGCCTTCTCTTCTCCAGGCTGAACAGTCCCAGATGTGACTTTCCTAGGCACAAAGATGGAATTATAACATTCAAGAGCATTATAATTTAGTCCAGAATTAAAAAGACATGTTTTGTCATCCAGCTCACAAGACAGCACATTTGAGTGCACACACCATAGCAAGAAGTATAAAAACCCCCACAGAATAAGAACATTAAGGTAATTTCACTCCAAGAATTTTGAAAAACTGATAATGCATCACATGCCGTGATACAGTTTTCTGATTCTTGTGGGAGAATGACTGCTCTTTTAAGAATGGGTAGTTCCTTTTCACTAATCACATCTTGCAGTTATCCTCTATACAATATGCAAGAGAGAACTGTAAAAAGCTTTTCACACCTTTCGCTTCTGTAGTTTTTTGGAATGTATGCGGTACTATCTACGGCAACCAGCTGTGCTCACATTGGATATCCTCAGTTAAGCAGGATCAGATTTTGGCAGCGCTATTATTAGCTCTAAGTATTTGTTTATTTCCTTAGTGCCAATTATGCCCTGTTGGGACTGCCAATGACACACAGTGATTCACGAGGTAGATTTAGTAAACAAGCTTTTATCAGTGATAAATATTCCATCAAGATGTGAGAAAGCACTGTATTTAAGATTTTCTTATTTTTGAAAATATTACAGTTAACTTCTAGACAAGAGGAATGTTATATTTTAGACAGCTGAGGCTCCAATTTACTTCAGATTAGCTTTGAATGTCGAATAATTATTAAAGAGCAGTCCCCAATTGTCACCAAACAGTTCCTCATTGCACCAAAGGAGCATTCCTACTTCTTGTCCAGTGTGATTAAGTCTTTCAGCTTACTGATTCAGAACCTGACACAAAAATACTGTTTCCTTTTGTATCTATGAGACTAAAGTGCTAGTGGCAGCATTAGGAACTCTGCCTTCACATATCTCGGCCATATAGACGGATGGACCTAAAGTTGTAGTTAGCCAAGAAACAAGCACAAAAGTACACCATTCTATAAGATACTGGAATAAGCCCAGTGATCTGGACAGGAGTAAGAACAGGTGATTCAGACAAATCACTGCAACCTAGTAATAGCAGCAAGTATTTAATCCAATCTCAAAGATTTGCAATCTTCAGTTCAGAGAAGAGTAGAAATAGTAAGACAGTACTGAAAGAGCCATCCTTTGGCTTCAGATATTTCCATGCCAGAAAACTTATGGGGAAAAAAATGAGAAAATAAAACTGGTTAATCGTAAAACTAACTGAGTGCTTAAACGGTACTGAAACTTTTTTTTTTCCACCATAAAACCATAGCTTTCTCAATGTGCTAAACAGAGTTGGTAAAGGGTATTTTAATTGTCAAATATCAAAGATTTTTCAAGCATGTTATGACTGCATTCAGCAACCATTCTGTTCACAGACTCAAGTTAGAAAACATCTCAATATCTGAGTTTTTCTTCCCGAGACCAGCAGTACAGAACCTGGTATTCTCTTAGTCTCTCTCTTTTAATATAAAATATAAAATCTGTGCCAAAATTACTTTCCTTCTATTTGAGAAAAAAACCCACACAAAAAAAACAAAGTCCAAAACCCTAAACAAACCAAACAAAAAACAACAGAAACACACTCTGAAACCAATTGAAGCCTGAAAAAAACAAAGGTATGAACTGTGGCAGCATCATGGTTCTCCAGCTGCAGAAATCAGCTTGTCCTCATGAGCTTCTTAAGCCCCAATTAAAAAGTATTGAAGCTAAGAAGAATCTAGTAAGGACAAAAACTCCAATGTTCTGTGAGATACAATCAAAAAAGTAAGTGGTCAATATTCAAAAAGAGCTACAGAGAACTCAAAAGATCCAGTGTTGCATCTAAGTCCACATCATGTTTTCCCCTCAATTTAAAGAAATGTATAAAAATGCTTTTAAAAAAAGAGCTCACACTGTCACTCTCCATAAAACAGAGTGAAAATCTTTTTTATTCATTTGTTTACATTTATATACTTACAGGAAAAGGAAAGCTCTAAAAAAATATCTATTTTAGGGAGATTATCTGTTTCATAAAATATCATCTGCACTGGATATTTATTCAATCCTTTTGTAAGAAGAGATTTGGCAGCTGAATATTATGTATGACAGACTTCTTTCACACCATCTGTTATCTGTAGCAAATCAGAAAGCATTTCTGCACTGCTTTTTGTGCAGGACTGTGGGTACAGTTCAGAACACTTCAAAACAGTATTTGCTATTCGTCTGAGGAGAAATAGTGGCAGCAGCCATTCAGTTCTGGGGCTTCAACACCTTGTTCTTCAGGAGTTCCTGCTCAACAGGACACTAGTTCACAGTAAATCAGAAAATTTAAAGGTTATTGAATAGGGAAATAAACTTCATTTTCTCTGTCTAATCTACTCACTGTTGGTACAACCCAATTGTCTTTCACGTGAACTTTATTCACTCAGAAAGAAAACTAAGTTCAAGTGAGGCATTGCTTTAGCTTCAGTTGGCTACATTGAACAGTTTCGTCAGCTACTAACTTCTGCTGTCACCTGTTAGTATGAAAATTCACTGAACTCGAGTTTTATTTCACAGTACAGGTACCCTCTCTGGACTGTAGTTCATCTGATACAGACTTTGAATGAAGATACAACTAAAACGATAACATTAAAAAAAAAATAAAAAATTAGTTTAACGTTATTTTAGTTTTTTGGATATCTGAAGAGAACACCTATCTACTTGCTCAGTTTCATGCTCCAGAAATATCAACATCTGTTTCTTTCATTAATTACAAACACAAGATTGAGGTGTAGAAACAGTCAGGAAACAGATTTACCATTCCACTTGTGTCCTTGCCATGATACAAAACCACTATGCATCCAGAGGTTTTCTAGCACTTGAAAGGAGCTAGAACATAAGACTCATTCCATTCTAACATAAGTCAGTAGGATTACATAAGACTTCCTGAAGGAGAAGTTGTAACTAAGCAAGAAAATAAAAAAAATTAAAATCACTCACTGCATGTAAAATCCACCTGGCCAAATTCATCTGGATGATAAAATCTTACACTGATAAATTCCCTTTCCTAGCACACTGAAATCATTGAGAATTTTCTAGAAGCATGAGAAATAAGAAAGCATTAGTAGGAAAAAAAAAAAAAAAAAGAAAAAAAAGCTTCCCATCTTTTCTGTGAACATTAAAATTGAACTGAAAACTGAAACCCTTCTGCAGTGGATAGTGTTGTATCACTCTCCAAAACCAAGTCAATATCAGAAGTTTTACTGTCATTCAACACCATATATTCACTATTTAATTCTCCTACATTTAATAACTGTGTTAATCTATACTTCTTGTGGTTTTTCCTCCCCTCTACTTTTCCAGTTACTCTCTACTACTAATTGCCATTACTCTCTGTTTTAGGAGTGGAAAGATCATAACAATAACATCAATTTGTGTAGCTGCACATATATCCCCCCAAGGAGGCATGTGCATGCACACAATCAGCCGCACATCAACGTGAACTGAAATCAGGATGGATGCAAATAGTTGACCTTATAAGTGATTTTTATTTTACAAGTCAAAGTTCATAGGTTGCTTTTATGTGTCCTTGTCCTGTTAAGTGAGACTTTGAAGGCGTAATGCCAGCTGAATTGACCCCTAGAGCTTGACAATAAAGACATGAGAAAATTAGCATGAATTCCTCACTAACTCCCTTGAATTTTGAGTTCTTTAGAAGCCACAAAACACAAATATTTTCATAGCAGTTCAGAGAACTCTGAAGAACATTACACTGAACTGTTTCCAATCTGCAGTTTAAGAGAGAAGCTTATCCTTGGAAAGCAATGCAAATACTATAAACAAATTCTGCAATACTTGTACAAAACAGATATACGAATGGTAGCTTAAGAACTTAATTGAAACCACTTTTTTATCATGGAAAACAATCTATAGGTTCCTTTTGCATGTTTGTTTCTCCTGTAATTTGAAAGGCATCTGGATACTATAGGTTAGCAGCAGACTCTTTCATATATAATAGAAAGTCTTCTGAAAATGTAAGAAACGGGACTTAAAATTATGAGAGACTGTCCCTGCTACAGAGGTGTATGTAACTAACATTGGTTTTGGGATCTAACACCCACCCTGACACACAAAAAAAAAAAAAAAAANAAAAAAAAAAAAGTAAATATTGTTTCAAGAGGAATTTTCTTTTAACATCACTATTTTACACCATCATCCACCCCCCAAGATTCTGTCCTATAAATGCTAGCAATTTTTGTATGTCTACTGCCTTAGAAATACATAACCTTTTTAAAATAGAATTTCATATCCTGCAATAGTATGTCTAATTTTTTATTTTTTTTTCATTGCCCAGCTCCCTGTTTTGGTGCACAGATTTCAATTATTTCTCTGGCCTTGAGTCGCTTGCAAATTGAACTAAGGACAGTCCTTTTATTACCTGCATATGAAGCCAAGATTACAATGCAACTGAACTTCATTTTGACAAAATATATTTCACTCCATTATGCTGTAAGAATGAGGAAACTTTTTATTCTATCTGCATCTAAGTGCGTGTGCTCATACTCATTTGGTCTCATACCTGATATTCCTATGATGGTCTCTTTTCATTAACAATTTCAATTTCAAACAGGTTTCCTCAGTGATTCGTCAGTTCTGTTGCTTAAAACAATGTTATTTAAAAACAAACAAAACCCAAACCACACACATATGCGCAAGGAGAATTCCTCCTCTACCTAGAGCTAAATAAAAAAGATAAGGAGGCAGATAAGGGTAGATGAAAACTTGGATGCAGTTTTGGAAACATTCTTAGTTTTATCCTGCAGAAGTAGGAAAGAACATTTACCATACCTACTATAATATCAATGAAGACAAGCTGCCCTTTCGAGACATACTTTGGACTTTACTTTCATAGTTCAATACAGTCTCATATTGACATTTGTGTGAGTTCCATGACAATTATCATTCAGGTATCAGCATGATTAAGAGTACTGCAAAATGTGTCTGCATTCAGTATAAACTGTAAATTCCTAGGGTTTTTCATCTGTTTAGAGCATTAGAAAAAATTAGTATTTGCATCAGATAATTTACCTTAACTTCCCAACAGAATTCCTGAAGAACTTTTTTTTTTCTAGCATTCAAACTGAAAAGTTTATCTTTGACACCTAAGAAATGCAAAGATTTCACAGTAGACCTAACTGAGCTTTTTTCCCCTATCAGTTACGATTGGCATAGTGGGAACTAATGGCTTCTCCTCTTTGTCTGCTTCCCCGATGGTTGTTCCAATCAGCCATCCTGTCTCCAGCTATAACATGTCTAGACAATTTAGCCCTTCATTAATTCACATCACCTTCCTGGCATAACCACAGTTTTCAACAGAAAAATTCAACTTTCATTTTAAGCTTTTACTCTGTAATATGATGACTGTAATGCTTTCCAGCTTTCCAGGCAGTGTGCAAGCTAGCAAACATTTGCCAGAAAACAAGACAGTTCTCTCCTCCTAGTTCACTCCCCTGCTGCTGTTCTTGGTTCCTGGATCTTCACTCTCTATATTAAGGCTGGAGTTCTACTCAAGAAAAACCCCAGGATAAGTTAAATGAAGCCTGTATTTCAAGAAACTGTAGCCAGCTTTTTCAGAAATTAAGTAGCTATTCTGTCCAATTTAATCTCTGATTTTCATAAAGTTTATAACAATAAATATCATGTTTGGATCTCAACGCGTCTTAAATTCACTGCTCAAAACTTAAGATGAAGAAGTGTATCTTGTAGGAAGAACTGAACTCTCAAACCTGGTAGGATATTTAACCCAAACGGTAAAACCTTAGCACCAAATTGGTACATGTATTAGATCAGCTAATGTCTTCAGTGTATCCAGGATTCGGCCCAGAATACAACAACATTCACAAAATACAGATCAGCAAATACCACAGTAAATAAATTCTATATACAAGCATGTGGGTATATAGTATACTGTTTTAAGAGAACTGCTGTGTTCAGAATTAATTCCTGTGTTTTAACTGCCGTTCTTCCCCTACAATGGGAGACTCATATTAGCTAAGGCTGAAATACTTAATTCCGATTAATTTCAGTGAGTGTGATACTGACCAATCAAATTATTAGCAATGCATATAAAATAGATTAAGAGATATTATAAAAAGTTTCAAAATCAAGACAATATTCTCTGTAACAAATCTTCCATATAACTCCTTAGGAGAGCAGAAAAAAAAGTGAAAGTTTATCATTCTGGGGAAAAAAAGTTCAATCCCTGATTTCTTAAATCTAGCTCTTATAAGCTCTACTATCTAACTTAAATATTCGTATACTTTACAACACATTAATTGCTTTTTTGCCACTTAATCATCAATTCAGTCATATCCAAATAATTTCTATTTTTAGAATTATGATCACATAATCTTAGACATGTTTTATTAAAATCCCATAGGTTGACAATAACTTCATATCAAAGTAACCAAACCTCACAAATAAGGAATCAAAACCTTTATCATTGTAGAGAAGTAAGACAGCATTATGAGCTTGTGGAAACTAATAAATCTAATAAAAATAGCATATGACTTCCAATCATACACAGAAGCCTACTTCTTTCCCACTTCCACCATAATGACTACTTCAGAAAAGTAACATTATTATTTTTTTAATATACATTTTGTTGTCATAGAACTGATCTATAGCACCTTGAGACTATCTTGTGAAATGTACAGTCCCACTATTTATACTGTATGTAATGGACTTCTTGACAGTGAGGTTTTCTATAAATCCCAATATCCAATCGAGTTTTAACTTTGCATACGTAATATGGAACCTACACAAACAAGTAAAACTCAGATGTGATCCCAAAAGAATAAAAAGTAGAATTACATATGAAGTATTCTGTAGTTTTCCAGGGCAAAGATCAAGCTCCACAAACTAGTTAGCCCATAAAAACAAATGCAGATTTTAATGATTAGATAGTCTGATACCTATTTGCTACAGATCATTTATTATTTTCACACCAATATGTACCAAGTCTTTTAGTTCTTACTTTTGTGACTGAATGCAAGGATGTTCTGTGGCTTCTAGACAGAGTTTGTAACAGATCAGTCCTCTAAAAAACAGGATCAACAGTCCCACATTTCTGGGAAAAGCTAAGTCAACCAGTAAGACAAACATTACAGATATTAATTAAGCAACTTGCTACTCTGAAATCCTTAAGCATCTAGAATTAAAATGAAAATACAGCCATTGCACACTGTAAGAAAATATTGATGACTGATATTTTGGGTAGACAGAACAAATTCCTGGCAATCTCCGGAGCAGTAGCCTTATGCCTCAACTCCTACCACTAACAGGACTCACATGACAGTCACCTTTTTCACATACATCAGTCCTGGCACTCACTTCCCATTTATAAATCTGTGGCTTTCATGTTCCTTTTTATAGATTATTCTTTCTCACAGTATTTGGAAGTGAACAACAGGGAAGCCTGGCTGGTTGTTGTAGCATTATTGCAGAAATGATTTAGCTTTTTTACAGGGTGTCTGTTTAAGCTCAGAGGTATCTGAGTGTCAGAATAGGAAAATAAGTTGTTATACCAGTACCTTTCTTTCAAAGCTTGTAGAGGGGATCTTGTGTAGGTGGAACAAGAATCAGTTTGGAGACCATCATAATGTTTCTGTACAGCTGGTTAAATGAAGAAGTGGGCATTTCCTGCTAAAAGACAGTGAGATTAATCCTAGTCCCAACACAGAACTACAACTTCAGACCATAACATAGTTATTCCGTAACTTCCCGAATGAATAAAAAACAGGCTAATAATAAAAGGTCTTTGAAATAATTATTCTGATATCTTCTTTTCTGATTTTTAATCTATTTCCAGAAGCATTCCCTTTTCTAAGTCAGCTCACAAAAACCTAAGCAAGATTCAGTGACTGCAGAACAAGGCCAGAGTGCTTTAATATACTACTCTTTGCCATTAAAGTTTAGTTTTAAAGACTTCCTACTTTCTTTCCTTTTATTGCCTTTTAAGCCATCCACTTAGGATGAAGAGCTAAAACTCTGAAGCTGATTCCTAATTATAGGAAGCCAAGTCTTTACTTCAGCTGCTAAAGAACCAGACATTTTCCTAAATGCAGATAATTCAAAGCTCCATGGGCAGAGAATTTCAGTCCAGCTATTCTGCTACCAAACAGATTGAAAAGCCTCTTATTTAAAGGAAAATATTCAAATGCAGATGGCCAAGCAGCACCAGGTCTAAAATTTCAGTCCTTTATCTCCCTAAGTTTCCAGCAACATCAAACAGAAGTCTGGGCCAGTATAAATCACAGAAACTGGCCCTTCACATTCATTAGCCCTGAACCTTTTACTCCAAACTTCTAGGCCAAGCTGCACACTTACTGAAGTGTCAGGAAATAAGCTATGCCTTTTATACTGTTATACAAGCTGCAGTAAGGTAAAAGATTCCCAGGAAGAACAGCCATTACATTTCAGAAGCCTTGAATTAAAGCTGAAATATCAAAGATGTTATTTTGTCTGCAAGACTGGCATATAAACAATGTACACTAAGAACTAACTCATCTTGCCTCAAAATTAACTTTCAAAAAAAATATTTCCAATCAGAGAAGTCTCCAGTCATATGAAAAGAGCCATTCAGTTCCTTAATGGGAATGGTTGGAGAAATTAAAGTGTGTACTTGCAGGTGGGGTGGTAAGAAGAAATTAGATTTTGTAAATGGGTTTATTCTAACTGAGAGCAGTGAAGTAATTGGTTTAGTTTGATTAGGATATGCACATATTTTTTTAAAAAAAAAGGCTGTAAATATTTGTCAACATGCAGAAAGAGGTGCAGGCTTACACACAAGCCCATCTTCCAGTCAAACTTGCTATTTCAAGGAGGTTTAAGTGCTTCTTCAAGGCCTGAATCCTTAACTGTGCATGTACTGCTGGAACTCAACGAGCTCTCAAATTACTTCTCCTTGTTGCCCATTGTCACAACCACATAGGTATGAAAAATACTGCTCAGAGAGACTGAGATCAAGGGCAATTATATGACTCTGAGGACTCAAGGGAAGAGGACAGGGGCCTGTGGGACAGTCTTAATCAAATCAAGTCAAGGAGAAAGGCTATAGAAGAAGCAGGTACATTCTGTTAGTCAACACATGGCTTCACAGCCAGACTAGTACTTAAAATGGCTCCTAAAAATCACACAATGGTCTTCAAAGAGCAGGCTTTTGGCAAGGAAGAGATGTAACACCTGACAAAAATGGGACAAAAAATGAAAAAGGAAAGATGTGATACATTTCATGAATAGAGTTGAGATAGATGGATAAATGATTTTTAGGAAAAGGAGAAGAAAAATTACTGCATTCTACATAAAGAAAACAATATATGGAGTCATCCCGTGAAATGCTAGTCTGAAACAGGAACTGGGACAAGTCCAAGAAGGAGATGTTAACGAACAGCTGTAGCAGCTATCCAAAAAATAGATAGACAAAGTATTTTTCAGACAGTTGGAGGATATTCCAGTCAGATGTCTTGATTCTCATAGAGAACTTGAACCACTCTGATATCTACTAAGAAATCAGTTCTGAGTAGCACAAGCAGTCTAGAAGGTTTTAAAAGCACATTGGAGAATTGCTGGCAGGATTTCATAGCAGATTGTGCATAGGAGCTCATGAGGTCCAATTCATCAACGTTAGCCTCCTTGATGCATATAGATGATCTCCAAATTTTGTTGAATTCCACTTATTTCTAGTGTACCCTTTTAGCTTAAAATCATAATTTCAAAATATCAAAAGGTGATTAGAATGTTAAATTAATACATCAAGAAGAAAAACGAGTCTTTTTCTAACATAACCCACTTTTCTTCCCAGTTTTACTGAAACAGAATCCTGTACTTGGGGAAAAAACAGCACAATACTGTGATCTACCTTCAGATCGCATAATTCCAGTACATATACAACTGAATTCAGCAACATTAGCATAAAGTAATTAAAAAATATATAAATTAGTTCTCAAAGTGAGTAGAACCAGAATAAACACTTGCGTAATTATGATCTGAAATCTTCAAATTATCCTTGACAAGATGTTCTTCAAATTCCTGATTTCCAACTCAAATACCAACCTCTTGTTTAAATACCCCAATATTGTTTTAGGTTGCTGTAATCTACATCATTTATTACAATAGTAGCATCAGAACAGGTATCTAACAGCAATGAAAATGATAATGTTTACATACAAACCATTTATACACTGGAGCTTTTTTCAAACACATTTTCTCCACCGAAGATAAAGATCAGGATAACATTAGCTATCCCTAGTAAACCTACTTAACATTAGGATCCATTTTCTATTTGCTCAATATTTTCAGGCAGCTGTTCTACAGCTTTGCTTATTTTTGAAGACTAGTCAATTTGTAAGCAACAGTCTTTCAAAACTCAATTTCTATCCTTGTGTAAAGTATCAAATTACAGGTGTTACTAAGTCTCCACAATCAAGCTCAGTATACATCAGTTTTCATAGCATTCTAAAGGGGAAATTATCTAGTCTATCACCCACATGATTTTCAGCACTTTATACTTTCATTTTTTTCCTTCCGCTTCACCTGCTGTCAATTCAAATTCCATATCCTCTTCCATTAGTCAGTCCTTGCTTTAAGTTCAACGTCAACACTAGCCTTAAAAAACAAAACAACAATTTTAAAATTCAAACAAGTTAATCTCAACACAAAACAACAGACTTAATTCTTGACTCACTTTTCTTCACTTTGCTTTTACCACATGACTAAGAATACTTGAAAGTAAATCAAGTTCAGTAACAAAGAGGCCTCACAAAGGAGTTCTTATATCAAATTTTCATAATTTTTTTTCCTTGTTTTTTGGATATTGAGAATACAGGTTTTGATACACCAGAATTGAAACAGTGTGAGAAAAACAAGCAAGAGAAGAAATCCAGCATGCTTTTTTTCTGGATTTCCCAAAGTTTTCCACAGCACAGACTTTTTCTACAACTGGTTTCTCATTTCTCCGTGCTTCAATAGAGCACGGGTACAGGCAAGTGTAACTAGCAGGACACTCTCAAATTTTACTTTGGTTAATTTACTGCTAACCCAGAGAAACCTTTGGCCAGAAGTCAGGCACAGAAGCAGATGCTCTATGATTCCCCAGCACACCATTACATGAGCAGCTAGTCTCTACCATCCCCACTCCCAGTTTCCCCAGTTTTTAACTCAGGGTGCACACACAAGCCATTGAACTTCCTCTGGAGAGGAGATGAAGAGGGCAGAAGGGGGAGTGAGACACAGGGGCAGGGCATGTATATGTACTTTGATGAGCTGGGTACATATTTGGTGCCTGGAGGAGTTTCCTTCCCCGCTCCTGGCTTTCCATTATCACCAATCAGCCAGAAGTGGTTTCCACCAGCACAGGGCAGTTTGTGCCCTCACTAGGCACCACAGCAGCCCACTGCTACTCACAGCTTGTATTACACTAGGATTTGGTGCTGTGGGGTATATCCAGACCCCAAAAAGGTAGAGAACCTGTCTAGCTGGAGAGTTTCTCTCAAAACACAGATAGAAAGATGACTAAGTATTTTCTTTATGTTCCCTTCTTCCATTTTTGTCGATTTGCATTTGAGTGCACAGAGGTTTTAATTTAATAGCTCACTAATTGAAGCATATTGATCTGGTACAATTGTGACAGTGACCTAGTCCTCTATTACATTTTTAAAACTTGTCACTCCACCAGTTCAAGCATGTTGCCTTCTTCTGTATCAATTAAATGAAAATCTGATCAAAAATTTGCCTAAACCTTCGGTCAATGAAAGTCTGTTTTTGTTTGTAGGGTTGCCATCATTCTTGTTCTCTTACAGAACTCCTGTTACCCTAATTATAACACTGATGAAGTGTATCACTTTGATCATTACATGATGACAGGGATGAAAGAAGTACGAAAAAACAAAGATGTATGAGAAGTTTCCACAATCTATCTGAAGATCAGGACCAATTCTAGCATTCTTATTTTAGCTTAAAATCTTCCAGTAGAAGTGGAAATGCATTCCAGAACTCTCAGTTGTTGTGAATATAAGTATTTTCCACTTACAGTTAACTTTTGTCATTACATAAGAAGAAGAGCAGGCAATAAAGAAAGAAAAGATAACCTTGGAATGAAGTCTGAAAGGGAACAAGTTTAAATCAGGAGCAAGGAAGTGAACCCAGAATACAACTTTTACTTTAGCACACAAGAATCAATTCATTATTGAAAGAATTAAGTATTGCATTAGATCAACCAGATTACCTGCAAAATAGATCAAGTAATTTAATGAACTCATACTCAGCTTTTGTTCCCACGAAGAAAAATTAAGTCATTAAGATTACCCAACTCTGAAACTGATGTCAGTGTCTGTGTTCAAAGGGCAGCAAGAACAGGCTGCTTTGTGTGTTCCTTGATGTGAAAGCTGATCTTCAGCACTTTTATACTTTAGACTTCAAACATTCCCAGTTTCAGCCAAGGTCAAGGGAGAGATGTGTTCTGACTCTATGTAATCATCAAAACACTAAAAAAACCCCATGATTCAATCAAGATGTCTACAATTACAGGGTATTTCTAACCAAAGTTTCCTCTTGTATCCCAACCTACGCTACAGGGGTAGCAAGAGTTTCCCTTTGGAATAGTATGGCAAACAAGTTAATTTGGAACCAGGCACTGAGACCACAAAAAAATATTTAAAAAAGTTTAACTCAATTTTCAAACAGGGTGCAAGTGGTGTTCAGAAAGCAGTTTAGGGTCATACTTGAACATAGACCAGTTTGAGAAAGGACCCTGTTTTGCAGACCAAAACAGAAATGCACAAGTAAAATAAGATCCCACGGTCACAACACTGAACTTTATTACAATTAATAACTAAAACAGAAAAATTAAGTTTATTGTTAATTTTGTTGTCTGTACTGGTATTGCAAAGTCTTGGCAATCTTGGATATTTGTAAATCAAATTATTTCCAAGTGTTCCTTGTGTTATTTTTAGAGAGCATGTTACATTCATAAATACTAACACAAGTAGAAATTACTTCATTTATTTGAAAGTCCGTGTTAGTGTTCTTTCTCCAACCCAGCATAATGTAATATAATATGTCCCAATATATTTTCTCAGTGCACTGTGGTCTAAGTCTCACCCAGAAGGGATGATACATACAAAGCAAGTGTTTAATTTCTCCTGGGTGAGAGGTCACTTTCATGGGAAATTCATTTTATAGCAATTTCGTATCTCTTGATACTTATAAGAAGGATCTTCCAGGACAACAGAATGAAACAGAAATCTTCATGGGAAATGATACTACATTTCTCCTTAAGATTTAGGTCATCTATATTTTGAAGAACTATGTTTCTGCCAGAATGTGAAGGTGTACTTAGCGAACTGAAAAGGACACAATAATAAAACTATCTGAACTGGGAAATATGTGTTATAGAAAATAATTTTTGTAGGACACAATGGAACATAAATTGAAGGTTAGAAGTGGAAGCATTATAATATCTTCTCAAGAAAAGATAAAGGTACCAGATGCATATCACAAATTATCCCATTGTAATAGAGGAAAAGTTAGAGAGAAAGAAAAAAAAAAAAAAAAAAAAGGAAAAAAGATTGCATTTCAAATGTAAGAGAAACATTTCTGCAAATACCCTTCCCATAACTTTGGAGAATGCACCAATGCCCACCTTGCTACAACCTCCTTTCAGATAGTTGAAGAGAGCAATAAGGTCTCCCCTCAGCCTCCTTTTCTCCAAACTAAACTACCACAGTTCTCTCAGCCATTCCTCATAACACCTCTCATCAGCTTCATTACCCTTCTCTGGACACACTACAGCAGCTCAATGTCCTTCCTGTAGTGAGGTTCCCAGAACTGGACATAGTACTCAAGGCGGTACACATTACTGTGTATGGGGGGACGATCACTTCCTTACTCCTACTCACCACACTGCTCCTGATCCAGGACAGGATGCTGTTGGCCTTCTTGGCTACCTGGGTGCGCTGCTGGATCATATTCAGCCATCTTTATGTACATCCCCAGGTCCTTTTCCACTGAGCAGCTCTCCAGACACTCTTCCCCAAGCCTGTAGTGTTGCATGGGCTTGTTGTGACCTAAGTGCAGGAAGAAGTACTTCATCTTCGCACTGTCCTTGCATTACAGTTCTAGCAACCAGCTTTTCTGCTAACATGAAAACACAAATTCTGAATCAAATGCTTAATCTATATTTAGCTTAATACATGTTTAAACCTGTAATGATAGACAACTCAAATTTTTACGAAAATTGAATTGAAGACCAATTTCGATCCTGTAAAAGTCCAGTATTTAATTTGAAGTAATATTTAATCATTGCAAATGTCCAGTGAAAATAGGGTTCTGGAAGTAGCATGTAGAGGGCAAAAGGACAACAGTTGTTTCATTATTCTTATTCCTACTTTGACATTAAATTAACACAGCACTAGTATCCTGAGTCCTTATTGATGTAAGTTAAAGTCAAACATTCCACTTTTTATTTCCAACACTGAGAATGCCATTTGTATTTCCCATATTTTCACAGCTCTTACTACCGTTAAGTTTCTAAATTGAAGCAGAAGAGATTACAGTTCTATGAAGATTTACAGCTTAATGGTTTAACACTCAAAGTGACATAAGTAACAGAAACAAGGAACCCTGAAAACAGGAAAAATTCTTCCAAATGAGTTGGTGTTACCATAAGCAGCCAAGCAAATATTTTGAGCACTCTAGCAGGATATTCCTTCATTCTGACGTTATGTACTCCAAGCCAGTTAAAATTTGTACTTTATCTCAGGAGCCTGCTTCTGGTTTATTTTACTGAATAGAAGTGTTCTCATCAATACGATCATGGACTTGGGCAAAACATGCAGCAGGTTACTAGAACTCTCAGAACATATTTTCAAGTATCAAATTCTATTTAGAATTCCTAGAGGTCATAAATATTATGGTAGGATCTTTATACTTATGCTCTTGAGAATGTCTAGTGTCAGAACAGAGCATACTCTAATATACTCCACTGCATGCCTCATACAGTCCTTCCTTGTCCTGTGGCTCATGTTTTCCTTCCTCTATCAGTAACCTCTTTATAGAAAACATTCTGTATTGCAATCCAGCAAGCCATGTTATTTTTCTGACTTCCACTTCAAAATGTTAACTTGGTAAGCATACTACAGGTTTGATAGCGTCAATGAAGGCTGTAAAAGTTACTGCAGAACACTGAAGAACTCTAACTTGATACTCACAAGACATGTATGTTTCTTCTTGTCTAAAGCTTTACAGGAGAAAAACCAAGGACTATTTTACCCCTGTGTTGCAGTCTTTACTTACAGAACCAACCTCTACCTCTACAAGAAGTCTCAGTTTAGTTGTATTCCTATGTTTTACTAGTAGCCACAAGATAAAGTTCTATGACAATTGGTATTATGCAACTCCACTAAAACTTAATATGAAAGTACACAGGAATTCTGAAAGTACACAGGAATTCTGGAATTTTGGTTTTAGGTACTCTTTCAGTAGAATAGCAATTAATATCATTGCCAAAAATTTCTTACTGAAGAACAGATCCAGGAAGTGTCAAGTCAAGCGTAGTCACCTACACTCCAAGTAAACCAATCTGAAGCTCCCTGTGGTGCTGGAAAATATTAAGTGTACTGACTATGTAATATTATAATCCTTGTGTCCGGTAAAACTAATTAATAGAGGTTGAAAGCAGTTTATAGAGACATCAAATACAATGCAATATAATAAATTGTTCTTTATAATAATTCATATATTTTTTCACTATGAAGATCAATGGGATGTTTTTCTCCCACTGATCGTCTACAAAATAATCAGTTGTGAACATCATTTTCTCATGAGTCATGCAGTATTAAGACAGTTTGATAAAAGATAAATTTCATTATTCTAAAAACAACAATTTAGCTTAAATCAAGCGTCTTTTTTCTTTAAGCAAGAAGTACTAAACCAGACTCAGCTTTGATGCCAACAGATTCTAGCAATCATTCGCATCACTTGCCTGGATGACTGAAACTCTAGGTAATAAGAAATGCAGTTTCTGTTTTAATGCTTTTATACCCGCCACATTAACTCGTTCCTCTCCTTCCATTCTGTTCAATGGTAGTGCAGTTTCTATGGTGAATGGCAAGTATTTAACATTAAGTACAGCCCTTTGTAAAATATTTAGTAAATACCTGTAGTTGTCTTCAGCACACTAAGGACAACAGGAACAGCCATGTGTTCATCTGATGCTGTAAACAGATGCCTTTAACACAATAAATCTGTTTACTGGTAACATTCAGGTTGGTGCTATGGATATTGCCTGTTTTATTTCACCTCGATTTCTACTGCATTTTTTTAAGGAGGGACATGAGTCTCAATGGAGACCTGTAAATAAGGAAGGGCTGTTCCTGGGGAATTTATGAGTATACACAGGGAGAGAGATTTAGATGGCAGGATGTGTTACCAACAAGGACCTGGAGAGCTAGAAAGACTTTGAAAAGTCACACTCGTGTCTCAGAGGAAAATGATAATTTTCTGGGGACTAAAAGGAAATTCTTCACTTCACTGGAGTTCAAGAGGTGAATGCATAGCCTGAAACGAAGCCTGAAAATAGCAACTCATCTATAAAGGCACATTGAGCAGATGAAAATTATTATTTGACTTCCAAATTCCTGTCCTGTCTGACTCAATTGCTGATTTGCCTCCATTTAAGAACTATTATAGTTCTTTTAAACAGAATTATAATCAACTTGAAAACCTTTTAGTTTCCTTCGAGAAGTTTACAGTAAAGAGGTCTATACAGGTATCGTATAAAGCTCTGATCGAGCTACAGTCCCACACTGTTAGCATTTCATGATAGAAAAAAAACTCATTTACATTTTCTTCATTGAATTTTATGTTATCATCCAATTGGGAATAAAGACTTATTTTTCATAAGTCAAACAGAATTGGTAGAGAAGCCAATGAAGAAAGGGACACTGAGAACCATTATAAAATCCAGAGCCAACATTGCAACTAGTTAAAGTACACATTTTCACTTAAATAATCCTCAGTCAACAATCTATATGGCTACAAAACTTTTACCAGGGCAATGCCCTAGCAGAGGCTATCAGCAAGGTGTTAAGGATTCTGACAGATTCTAATTGCCCAATCATTAAGAATCTTCTTAATACAAATGTGAATAACAAAAATAAAAAACTCAAAAAAACCCCAACCCATCACCACAAAACACCTGACACACCAAAAGCCTCCTTAGAACTGCGTTTTTATCCCAGGAGAAAGTTCTCACACAGGTACCCTCTTTTTTAGGGTCCCATTAAGGCAATAGCACCTGGGCAATTTTTGTAATGCTCTAGTGACTGCTTTAGCTAGAAAAAAAACCTTCCTGTTATGTCTGTTATTCAACTACTCTTCTGAACTTCAAACAGGCTTTTCCAGTCAGCTGCTTATTTACAATGGCCCCACTCTCTGAAGGAAAGAGCCAACAGAGTGTACGTTGCTGCCAAGGGGCCACAGGACCACACCCTCAAGCCCATTAAGACCAGAAAAAAACAAAACAAAACAAAACAAACAAACAAAAAACCCAAAAAACAAAAAACAAAAAACAACCACATAATACCACTGCAAAACAGTCAGGACACCAAAGTTACAGAGTGTTAAGTTGTGGGGATACAGACAGAGCTTACAAGGGATATATGTAAAATCTAAGGGACAAGATAGATAAAGACAGTAGGCTACTGTAATTTTCATACGACCACCTCCAGCTCAGATTTTCATGTTGTTAACCATAACAGATTCCCAGCTTCTTGGATACTGAATTCAGAGCCATCACCACTTTTAATAAAATGAAAAACTTGTTAAGCACAAGAAAAATGACACTGACCTTTAGAGACCTGCTTCAATTATTTTTTTTTTCTCTCCTTTAAAAGCAGGGAAAAAAAACCCAAAGCATGCCCTTTTAAGGTGAGATAGTTATAACAGGTGTCACCTATTATGATAGGAGAGTTTAAAAAGGAGATAGATCATTTTCTGAGCAAGGCAAAGCCTATTATTTGGGAGCAATCACTTAGTCTCTCCAGGCTTGTTTGGCATTTAGATACCTGTAACTGAAAACATTTGCTAGTTAGGAAGTTTTCCAAATGAGATAATTTTAAAATACGTATGGATCTGGTCACATAAAACTTCATTAGAAATATTGTTAGAATTCGTGGAAAGAAGCATTAGCTTGAGTAATGCAGTTAGGCTCTTTACATGAATTTGTATCAGACATAGAACCACTGGTGATCAGGAACCATATTTTGCAACGGCTAACTTCATGCTTCTCACACGTGAGCTACACACTGAGAGAATACGAGGGGAATTTCAAGGACAAAGTTTAAATTTAAGTAGATGAAGGAAGAAATACTTAGCCTGACCTTTTGCTATCCTGCATATGTTCTTAACAAAGTATTCTTATTCACTCAGCTGGCATTAAGTAGCATTTGCTACTGAACTAGTGGGGAACAATGGTTACTGAGTGAATGATTATGCTAACCATACATCAGTATTCCAAATAGATATTACACGGAATAAATCCCAGGTTCCTTCCCGTTGAGAAAGCACTAGTGCAAAAATGAATCACAGTCAACTCTAGATTCAAACATTACTTGCATTCTGCATTTGAACTCTAAATAAACTGCCTTCAACTTGCATTAGAAAAAGTATTTTCAAAATTACTATTATGACTATTTTTACTACATTGATAGTTCTTTACTTAGCATATACTGTGCTTGTATATTAAACAATGCTTTAACAGAACCATACAAATTATAATGATGGATTGTTGGACTATAAGCAGTTATAATACTTCAGTCCTTCAGCATGACACTGCAGGAGTGAAAAAATAACACGGTTTTGTTTCAGTGACTGTTTGGCTGTCAGAGTAGGATTCCACACCCCACACCCCTAACCCCAAGCATCTGAAATTCTGAAAACATAATCTAAGGTCAGCATACGAATGATTTAGAAGATGTTAATAGATTTATATTCCACACACCGCCCCTTAAGAGCATGATTGAATGAGAAATGTTGGGTTTTTTGTTTTGTTTTTTTTTTCTTTTTTCCACAAGAAAGGCTACAGGTGTTAAGGGTTCCAGCCCATAGTGGTGGGACCCAACAGAATCATGCTACACAAATTCTGATAAGGAAAACTAAATATCGTAGTGAACATTCATTAGAAAATAGTCCTATTTTCTCATAAGAACCATCTGATACCATGTCATGACAGACTACTAACAATGGGTAAGAGATTGACTTCAGTTCCCTTAAGCCCTCAGAGTTTAGAGCTACTTTTTTCCTTTGTATATGAGGCTTGAAGCTGGTTTAGCCAATTATGATCTAAGATTATGGGTAGCCTTAAAATCTGTTTAGGGTGCTCTCTGAGCAAATTAAACTTAATTCCCTTACATTTAGACTAACTTGTAGTTACAGAAGATTACCATCCAGCAACCTTAACAAGCAGACAAAATTTGGTCACAGTAGAGATAAAAGCCAATTAAAATAATGCAATACGTTTTTGTATTTGTGTTTCTCATAACACAGCATGACCTTCTGAATTCCCCTATAAGGTACAATTTCTGCTATCTGCAACAAAAACAGAGTGTAAATGTCAGGGAACACAGCAGCAAAGATTGCCTTGGACTGAGCTGCTACACAATGTGGGAGAAAGCATGTATGAAAAGCTAGTTGTCTACTCAGAAAAAAAATAATCAAACAAAAACCAAACAGGTTTAGCACAAAGGAGAAGACACAAGTAGAAACTTCCACACTAGGAGTTCTGGTTATGTTAGATATATTAGTATTTAGATACATACACCTGTACAGCTCTTAATGTTTATTGTGTTTACATTAAAGTTACATGTCTTAAGGGACTATCTCTGCGCTGCAGTCATAGCAAAGTCCCTGTCGTTTCAAAGAAGCAAGGATGAAAAAAAGCACAAATACTCCTAGCAAGTTTAAAACCAAATTACCGGACTAGTGATTGATACATTAAAAGTATCGACAATTTTGTCCACCTCTTTTGTGAGGAGGAAGTACCAAATATTTAAACCATTTTCTTACAGAGAAAAAAAACCTCAAAGAGAGTATCCCTACACAAGCACCATTTTCACCAGTAGATGCTGTTCCCCAAGAGTAGTCTTTAAAGAACCAACTGTATGTAAGGAGTTTTTACCTAACAAACTGCTGTAAGTTGTACTTACATGTAGAATGTTTGAGTGAAATGAGTTACTAGCCATTAACTCCCTAGTACACTTTAAGAATGCTTAAATGTAAAATCATTTTCAGTAAATATAAATCTCATTCTAAAAGTTCTATATGGATACTAAGAAGCTTGGTAAAGTACAAATAGCGATAATATTATGATACTACTTGAAGTGACGTCTAATGGAGTTTGAAATGAAGCTGTTTGGTTTGCTAACACACTTTGTGGCAAGCAATAGTGTTTTTTTTTTTCCTTGTGTTTTTTTTTTTTTTTCTTGTATGTTGATCTGATTTGAATAGATTTCTTAGATTAGCTAAAATACTACTGCACGAGTATTCACTAATCTCTAATTAGCATTTTCAAATCCCTACATTTTGAATTAAACATGCACGAAGTCTAATCTCTGTAGCTGCAATTAGAATCACTTATTTAATACATTTTCTGCTAATGAGCGTATTGTTCTAAAATTGTTTATCATCAGATATTTCATAGAAGAATGATTGAGATGATAAAAAGTATATGGCAATATATATTTGACAGACTTTTTTAGCAGCAAGGTGTTTTTTATTTTAAAAAAAAGAAGGTTTTTTTTTTTTTTACCTCTGTTTTGATATAAAACCGATACCAGCCCTGGTTCTGGCAACCTAGCAGTTTATCCAAATAGCTCAGTATGATAAAGACTGATAGAGGTCTATCTGCAACAGAGGGCATTGTGCCACGGAGTTGTGGCTATGATATTTCTGCTTGTTAGAAAGAACCAGATTCTTATTTCCTTCTCTCAACTAATATAAACTTTTAAAACAGTGAGGAGTTTGCACACTGATAGAAGCCTCTCAGTACAGACTGGTAGAGTTCTGATTACTTTCTGCTTTTAAAGAGAATGAGAATTCAACTAAGTAACAGCAAGTTTCTCTTTTAAGGTCCTTTTAAATGAAACAAACCACCAAACTCAAAACTTTACAAACCTGCATTTAAGATCCACCTAAGATAACGCAGATGGATTGAATCCAGAGAGAGCTAAATCAGAGACATGTCTTACATTTTGTAAAGGCAGATCTGATCAGTCTATTCTCCTGTGCCTAACCATGGTTGCCATTTGAATTTTAGACTTAAGGTGAGGACCAAAAAACCTTAAAGCAACTGTTTCCAAGTTATTCGCTAAGAAAGCTCAAGGAAGAGAAATCAGTTTAGAACGGCCAGTTTCCCGGTTGGTATTTGGTCTTTTGACCAGTGCAGGAATATATATAGGAGGCCATGCCTACAGGTTGAACAGCTGTGCCAGAAAGGGTCCACCATTTAGGCCATTTCTTTGTCACAGTCAAAAATCCAACTTCTCAACTGCATGTTTTTGGAGCACAACAAAGGCGATAAGGACAGAACATTTACTCAGCTGCTAGATCTCACAAAACAAAAGTTTATTCTCCGCAGATATCTCATCCTACAACTAACATAACAGTACGGTGTAGAGACAAGAGGTGTATGACAGCAGAGGCATTGACCAGTGGAGATAGGATGGCTTGTAGGTAAATCTCTTGCACTGGCATTGGATGATGAGGAATGAGACACATTCTTGGCACTGGAAAACCCACATCTATCAACAACTCTGTGGTCAGTTAAGGAAATGCAGACTGGATTTGGACAAAACTGGGATCATCTGTCAGATACCATAGCCCACAAAAGGAAATGGATCACTAAGAATTACAACTCCCATGAGACGTCACTATAGCTCAGAAGGCAGAAATTAGCTTCAAGCTAACCTGTACTCCATCTTCATACCAATCTGTATCTATTCAAGTGGAAACAAAATGTCTCAGCATTTCTAAATCATTCTTCTTGTTCACCAATTTCTACTCTAGAAAAAGGAATATTCTCACTTTTTCCCTAAAATATGATTTTTTTTTCCTCTTCCAGAGGACCTGAGGACGAGTGATGGATTGGTTAAAACCAGTTCTAATAGAAAGGTTTGAAAAAGCGTAATGAAAACAAGTATATCATAATGCAGTAAATTTCATCAGCCTGCAATGTGGGTATTTGTTTGTTTTAAAGAGAATATACATTCAAATACTGGTCGTCATTGCAAGGTGGGAAACAGAGTTTTGACAGCAGAAAATAGTTAAGGTGTTCTTGCTTTTATATTTAGCTAGGTTTGAGGACAGTGGCGAATACTTTTTTCACCATTTTAAACCTAACCACCAACCTGAAGTGTTAAGCAAGGAATTTCCAGGGTTTCTGGTCCTCAAAGCAGCATTTTGAAGTTTCCTTTTAACTGCCCACCTTCGTAGTGCACACTGTAGACCTCTCTAAAGGTAACCATCCTACTAAACGATTCCACCTCCACAAATTTGACCTCCTACAGCTGGCTGTCCTTTGTAAAACAACCAAAGAAAAGAAAGGGAAACTCTGTTGGTGAATGAAGTTAAGCGCTGGCTTAGGTAGGAGGAAGTAAGTTGGAATTAACTTTTATTCGTACAATATCATGATATTGCTTGCATTAGCGAGTTTTAAAAGTCTTCAAAAGATCAATTATTAATGCAGCAATGACTGAAGGAATTTTTTTTTTTTTTGTAATTAACATTTTAAGGTGCAAAACAGTTCTTATTTATCCTTCTTGCACTGAAAGCACTATTTTTATTTATTTATTTTAAGGTCTAGGATATTCTCTACCCCCATCCCCAAGAAAATGTTATAGCATTTATAGTTCAATGTTTTCTATAATTAAAAAAATGACAACTAGAAGTAGGATTCAGTAGAAATGTTTCCATTAATATTTCAGCTAAGCTTCACAGCAAGACCTACCTTTTCATAAATACACTAAAAGGTCATTAAAAATGCTTACAATGTAATGATTTGATGATAGCAGTAAAATAAGAACATTTTTTTGAATTAATTTTATGCATTTCTTGCAGGCATATATAGAATAAAAGGAGGAGACCTTTCCCCTTTACATCAGCAGTTAAAAAGTCAGCCCTTCTACATCATACACATTCAGTTACCTTTCCATACAAACTGGAATTAAGATTGGATAACATCCGAAGATAGCCTCCTGTATGTTATCCCAGATGGATTTACTGATTTTGTGCAATGCATTTGTTCCCTTTACTATGTGTCTCACACCAAGATTATCAACAGCATCAAGAAAAAACAGAAGCACAAGAGCGCTAAAAACCAGACCAACAAAGGGAGTTGCATGTCACTAGGTCAGCCATTATGCTATATTTTCCAGAAATTCTTGGGTTTTTTCTACTCATTTGTGCAAAAATATTGCTATAGTTAAGGCCTCATCAAATCTGGCTCTTCAGGTACTGTATTTTTAACTTGTATACACTGAAGTGATTCTAGTACTCCAATAATCTTTTGCAAATAAGAGCAAGGACTTTTAGGCAGGCTAAAAAGGCATTTGGGCAAGCAAGGCTCTAAACTCTGTGGCCAATGACATAAGATCCATGAAGATGAATTTTGCACTCAGTGTGTTAGTGTTGTAATATAAGCAAAAAAAATTTAAAGCCAGGATGGAAGTAGAAGCCACCCTCATTCCTTTAATACGTTAGCAATATAATAGCACTTCAATCAACAAGGATTTTCAAGTCAGTAAAGGATGATTAAGGAAACTTTAGGAGAGATTCTCTTTTCATAATAGTTTTCACAGTGCAGTGAAAGAGTGCCAGTCACAAGGCTCCATCTGCTCTTGCTGATTATTCGAAAGACAGAGTTAAAGGCTTCAGACTTCTGGATAGGCATGCCATGAAGAATCTTTGTTACTGAGAAATGTAAACTTCAAAACTAGAGCTGGATGGTCTTTACAGCCTTGAATGTTGTGAAGCAATGCCACTAGTAACTTTAAAGTATAGTTCTGTTCACCATTTACAAAATTGAAGAGCGGATAACAGCTTAAATTTAAACACTTGTCTGTTCACTAGCAATTGAACACAAAGACCTAGCTTCATTTCCAAGTTCCAAGACCACCAAATGGACTGCTTTAGCTACAATAGTAGGCAGTGTTTCTATGTGAATAGCCTGATGTTTAAAGCCTTGCTGATTCTAGTTAATGCACCAAGGCATCTCGTTCATCTTCGTGATTTGCATTCAAATGTTCTACTTGTCTTTTTGCCAAATGCTACTTCGCTTTGGCAACTGCCAGACCAAGGAGTAATTGCTAATTTTAGTATGATTTATTTACAACAAACATTGATGTGTTTACTTAAAGCAATTGACAAATCACACAAATCATCAATGCATGAATTTTGCAATGTGGCCTTGAATACATTCTTGCAACACGAGACTTGAGAACTAACAACACAACAAAATGGTGTTTGGGACAACTGAATTAATGATTTTTAAAGCTTTGATAAACAAGGTTCAGGTAGTAATTTTTTGACAAGCTGTTGTGTTTGATGAATTAGAGACAGATACTCTAGAACTTGGATTTACCTAGAGTTAGAGGAAGGTGAATGAAACCAAATTGTTGAAGAACAGCAAATGGAAAATAAGGTTGCAGAAAATAATATTATATTATAAGAATGGGTAACAAGAATGGTTGACATTTCTTCTTACTAAAGAGGGTAGATCAGTTTGTAGTGGATATCTATCACAACGTGAAACAAATTTGAATTTGTGATTAAAAATGTGATGGGACTGTAAAAGAGCCACTTTGAGGAGGCTGCTGTTATTATCTCCCACACAGCTAATTATTTCTTCTGTTTCAAGTGGAGGTATGCTGTTTCACATATAGAAACAGCAGTGGAGTAGGCTAGGCAGAGAATAAACATCAGCTGTGGCTAACCTAGAGAACGACTCATCTACCTCTACAAACTCTGACTGCAGTAGGACCGACCATATTTTTATGGTTAGGAACATATTCACACAACTATATTTTTTAAAAAGTATATTATTTTATTACGTTTATTATTTGTAGCCTAGTTAAAATTAATCATTGCCTTTTTTGATTTAAATAGTTTTTCATCGACTTCATATGGATACAGTAGGAAGTTTAGCCAAGGGGGTCAAGAAATTCTCTTACTTTACAATAAATAATCTATCAATGCATATTTCCCTAAAACCACGTTTCCTTAGGGATGCATCCCTCAGCATTAGAGACAGACTGCTATATATTGGGGTTGAGTGCAGAGTTGTGGGAGCTATACTGCTGTGGCAGAATAACAGGCCTTCAGCACAGCAGCTCTATGATTGACAGATACAAAAAGTTCTCTCACAGTCAACAGGTTGCAAGCACTAGTAAAAATACCTAAACTTATCCAGTTCAGTACTATGTCTTTAGCCTCTATGACAGCAACAAAGGAGCACAGAGTTGTACACACCTTTTTATAAATCTAGATCCAAGCTCTTTGTTCTGAGCCATGGAGTCATTTTGGTGGTTTAAAACCATGTAGCAGAGCAGATACCATTTATTAGGAATTCTTTTAGATAAAGGTTCGATATCAATCTACATGAATATAGAAAAAAAAAAAGAATAGTCTAAATACAGCATGCACTGGACAGAACTTCTCTATGAAGACCTACAAGTAGTCAGCTAGTAACACTTAATATTTTCCCAGTGTTTTATACTCACAGACATCAACAAACGCTGTTCTTCATGCAAGTATACAACTAGAACCACAAACCCATGAAACTTACTTGCATTCTATTGTATGAATACAACAGCAGTTAAAAGTTTACAATTATCAACTTCAGTTTTCTTCCTCAAATTCAAAGATATTCCTTACTGAGAAAGATGTTTGTTTTTTTTTCTCAGCCTAGAATCATTCAAACAGAAAAAAAAAATAAAAAATTAAAATTCAGTTTACAGCCTAGCAAAACACCAGCCCAAACTAATCTAATATTAGAAGACATACCTACAAATCAAAATCCACTCTACTGCACACTTTCTTAAGCATTGCTACCTCGAAGAAAGCCTTTTTGATTCAATCCTGAGATTTCTTATTCTTTCTCCAGGATCTCAGCCACCACTCACTCACCTCATAAATATCAGTTCCACCACATCAGATACAACACGCTGTACTCCAAATAAAAAATTAAGTCGCAGGGCAGCTTGAACTACCTCTTTCCCACATATGCTTAGCAGGAAACTTCTCATGTATTTTTCGTTCCTGACTACAGTTGACTCAACTCATGAAGGCCAGGACTTCCTCTCATACTATGTTTCAAACAGAAAGCAGAATGTCCACAACAACAACAAAACCAACAACCTCATTTGAATTTTCATATGCAGTGAACAGATACTTAAACCACCTCTTTTTTAACTTACAAAATAAGGAGCATACTAACCTACACTTTTCCTTTTAATTAGCTCAGGACACCTGGCGACCATTTGTTAATTGAAATTAATCAACCAATTTATACTTTGTCACCTACTCTGTTTTTAAATGCTAAGAGGTCTGATTTATTGAAGGTATTTTGGCTCAGTTATGCAGAGAAAAGACAAGGCAGCTCTTAACTGAAAACCTATTTGGGTTTTGTTTGCAAGTCTTTCATGCTTTCTCCCTTTTCTGTAAAGTGCAGCATTACCTGATTTCAACTGTTGAGTACATGTTAAAACATTAACAGCATTATCTGCTGTACCTATCTTAGTCTCAGATAAAATAAAATAAATAATAAATAGTAAATATATAATAAAATATAATATAAAATATAATATAAAATATATAATAAATAATAAAATAGAAGGCATATACGATGCCTGACTGAATTACTTCCAAGCCCTAATACTTTCTATAAGGAAATAGTTTCAAATACAATCCTTTATTATTACCATATACTCTGCAACAGGAACCAAACTTGCCTTTATTACCAGCCAAAAAATGTTATGATAAGAGATCTAAAAGTTCACTAAACATATAAGGTAAAAATAGTAAACAGCCTTGATAGTAACAGGTGGTTCTATATTCCTTTAATCTATCGACTTCTTCAGAAGAACTGTGGATCAAAAAAAGGACAACATTTTGACAATTTTTTGTGGAGCGTGGCACATCTAAAAGTGATAAACTAAGGGTGCTATGGGGAGGATAGTGAAGAAGAGGAATAGACTAGTTTGCCAAACTATTTATTAGATTGCTTAGGTGATTTAAAGTGTATTCTACTTTCTGAAGAGTTACTTAAATTCTCTTTTTATCTTATTCTCTATTGTTAAAATTTCTTAAAAGTTCTGGATAACCAACCATCTTGTGGCCCAATTGTTGCCTTCTGCCTTTTGAAAATTGAGTCCTTCCAATAAGAAAAACATGCAGTATTCAAAATCTGTGTTAAATTTTGCACATCTAACAGGATCACCACTACTATAAATTATATTTTAAAAAAAGTATGGATTCAAAATAAATTTGTGTGAACATGGTTTTATAGCAGAGTGGCAAATTAAGGCAACAACTAATTTAACTTCTTAATTTGCAACCTGATGCTGAACACATACTAGAAGTCCCTTTCCTGAAGAAGTCTGTGGCCAAAGCAGAATTCATCTAAACTTCCTAAACTGTCTGCAACCAGCGGCATAAAAAACACCCTAGTTGTGTGACGCTGCCAGTACAATTCAGAGATGCAGATCTTCCATAAATAGATTTATTTAAACTTTCTGGAGCCCAATCAATTCAAAAGTGAGCGGGCAAGTACTGTTACTACACGTAGCTACTTTTTAGGAACTGTGCAGGAAAGAAATAGGATCAGATGAAAGCATGACATCAGAGATGGAG
The DNA here is from genome assembly GCA_013400375.1 of Thinocorus orbignyianus. Taxonomy (NCBI): domain Eukaryota; kingdom Metazoa; phylum Chordata; class Aves; order Ciconiiformes; family Thinocoridae; genus Thinocorus; species Thinocorus orbignyianus. The sequence goes on along the minus strand of VXBW01002702.1, from coordinate 963,567 downwards.
TCTAGGGAGCAGAAATGTACATGCGTCAGTAAGCATTAAGAATGATAGATAGCTCAGCCCTTCTGAAGTCAGCAGTTATCTGCACAGCTGGTAGTATTCATTGCTGCTGAGGATAGAATTCACTACATTAAATTAGTAAATCCCTATGCAAGATAAAAAGGCAGAAGAAAGAGTGTACTACTGTAAGCCAACCGTTCCTTCCAGAAAGAACGTAAGTTGTCTAAGCTTGTATATACTATTTTGTTAACTACTTCACATTAGCATAAAACTGTGGTAGAGCTGACAACTACCTTAGAGTTCCTTGATCTGCAACCCTGCTGTTTAAATATGAGGCTATTAACTCTCTGCAGAGGTTTGGGATTTTTTTAATAAACTAGCTAATAACCACCTCTGATAATTACTCTTAGAAAACTGATTAAAGCAAAAAAGTAGCGAAGAAGTTAATAATCCTTGACCTACATTCACAATCAGCCACTCACTGCTTAACTACATGAACTATCAGAGTCAGTTGTGAAGTTCAGCTTGCATACATGACTGAAAGAAGAAACGGTGGGAGTGCATTTGAGGCAAAAGCTTTCAACTGGAAATACGACCCCTAATAAAATATGTAAATTGTCTTTCTTATGATTCCTTTGCTTCACATGTAAGCTGGAGGTAGCACACCTTGAAGCAAGATGGCAAGTTATTAAATGCAATTTTACTGGGTGTAATGATAGATACAGATTTTTGTGTGCATTAACTATTCAAACTGTCTTGTATTCCACGTATTATTGGAAAAATTCCTACGGGACAGTGGCATCAGCTCTTGCTCCTCATTAACACCATCCAGACATTATCACAATCTCTTTCAAAGTATTTGAGTTTTCAGGCTAGCACCAGGAAAGAATTTGTTTTTTTTCCCAGCTTTGTTTTAAAATACCAGTTGCAAGAGCTGAGCTTGCCATCTGGTGCACAGAATTTCTTCATGCTATTTGGTTCATAATGTCACCAATCAGCATAGCTGAACAGAGCGGAGAAACACCAGTGTGTCACTCAAGCAACATCCAGTCCTCATTAGGCCACTTCCACAGATGGTAAAGCAGAACACCGGCTTTCCTGCCCCCCTCATCTCCTATGAAATGCTATTTATTTCTTCCTGGTGATGTTTGTAATCACCTCTATTACTCAACACGGTCTTTCAGCACAATGACCTTAACTACAGTTAACGATTTTTCCATATGCTTTCAAAAGACAGGATTACTTGGAAATCTGTAAATTGTACATTTTTTGGTTTTCAGTGCTAGAAGAAAGAACCTTGAGTTAATACAATGTGCTCATGCCTAAGCTTAGGCGGGAAAGAAGAGTTGGCTTTACCATCAGACTTTCAGAAGTGTAAATTAACAATAGATTCCCGAAAGCTGTAAGTCATGAAGCATGATATCATTATGAAGAAACAGTTTTCTAGCTCCAGTGTTGCCCAAAAGCTTGCAGTTCTTTCCACCTGCTTTCCCTTCCACTCTCCCAATCAGGTTATTTTGATTTTAGAAGCATTTCTCTTTAAGTTTGGAAAGACATTTAAGAAAGCACTCAAGCCCTTCTCTCTGAAGGCACAGCTTAGTCTTTCACAAGATACTGAAAACCCTTTACAACCTTAAGGCTTTTTGTCGTGGTTCTGAGCAAATCAGAACCGAAGGACAGATAATCTCCCCCTCCCCCTTTTAACAAAAAGAAGAGGAGAGGGAGAAATTAAAGAGATTCAGGAGTTTAGAAAAACTAAGCTACTTTAATAAAAACATAAAGAATAATAATATAATGAATAATAAAAGAAAATTAAAAAAAAAAAGAAAGAAAAGTCAAAGAGTTGTGGTTAATGGGTCAATGTCCACGTGGCGGCCAGTGACGAGTGGTGTCCCACAAGGGTCAGTACTGGGACCAGTACTATTTAACATCTTTGTTGGAGACATGGACAGTGGGATAGAGTGCACCCTCAGCAAATTTGCCGATGACACCAACCTCGGTGGCGTGGTTGACTCGCTGGAGGGAAGGGATGCCAACCAGAGGGACCTGGACAGGCTTGAGAGGTGGGCT
>VXBW01002702.1:881742-960980 GCA_013400375.1 Thinocorus orbignyianus | reverse complement strand
CAGGGTCCTCCTTGGACTTCGGCCATTTAAGAAAGAGGAAAAGGGCAAGAAGGGGCTTGATCCTTTGATCCCTCAGCTTTTATACTGAGCATGATGCGGATGGGATGGAATACCCCTGTTGGTCAGTTTTTGGGTCAATTGTCCTGTCTGCTCCTCCTTGCAGGTGGGACCCTTCGATGTTTCCACTTCCGACCCTCCAACGGGCAGAATAACAAAATTACCTGACCTTGGTTGTTCCAGCAATAAGGATAAGCAAGGGCCTGTCTGCATACCATTCCTTGATATAATTGGGTCTTATCACTGTGAGACGAAACAGTTCTCTGAACAGTGTGCTGTTAATTTCAGAGTTTAGTTAGCTAGAAGAGGCCCAGCTAAGAAAGTAAAATTGTAAAACAGAAAATTGGTTCATTTTACTCCAAACCAGGACACCTTTGTTGACTCAAGATCAACAAATAAGATGAGAAGACTTGTTCTACTAGAAGATGGTAGAACCTAACTGACCACTTGCAAAGCCCTGTATATATCTTGGGAGAAATTAATGCATCCAGAAAATGGATACAAACTTTCACTTCTGCTTTTAGAACCTCGGACATTTCAGTTACACCTTTCACAAGGAACAGGCTTTACAGGAGCCTGTAAGACCCTCTCTTCTTTTTATGATGATAAAGTGATAAAGTACTGCCAGCTCATAAATAAAATAAAATAAAATAAAATAAAATAAAATAAAATAAAATAAAATAAAATAAAATAAAATAGAATAAAATAAAATAAAATAAAATAAAATAAAATAAAATAAAATAAAATAAAATCACTACCTCAGATCTGATGTGTCACAGTAAAAATCACAGATCTGCTGGAAGCTGAAGGTTAAGACCCTAAATTACACTTCCAATTTCCCTATGAAGTAAAAATCCCCAGAGAATATCCAGAGCTCCCTCTTATCCCAGTAAATAAAATTACATAGAGCAGAGGTGGCTTTTTATAATTTGGGCTAATGAGTGGGAACAGACAGAGCAAGAAAAGGTAATATACAGAATGTATAAAACAGCTAAGATATTTCAGGCCTACTTTTGAAAACACAGACTCATAAGACAGACAAAAGCCAAATAGCACTGAAAGTCAAATAAATACTGTTTCTCATTACACTATGCATGCTATGTCCAGGCTATGCACTCAGGACTCTTCACCCTTCAGGGAGGGGTAAATAGGCAGCAAAAAAAATATTTTTCTTTAAAAAGAATATCAGAAATTAATTGGGTCAAGGACAGAATAGGCTAGCAACACAAAGAGTCTTCAAAATTGCTGTAATCACATTCAGAAATGTAAAAAATAAGGACAAAACAAAACCATAGCCATGTCTCTTAATATTCTCCCACAAGAGCTAGTAAAGATTGTCAGGATGGCTCTGAAAAAAAATAACAGCTATGTTTAGGAGAACAGAAAACAGCTTTTCTTACTACTGCCCCAGGAGAAAAAACAAAGTACTCAACTCTGAAAATGCTCCTCCAGCCTGTGGCTGGACCATGAGGCAGTCAGCATTTTGAGTCAGAATTTAGATGAATTTTGAAAATCTCTAAGGGTAAAGGTTCTGCACGCTCTCTGGGTCTTTCTTCCGTGCTTCTCATTGTAAAAACTTTGTTCCTCATGTCCAGTTGAAATTTCCCCCTTTGTAACTTCTGGCTTTTTGACCTCTTTCCCTTTTGCTCTGTGGAGCTGAGGGGAGTCCAGCTCTACCTTTATAGCCCTCCCTTTGGGTAGTGAAAGACTGTAACGGTGCATAGCCATCTGATTTCCAGTCTGGTAAGACAAAATTCTCGTAGATATTCTTAGTGTCACTTCCACTAAACCCTATCCAAACCAATATGGAACAGTACAAAATGTTACAGGGAAAAATAGTAGTATGAGACAATTTCACATCTCTGAAGCCCCACGTCAGGGAGCAGCAGATGCAACTCTTTTCTATCAGATTAACTGCTGCCTGCTAGCAAAGACATTGGATGTCTCTGGTGACAAGTATCTTAGTGCTTAGCTTAGTGGCTTGTTAATGCTAGCTATTCATTTGCATGTGATAGCTGATAAACGGCAGCTTTATACTTTGAAGTTTTATATGGCAATTTTCAGACTCTTTCATTACACAGTAAAAAGGGGTCCAAAAAAAGTGACCCTGAGATAGACAGATGGTTACATCAGTCGCTACCGCTGATGTCCCAGTTGAGTACTGAGAATAAATTTTAGTTGTTTTTTAAGAACTGCAGTAGCATTCTTAGAGGCAAGTGGCGGCATAAATAAAGTTTAGTGACCTTGGGAGTAAATCTCTTCTGAGGTAATTCTGGACTCATTAGTAAGATATATTAGTGTTGTGGGAAAGCACTTTGAATCTTGTTCGACAAGGAGGGAAAACTGACCCTCAGAGTTTAGGCAAGTCAGTGAAAAGTTTTAAGTTCAGCATAGAGCGTACTACAACGTACTGCAATGAAGAGATGTATATAGCTCCTTTACAAGTTGCACACCGTATGAAAACCATACATGATTTCAGCAAATATATATGCAAATAGTGGTGTTAGGATACAATACTTACCTGCGTGGACTTGCTGGTGTACAGTGTGGTAGCGTATTACACTGTTACTCCATTTGAATGCTTGCTATACCCACTATTCAGAATTCAGCCACCAGCAAAACTGTTAATGGTCTCCAGTATCTGTGGGGAAGCAAATGCACAGTACTTTGAAAATTGGTCTAAAGCAAGTAAAAGATTAGTTGTGGTAAGAAAATAGAATCATCATGAGAATCCATGGAACCACACAACAAAGAAAAAGTAATATAAATACAATGTCAGGTTAGAAGAGACAAATAATGAATGTTGCAAATAGACCACCCTGAAACACAATAATGGGCTGTACTATTAAACTGTTATAACCTAAGGTCCGCACCTAATTTCCATGCGCATTTAGATTTATCCCAGGAAGGTAAGCTTTAATTGCTGCTGAATTGCCCCAGGCTTAGTTACTGCTTTTATTATAAAAGGAAGGAGGAAAAATAACGTCACAATGTATAAATATATTTAAGCAGATCCCAGAAGACCTCAATAGTATTACAAAATGAAATATAAATTATTTAAACACTTATGTGTAGAAAACATAACATAGTGCACCTATTCAGAATCTGGTTTGGACTCCAGAAATGGAAAGGAGTAATTACTTTCGTGTTTAATGAAATCTGTGATATATATCCATATATTCTTTTCCATATAATTACTGAGGCATGAAACATTTACTTGGTAAGTGCTCATACATCCTTTGATAATAGTAAACCACTTCTAGGACTGATTTCTGTGTCACCTGTGTTGAACCACAGCCAGCTTTGGCTTGCCACTTCAGTCATTGGGAAAGGTAATTGGATAGAACAAAAAGAAGCAGCAACTAAGTGACTGACTGTGAAGGATCACACAGAAGACATGCAATTCTCTAATGTTAGCTTATAGAAAAGGTCTTCCAGCTCTGTACCTATAGAACTTCTTACACCAATTAACAGTACCTTACAGTCACTAAACTCCAGAGATAACACTTAAGGTCAGTATAGACTTGTCAGTCCCCTGATCGTCAGCTGTCACAGTCAACCCAGCCTCCCAATGTGGAGGAGAGGAACTTGAATGGACGTAACTGAAATCCTTGGTTGCTCTCTCCCCAACTATGGGAAGAGGTGTTCTATGAATTAATGCTCAAATCAAATAATTTTTGAGTTACATACATGAAGTTTGAACATTACTTTGGGATAGAAGTGAGATAGTCATACTGTATGTATGGTAGTAAAATCTAAATGAGACTTTTAAGTAGCTATTTTTTAATAATGCTTTCTATTTAAAGAATACAAAGCCCACTTCCATATACTATAGATTACTAATAAATCCTTCAGATCCAATGCAGAAAGTTCCAAGTGACTTTTTATGATGCTGTTACTAGCTGTTTTATAAATTAATGGTGTTTTCTGCACTACAGACACACATTTATACTATGCTACTAGGACAGATACTATTTTCAAGAAAATATGAGAAGGAATGCCAGGGTTCTAATAACCCTGAAGTCATGATAAATGAAAGCAAAGAGGAAAGAGATATAGGCACAAAGTAACATATAAAGATATTCTGCAAGGTAAGGAAATCACATCTGAAAACTTTAAAGAATTATACTCTGTACCCCATAGAATAGGAAGCTTTTAAAAAAAAAATATGTTTTTGCAAGTCACTAAGAATATTGAAAAATACTTTGCTTATGAGTGATGACACTCCAAAAATCATCTTCAGGGAAAAAATACTACAAAAGAAACAGAAGAGAGAAGTGATGGGTTAACACCTAGAGCAAGATATTATACACATTAGATCTGTATTTATCACTCATTTTCATACTGTTAGTACGTAAATTAATTACAAAATATGTTTAGCTCTAGTATTCTAAGCTTGAACAAAATTTCTTGGTTTGTTAACAAAGCACGGGAAATAAAATCCACCATGAAGAAGGTGGAAGCTACAAAAGCTAATGAGCTGTCCGCCGTGAGCAAGGACAGCACCGTATGAAGACAGTTTTACTTCATAGAAAAGCCAAGGACATTGAACATTGTGGTTTCCTTTTCTTTTGTTCGTTCTTGCTATTTTCTTGTTTGTGCTCAACAGTTTCAATTCTTTTCAGCATGTTACTTTTTCTTATTGGAGAAAGCACACAGCTTTTCAGAAAGAACACTTTTTTCACTTCAAGTAATACCAAAATATAAAATAACACTGGTGTAATCTTGGCCTAGTTGAAGTTCATAGAAGAATTCCTGTTGACTTCAAGGAGAGGAGACCATCAGTGCACCTGTGTTTTTAGAAGGCCTTGCTATCAGCCATCCAAAGGTTTATAAACTAAACTATAGATAAATGACCCATTCAAACTTCCTGGTGTGTGCCAGACCTGTCCACCTGCACTCTACCCACTCTGTGTTGAAGAAGGGACCAAACCTTTGCTATGTCTTTTTGAAAATAGTGTTGGGAAGAAGTCGCTTACACTGATATAACTCTGTGAATAAAGCTCACATTACTGCAGTCATCTCAAGCAGTAAATCACTTTGCAAACTGTGCCACAAAGATGCTTATGAAATACAGAGCACTCAGTCCAACCCATATTTCAGCTGAAGAATTGCCACTGAGGAGAATATTACAGAAGGAATGAACTTGACCTAAAGTCCTTGTAAAGATCGTTTCTGCAAAGAGAAATGGCATAGATACAGCAGTGAGACACAGAGGAATGAAGAGACCACTACTTCAGATATTTCCATATGAACAAAATTAATTGATTATGTCCTGGAGACTTCTGCCTATTTTAAAATTTAAATTAACCACAAAACTCAGCCCTTGCTTCTCATATTGGCCTTTGATTGCCTTAAAAACATTCCATAGCTAAGCTGATTAGAAAAAATAAAACCGTTTTTTCTCACCACATCTCACTAAAATTAATTTTTGTTGAAGCAGAGAGAGTAATCTGGCCCTCTCGCTAATCTTTACAATAGAATTGCAGGTTTGGCTTGCCAGCCAGATTTGAAAAATTCTGTGAATTTCTGAGAAAAAATGTGTCTTCTGATAAAAGGTAAGAGAGGTAGACAAGAAAAAAACCCACCATTAACATCAGAATGGCAGCTGAGGGAAGATACATCACTTAAACAAGCAACCTTGAAACTAGAATTTATCTATACTATATAAAACTAGAATAGCCACCCAGGTTGAGTTTTTAAGAGAATTTCCTCTCGTCCGCCTTTTTTTCTGAATTGTTTTTCAGGAGGCTGAGGGGTGCAGTGGGAAGATAAATACAGTGTTTAAACAGTGCTGTTTTAAAACTCTATCGCAACTTTGAAACTGATGTAATAAAATATCTCAGAATATCCACTAGACAAGGAACCATAGCTGGATAGATTTCATGGAATGACCAGTAGAGGCAGGCAGCCTCTATGAATTCATTTCTAGTTGTATAGGTCAAAGAAATTTCTAGTATGTTGTGCTTATAAATTGGAGTTTAGTCAACATCCAAAATTATTACATTTTCCCTCATAATGGAAAGTGATAATTGCAGAGTTTTCAAAACTCTGGGGAAAAAATTAACATTTTGAAGGCATGATGTCAAGAAACTGGTGAAAAGGCTTATAAAAACAATTAACCTTTCCCTGCCTTCCCCTCCAGCGGCCAAAACAAATAAACAAACAAAAAAAACCCAAACTCCACTCTTCCTTTTAGTTTTGAAAAAACCTGCAATTAGATGTCCTGTCCTCTCTTCTTCCGACAATTTCTCAGGTACTTTTGCAGTCTCTCAACTCTAATGCAAACAAATCTGATGATCCTGTTTTCTGTGATTCGGTTCCAGATTTCTATTATCTGGATCTTCTATCTGTGTCTCATACACTTTGCAAGCTCCCTTATTCTGATTATGTCCAATCTATCGATTTGCATTTGTTTGGATTTTTGTTTCTCCAAAACACTCAAGGAGATTCATTGGACTGGGTAAATTGAAGTCTGCAAGTGAGTATTTCTGCTTAACTTACAGCCAAACTGCATAAAGATATCGATAGAACTATCCCAACAAAGTCTGCTGGTTCCTTCTAGTATTTTTAAAAGCATCAAGGTAAATGAACATCCAAACACATTTATAATTTTAAATATGTATCTGAAAGGAAGTAAATGCATATGCCTTTTAAACTCACTTTGCTGTTAAAAAGCTTCAAAGCAAAGTAAAATAGGTCAAAAAAGGTTCCAACTGAACAGAAAGACTGTATTTTGTGAAGAAAGCCTTTCCTCTGTTTACTGAATCCTTGTGTCTTAAGTACAGCTGTAGCTAGCTCCAAAATGCCTTTGTAAGTGTACAGCATGTGGTATGTAGGCCTGATGACAGATTAGCATACTGTCCTAGAAAGACTGAAGATGAGAGATTTTCTTTCCCAGAAGTGACAGGAGAAGGATTAGCATACAGTAGGGAACTGACGTCTCCTAATGAACATAAAAGTTACTTTGCAAGACATGACTTAAACCTTAAAGTTGTGTGACTCGTGGAGATCTCAGTTTACTATCAATTCTAACAGGTGAAAAAAAGAGAAAGTACTGAAAATCTTTTGTTTATTGGTTTGTTAATTTTCAAATTGAAAAAAAACATAGATTTACTTTACTGTTAGGAAAATAATATTTTGCTTAACTTCATCTGTTTAATTTGGTTTGATTTTTTTCTTGAAAAATTGAAAGGTATCAGGAAAACAATGGGAATAAGAAAAAAAGTAATTTAATAAAAAAATTTATCTCTTTCAACCTGGAGGTAAAAAGAGGACGAAAGGTAAAAAATCTTTTGAAAGTGAAATTGCACTGAATTTCTCTGATACTCAATAGGTTTTTGTTAAGGTTTGAGATTTTATGGCAAGCTAAGAACCTTAGAAATTCATTCTGGCATACCCAGAATACTCACTAGACAGAGAAAATACTCTGAAAAGCAAATTGTGTGGCAGTTCTTCTATGAAAACTCCACTGTGGTCAATGGAAAGCTAACTGTGAGTTTGAGTGGAGTTTGGCTTGCAACTGTGATAGCAGGTGTATGGCAAACTGTGCTAAGAGACTAGCTGAGCTCACACCTACCATATGTGTCGAATGGGTTAGCAATGTCTTGGAGGTTCAGATACTGGAAGGCAGTATGGAGTGGAGTCAGTCATTGCCAGGTGAGAATTTACTACTAGAAAGGGAAAGCTATGAGACACAATCAAGTCATTTAAAAGTGCACTTATAAGAGTGTTTTATAAATGTGTGGGGCAGGGTCCTCTGTCCTGAGAGGGGATCCTTTTAATTTAATTCAATTCAATTAAAACAGTACAAGCACACAGAAATTACCTTGTGTTGTTTAACCAGCACAGATGTTCTGTCTTGCATTTCATTAAACATTTGTACGACAGAAGAATAAGTTGATTCAATGAAAGTAATTTCGAATTATGCAGTTGAATACTTACCCATGGAATGAAAGGAGCAGATTTTTATTAGATCTCCACGCTAATCCAGTTCAGTCAATAGGTTTATAAACGCCAGATTAACTACCAGTGATAGGGTAGGAATGTGCAGATTGATTAAGGGCTGAGATCTCTCTTTCACTGAAACTTCACAGCTAGATCAGATTCAAAATTTTGGCAATTAACACTTTTTTGTTGCCTTTTTATGTTTAAATTTAGAAAGATTATTCTGATTGGATTTTGACTTTCTAGAGGTTTACATCATGACTGTAACATGTCTAGAGGCCACTTACTTTTTCTTAAACAGACATAATGTTATAGTAGCAGCTGCTATCTAAACTTTCCCCGCTATTAAAGAAAGAAGTCAGGCCTTTTGTGAGATTTACATTTACCCACTCTCATTCTGTCCTGAAGTCTCTCACAGAAAAGAGTCTGTTTTCTCCAAAGCTAAACTGATTATAACTGAGTTTGTAGCCCTCAGCTGATTCTCTTCATCATTTGAATGAGTAAAGAAAAGCCCAGGTAAAAATATTAAGAGAAATACCAGGGTGACTAAACAACTATCAGCTATCTGTGCTTAGCACATGCTAGGGGGACATGCAAATCTGTATCTCACCAAGCAGCAAGCATTTCTTACCAGGATACCGGGAAAGTGTACAGAGTTCTGCAGCTACTTTGATTATATTATATCACATACCCGTCCATTCTAGTAGTGCATAATCCTGAAATGAAAGAAATATTCAAGGTTGAACAACTTTTGTGGAAATTATACTGGAAGAGTATAACCATGTTTTCTTTATTGAGAGGGTGTTATTTAGATTGTATACTTTCCAGTGCAAAGGCACCTGTATTTTGTCTGCATGCAGCCATCTGCAACGCCTCAATTTCAGATAGTCAATATCAGCAACTCACAGGTCTGCAAGGAAGCTGGAAAAAGTACAGTTCATTCATTGTGAAATCCTTATGCTATAGGAATGTATGTTGCATAGTGCAGATTTCATGACAGAGAGAAACTTTAACTGCCAATAGCATTTTTTTTTAAGTGATATTTTCTTTTCAGAACTTCCATTTCATTGTACCCGTTTCCTCTTTCATAGGTACTGTGCTGTATTGCTGATTCTTGCTGGCACAGCATCTCATTCATCACATCTTTTCACTCAGTGCCCTCCTAGTTTTTTCTTTCTCAGTCCATCCCTTTGATTAGTGTGTTCTAACCCATAAAAGAATGCACTTAAACCTAAGCAAAACTTAGGTAACACAAGGTTTACACACAGGTTCCCTGTTGCCCTTTGAGACGTTTGCCATATGCTGTCAATAAAGAAGCAGAAATTTCAAACATATCTTATGAATGAAATCTCCATTTTGTTCATTAGCCAAATAGATATTATGTGACAGATTGTTTTCCATTTCCTTACCACATAAAGAGTAATACAAGCAATTAGGAAAGATGCTACAATGAAGTGTGTGCAGAAATGGGGGGGCTAATTACTTCGCAGCTTCCCAGTTAACACTGCCAAGCATAGCATGTTTCGTCTCTCATCTCATACTGTAACAGCAGTTGCACGGCTGTGAACCACTTCAAATGAGACATGAGTTAATTCCTATGTCAGAATATCTATCAGAACAAACATCAAAGTCCAAAGTCTACTGATTTGGAACTAGGAGCAATGTAAAACTAGTTTCAAAAGCTGTGCTTCGTATAGAAGCATTATCTAAGAAGCATTTCTTTCTCTTGAAATGGAAGATTCCAGAATTTTGTAACATTTCTTAAGATCTCCCCAAGCTATTAATACACATGAGAAATATATATTATAAAAAAGAAGCTGTATGTGTAAAAATGAATAAAATCACTTTTCTGTTACAGGAGTAATAAAGGAGCACTGGTTTTGAACAATATCCACCTTTCCCACTGTGAGTATGTGTTTATTTACATATCTGATCAACTATATAACAAAACTGATTTTCTGATAGCCAGTTCTGAAATTCTCATAAACTAAATAAATACATAGGACATCAGTGACTTCAGTGTTCCAAGCTGGATCTTTTCTGATGTGGGGGACAATCCAGTTTCCTGGTTTAGATGGCTCCATGGAGCTTCCTAGTAAAAGAAACAATTGTCTCATGCAGAGTAAGGAACGTATTGCGGAGAGTTGGAGGCAACAAAACCTCCTGAGTTTTCCTTATTATCTAGTTTTTCTCCCCAGTATGTGCAACGTATTGTTATTTCACACTTCTGTTTAATTGTGTTTACTGTGTCTCGTAGAATAAGAAGCAGTAACAACAACAATTGAAGTCAGATATTTTGGTTATTACTTGCAAACTCTGTCACATTAACTGGATAGCATGTTGGAAAATGCGGAAGATAATAATCTAATTTGCTTAAATTTGACACAGGTGAGATAAATTCAGTGAGAAAATTATTCTGCAGTTCCCATTGAAGTGGAAAGGAAAACATTAACAACCAAAATCAGTTTCTCTCCGAATTGTTTCTCTCTATGTATCACTATCAAAAGTGACAGAAAGTTTACTCTATTTTCATTATTTCCCATTTTTTTTTGATTTAAACTGTGTGTTTGTCAGCAACCTATGTGCAGTCAAGCAGTGCTGCCTGCACAATCTCCTCTGTTATGAAATTTCACATTTACTCAATGAAAATTAATCCACTTAAAAATGGTTTATATTAATATGAGTCCAATTCTGGTATCAAGCCAAATAATAACATGAGCATTTTCCAGACTTTTTTACAAAAAACGTCTTATTCTCACTTACTTTCTAGATTTGATAGATTATAATAAGTTTTCACGAAGCATATATTTTTGATCCAGTTGTTTGTCTTCTTCACTGAAACAAATTTTCTTTTTTTATTCCATTCGGCAGGTATATTAGCTTTTCATCACCATTACAATTACAATTAAGAAAAAACCTGAAGCTCCACATTGTGAATTTCCCTTTCTCATACCAATAAGCACTGAATATGTATTGAATGTAATCTCTTAAGCAGTCTTGAACTCAGAACTGGAATCTATACACAAATGTTTCTAGCGTTAATCTAGAACTAATTTCTGTGTTCCCAGTGAGCTAAAATCTCAAACCTGGTGTCTTCAGCTACTGATCATGTGTACGGGGGAGAAGAGCAGAACACTTCCAGTTTACCCACTCAGACAATTAGTGCTCATGAGCATTTCAGAGAACTCTTCATGATAAATATAATTTACAAACCAACAAAGCGATATCAGAGTTTGCAAGTGCTGTTCTTTAGGAAAGCTAGGCATAATATGGTGTGATTAGGACAGTTTCCCAGCTAGGACAACATTTCACTAAGGCATGGATATTTATCTCCACTGAAAATATAAGTCACAGTGTATTGAAAAATCACAGGTGAAGTCTTTTACTGGTGAAATTAACAGAACATTTGCCACATTTTTTTTTTTTTTAAACTAAGTTTCCATCCTCACTTGTGCCAAACTTACAACTGTCCCTAACAGAACTGAGTACTGGAGCATTATTATTAAAGATATAGATGGGAATCCAGCACTGCAGTTTCTTCACCCTCATAGACATGGCTGAGTTTAGTAATATATATAAATAGCATTCCATATGGAGATCTACTGCAAAATTTCTTCACAGTCGGGGGTAATGGTGGACTCACCTTTAAAATTACAGATGCATTCATTTTGTAGGAATGGAGAAAGCACATATATTTTTAACCAGGACTTGATTGTTATTGATGTTCGTCTGTGCTGCTTTCAGAGAAACCTGAAATAGAATTAAACTCAAAATAAGGAATTTATTTTATTTCAGTCAAAATTATAGCTGTGTAACCAAGCGACAGATTTTAGATGTTATTGCAGATTATGAAATATTCATCACTTCTTCAAAGGTTGCACTTGGCTTAGAAAATATTATTACATAAATTACATATCCTCTTCCTAACTGCATATTTGATACATCTTTCCCAGATGCATTTCTACCTAGCATTGTTACTCTTAATATTCCCTTAGTTTTAGCTAAGAATGTAAAGTTTTGTATTATAGAGGTGGTAGTGAGAATTTCATAGCCATTAACGAATGTAAATCACTGTTGTATACAATCCATGCTTTTGTTTTCTATTCCATGTATCCCTTCTTAAAATACTGGTTAAAAAACAACTGAAAATGTCATATTTCTCAAGGGTTTTTTTGTTTGTTTGTTTGTTTTTTTTAAAAAAAAGGATCAGTATACGTTTATATTAATGAAATATGGGAAAACAAACAACCAACCAAAACCAACCAAACAAAAGCCAACCAACCTATCGATTTCAATAGTATCTCCTAGGGTAGGATGAAGTTCATTTCACTTTATTGTTTAAAAGTTAGATATTGTCAAAGATGACCACATAGTCTTCCTAGGTAGTCAATGAAGGAAAAACTGATACAACCAGAGTCATTCTTTCTGTTCTCAACTAGGTGTTAGGAGCTCTCATCCAGAGGCACCCATCTATGTTTCTAGGATTCTACACAACCAGCTTCAGTTTACACATCTAGCACAAATTGATGAATTCAGGTGAGCTGAATTCCATACCCTGTATTTGCTTTATATCTGTAGGCATTTCTGCAGTTTTGGTAATGTCGGGTTTAAACAGTGTGCTGGTTTTGGCTGGGTTAGAGTTAAACTTCCTCATAGCAGCTAGTATGGAGGTATGTTTTGGATTTACAAAGTGTAAGAAGTGTCATCAAATGAGATGCCTACCACTGGAGGAACTGTGGCACCAGCCGCCGTAATCAATGGAGCAGCTAGGCATTCAGGTCTCTGTTCATTAAGGCCTCATTTCACACTCAGTGATGTGAGGAATCTCAATACAAACTGAGATCGCGAAGGTCTAGAAATCAACAACTGCTTCAAAACAGGTAAACAACATTTAATAAAGAAAGACTAACAGTTTTCCAAAGCTTGCAGTAAAGTAGTTCAAATTTGAAGATTATTCTTTGCAGCTTTTCTACACAGATTCCCTTTTCTCCTGTTGTGGTTTGGGCCGGGTGTGCCAATGACAAGATGACAGATGCTCTCCCCCACACCTTGGTCCAAGAAGAGGAAGAGAGAAAGAGTTATGAGTTCAGGAAAAAACTGAACTATTCAAATATTAATAAGAAAATAAAAAAGGAAATAATGAAATAGGTACTATATATATATATGTAAAACCACATCAAGCTCACGGGAAATGTCACCAGCGAGCACTGGGAAAGCTCCGAACTGGACGCAGTGATAGATGGGAACTGAATTCCAGATCTTGATTCAGGAACCCACAGAATGGGATCAAAGGTACAAGCACTCACAGGGTCCTCCTCAGATGTCAGTCATTGAAAAAAGAAAGGCATTGAAGAAGCGGAAGCTGACCCTTTCATCCCTCATCTTTTATAATGAGCACGGCAAATGGAATGGAATGGAATGGAATATACTATTGGTCAGTTTTGGGTCACCTGACCTGACATTTTAATGAGAAAAAATAAACAAATAATTATTTAATTTCTGCTATATCTAAAATGAGATGTGAAATACAAATCAAAACATTCAACCTTTTTATTCATCCATCGTTTTTATCTTCTATAGTAAAAAAATTTAATATTTTGGATTTGTAATGATTTAGACATAAATATTAATAACTAGCATGTCAGATCTAGAACATCAGTTTTTACAGTCCTAAGAAGCACAGCAGATCAGAGAAGAGCAGAGAGGATGTGAAGAAAAAAAACAAACAACTTTATTTCACAGGTTTAGTGCTCAGAAGATTTTGAAAGTCAGGTCCTTCAGTAATCAAACTCCACTACACTGGGGTTCTGGAGGTGTGTGTGTGAACCTGCTGCTTAACATATAGAAGAAACATCCACTATGCTAATAAAGTTATTGATGTCATTATAGAAAAATACTTCAACTGCTGATCAGAAATTTATAGAACAGATTTAAGGCTGAGGTTTACAAACTGGCAACTCAGAGGAGAGTCCTGAAACAGCCATCGAATAAAGGCTCACAAAACTGAACATATCATTAGCTACAGGACCACTGATAGTCTTGAAAGCTGCTGTTGCAAAAGCAAATCAAAGTTAACTCCTTCAAGCCTAATAGCTATGTGAGCAGTCAACTCTGACTTGCAGGTAAATCTTCCATTTTTTTTTTTTTTCCTCCATTAACATAAAGAAAACCTCTCTATTAACATGAAGGTCCAAATTCCAGTCAAGTCTGAAAAAACACAGTATCATCTGACAATCCTGCAGTAGAAATATAAGGTTTTGGAGAACAGTTTAATGAAGGAAATAGGAAAAATTACTGTCTTTCTTTTAATGTTCTTTTCTTCTAAATTTGACACAATTTATTCCACTTTATTGAATTATATTTTTAGTTGTAGATTACTTTTATTTGCAGACATATTTAACAGATAACTGAGTACCAAAATTGATTTAAATGTTTCCACTGAACACTTGGAATTCAGTTTTTTTTATTCCAGGTTCATGAGTTTGAGTTGGAAGGTGCTGAATGCCAAAGTACATTCAGTTTTCCCACAGAATGCAAAGCCTTTGATACACTACAGAGAACTTGAAAGTTCAGGAAGGCATCCAAAATGATCTGAATTATGCATTTCAGGATTTTTATTAGAGCAAGAAGGACAGACAGCAGAGTAGGAAAACCAAGGATGGCAGAGTCTCATGGAGATTGCTGAGGGCTGCCAACACAAACCCTGGCTTGAATCCAGATCATTTACTAAGAAAGGCAAGAGACCCCTGCTCTTCAAGTGGAGGGAAGTTGCTTAAGATAAACCCGGATATCGATTTCAGCTGGAAAATCCTGCTTTATGCTTCAGAAGAAAGAAAACAAAAGAGCAATCATAAATTTGTCCCCTCTGTTCAGGTATCCCTAGTTCCATGGGGGACCAAAATTTAATGTGTTAGAGAAAAAATTATTCTAGGTAGTTGTGAACTAAAGTGTTGCGGTTTTTTCCCCTCCCAAACAAAGCTCTCTTCCTGATTTTTTTTTTTTTTTTTTTTTTTTTTTTTTATTAACAGGAAAAGAATCTTCCAAAGCGTGAGATTAAATTGTATATGCATTACCAATAAAGACTGCCTTGGATCCTTAGCAAAGAGCTTCATTCTTTCTGTCTCTGTGAGCTGAGGACAGAAGAATGTTATTTATTCTTCTCCCCCTTTCTCTCCGAATCCCCTTCTCTCTCTGAATGGACTTTGAGTACTTTATCCACTGCTAGAGCCTGTGAAAAGAAATTCTATTACGAAAGTTAAATCAATTACCTCTAGTTAAATAAACCTCTCTGCTAATGTCAGAGAGTTGTCTTCTTTTAAGTCAATCACAGGTCTGGAAGATGGGGAAGAAAGCCTGGTTGAGAAGAAGCATTTACAAACATTCACAAAAGATATTATCATCTCCATTGTGATATTCATGCAAACCACGCAGTAGCTAAAATGGTCATTGAATAGCCTTTGAATTCTCTGTTTGGACTTGTTCCCCCATAATGCTGTCATCCATGTTTTCCTTAGAATTTATTCAGTGGGAATGGAATTCAATTCCATTTCAGAACAGCTTTACTAACAATTCAATACATGTCTAGAAGGACACTGCTTCTCAGAAGAAGAAATGAGACTACAAGGAGGCAATACAAGCACAGCACATAACAGGACAAGAACTAATGTTAGATGACATTTCCAAATCGGAAAAACATCAGAAAATTCTTTGGATAAGACTAGAATGAAAGCGAGGAAGGAGGAAGGGCGGTAAGTGGGATGAACATTCACAAGCTTGTGACAAAATCAGAGCTACTGTGACAGGAGGGCAGAGATCAACACCACACCCTAACCCTTGAATAAGACACATCTGTATTCTGGAGTTTTTCCAGATCATTGCTACAAATCTGTTACTCATTCACCATCAGAAAGATGAATGAAAAACTACCTACTATAAGCTTGGAAACTCCCCGAGGCCTTTTTATTCTTTCTGCAGATGGAAAAAAAAAAAAAAAAAAGAGCCATGTNGAAAAAAAAAATAGAAGGGCAGATCTTTAGTTAAATTTGAGAGTGGAGACTTGTTCACAGAATCTTCCACTCTCAGAAGCACTTCCATCAACATCCTCCAGCTTACCTTAGTAGAAGTGGAATGGGTTTGTGCATGAAAAAAAAAAAAAAAAAAGTTTTGTGAAGGTGTGACCACTTTGAGACTTTCTGATTTTCCCCTCTGCCCCCTGTGTAGCTTGGCATACACGCTTCCTCTGCACTGATCCTGGCCACCCCAATTGCATATACTAAGTGGTTTCACAGTTCATGGCTTACATTTGCTTCATGCAGCCCTGTGGCTATAAAGTTGACAAAAACCCAAGAAATGTTGAAGTAACTTTTATCAGGACTTGCTTTTTTTTCAATATGTTATGTTCGGCATCACCTGTGGGGATGTTCTGCTTTTTCTTTTTTCTAGTTTAAAGTCTATGTAAGATGATACTGGAGTGAATGTGTTCTATCTCCTTATCCTATGTAATTTGGGAGGCAAAACGTCACCTCAGGTTTTCAAAACATTTTTCCCCCTATATTATTTACCCCTCATTCTTGACTTCCCTTTATTTATTTGCCCTTTTTGTTTCCTCTTTTTTCAATTTTATACTGCCCTTCTCACAATTTTCTTTCTAATTATTTCTAAAATGTCATCAGTTGCCTTCTGAAATTAATTGGTCTCCCACTGTTTCATTGCTTTCCTGTTCTGCATTTACAAGATTCTTTTTTCCCCATTTTCTCACTATTGCTCTGTCCTGTGGGACAAGTAGCTTATTTGTTATGGCACTTTTTCTTCAAGGCTTGGGGCTCTTTGGCTCAATTTGTGTTATGACACTGCAGAGCTCAATTGGCTCAATTTGTTATTACTTTCTGAAGAGCAGAGAATGCTGAATGTGCTTCCCGTTGTTGCTTGTAAAGCATAACAACAATGTCAGGAGCCTGGACTTTACAAGACCAGAGAACTTCAGCTTGACAGAAGTTGGGAGTGACTCTTGTTTTCTGAAAGGTTCAGAATAAATAGGATTATATTAATTTAAATGTACATGCATATATACGAAGACTCCTTACGAAAATCTGGTAACATTTTTCTAAATATGCAGGAATTGGATTCTTCAGAAAATTCTGTCCATTAACACCACAAATGAAATTTCATTCTTTCCACTACACTTCTTGTAACTCCATATACCTGGAAGTCTTCAGGAAGTGGCATATTTGTACTGAAACAGTGAAATTCTAAAAGCAAACCAAACACAACACAATCCAAAAAATAGCAAACCAGTAACCAGAGGACTCTGTCTTTACGGATGTAGTATAGGTGAGGTGGAAAGGTGACAATCAAACAGCAGCACCGTAAAATGCATTTCCAAGGTAGGGCCTTTTTCCCCTCAGAAGTACTTTATTACTCCTTCTACATACACATTGATTTTCTAATTTTAGTCAATCTCCGTATCAATATTTGGGGTACTTATTTTTGTGTGGATGCTATAGACTGAAACTGTTGTATAGATGGTTCCAGGTGAAGCTGAGAAGTCTAAAAATCATAGAATCATAAAACTTTCTAGGTTGGAAGGGGTCTGTAAGATCATCTAGTCCAACCATCAACCTAACTGATAAAAAACATCCCTGAACTGTGTCGCTGGGCACTATGTCAACCCAAATTTAAATACCTCCAGGGATGGTGCCTCAACCACTTCCCTGGGCAGCCCATTCCAGCGCTTAATAACCCTTTCAGTGTAAAAAATTTTCATAATATTTAATATTAACCTCCCCTGGTGCAATTTAAGGCCATTTCCTCTAGTCTTGTCACCTGTGACTTGGGAGAAGAGACTGACCCCTGCCTCTCTACAACCTTCTTTCAGATAGTTGCAGAGAGTGAAAGGGTCTGCAGAGCGTGCTCACTCTGTCTCTCATTGAAGTGGTCATGGTTGTAGCACGTGCTACAAAGAGCACCTAGTCTGCTGATGAGAGTTGGTGTGAAATGTCCTATGATTGTAGCACCCTAGGATGCACCGCACATGCCCATCCCACAGCGTGGTGCAAGCAGGTCAGCACTTCCCAGTTTGGCACATCTGTGGGTGATTCCACATGGATTTCTCTGTAACTTTTGATCTGCTCTAAACAAATATACATTGCATCATAATTTGCATATAAACAAAACATAAGCTTTCTAAAGGAACTAGACTGATCCTATTACTGTTACATGAATTGTACTTACTAAATATTGTTTTGTTATTTTGTAGAATGTTAAAAACAGCTATAATTACTGATTGCAAAATCTAATTTTATGGTTGAATTAAGCTACTGCATGAATTTTTATTCATAAGGCAGAGTCATGTTAATTTGGTAAACTTATACACTAACATTTGTTATATACTTTTACAAGGGTTTCTGGCAATGAAGTCAAAAAGGTAACTTACAACCGCTTGTTACCAAATAAAAGCTATTTTATTTTCATTAACATCTTTCACATTTTTCACATTCTTTTACAATAAGAATCTCATTTCAAACTATTGATTGGTCTGCCCAAAGAAAATTCCAGGATGGATTTGTGTTTTACTGCTACTGCCTTTTCTGAATGGCCTGATACTTTATTATCTGAGGTCACATTTTTGGAGGAGTCTTTTTAAGAGATCTCTATCTAATAAATCACTATAGTACTCTCCACCTTCAAATTCTGAATCTTTGCAAACATAAAACTTCAGCTGTTTAAAACCATACAATCACATTAAAGTAAGAATAGATAGCTTTGTGCCTTGGACATGTCAACTTAATTAAGAATACCATTTTGTTTTCTTTCTTCACTAGTAAACTAATAATGGAGAACTACGAGAATGCTCAATAGTGTTATTATAGAATGCTAATGAGATTTACTCTTAATAAGGGTGGGAGCTCAGTGTCCAGAAAAGAGTAGGTATCCCTGGAATAGAAAAAAGGTGTTTCGTAATATTCAACGTTGTTTGTTTTTCAAAGAAAACATGATACTCAACTTAAAGTTAAGATCATGACTTTCACATTGGAAACATAAATTAAATATATATTTAGACACAGAGCCAAACCCCAGAATTAGTGAAAGTTCTAAGGTTCTCTTTTAAGTCCACAACTAGATGTCCTTCCTTCATTTTTTTCTGAGTTAGATACTGAGATAAGAATGCAAGTTTTGCAGAATTGTTTAGAAGTCAGATGGCAGAGAATCTTTCTTCATGATCTAACATTTTTAAGAGATGTGCTTTGTGATTCTAATTGAGCTATGGAAGTCCCAAATTTTAGGTGAATGTGTAGGAATCCATGCCTACCAAAGACCATAAGGAATCATAAAACAAGTATAGGGAAGCATTGGGTTCTACTTTTAATCAGAAAAACATTTCAGCCTGCAGTGTAACTCAATGGAATGGAAAAATCACTTACTGACAAAGAGGTCAACACATCCAAACCAGCCACGCTCATGCAGTAGAGAGCCCTACGTCCATAATAGAGGGAGACATTGACTCTGTCTTCAAGGATGTTATCCAACTTTACAGAATTAGTGAAAAATTTTAAGGAGTTGGAGAACTACAGCCTGTAATGGTAAAGAACAGGAAGACAAAAAAGATTTGTTCAGGTTAATCCACAACAACAAAAGCATTTCCTTGGACAAAATGCCTCAGCAGTTTATATAAACAGACAAGGGGTTATTACAAACTAGAGCCAAGATTTTAGATAGGGTCTATTACTGAAACAAAATCCTCAGTAACTGGATAGTGTAGGAAAAAAAGATAGATTTCCGAAGCAATAAGATGTGTAAACATGCAACAAGTTAACTGTTTGATGGCACAACCTTTCATTGCACACATTACAGTAATACAGGTATTTAAAATCTAAATTGACCAATATCAGAGTGTTAATCTTTTCAAACAGATATTTCAAAAGCTTTTCAGTAACAGAACCCAAATATCCTTTCCTAAGCTTGTACCATTACTTAAAACTTTAACATTACATCATTTTTTCTTGGAAATTGAAGTTCTTAATTGACAGGGTAGAGTTTGGAAGACATTTAGGTTTTCTCATGTATTATGCGTGCACATATATTAATTATTGGAGTAATGGGCAACAAACTGGAAATACACAGGTTTGGGGGCTCCCATAATAGTGCATTCTTATATTTTCATACATACTTGATAAGTATTTGGAGCCTAAAACTGATAAATAAATATTTATCAGCGATTTAAGAAAAAGACAATTGTATTCTATTCACTTTGATATCCTGTGTAACAAAACTCACACATCTTCCCTGTTAGAAAAATATATATTGGGGATATAAGTACTCGAGAATATGAATTTATTATGATGTGACATAGAAGACTTTGGAAGGACAGAAGAGTCAAAGAATATTACATTAGCATGTGATGTATATTATGGGCACATAGATTTTTCAAAGTCATTAATGCACAGTTGCTCTTCCATGGTCATAGTTGGTGGCAATTAATGCAAATTTTGTTAACCAGAAGAAGTCTTGTGATAGTTTTGTCCCTAGGAAAAATAACTACTTATACCCACAGGCCTGACCTGTAGTGAAGGGAAAGGATATAGAGAGGCAACTTCAAGCTCAGGTCACAGGATAAATTCATACCATTCTTGAACTGACATGATGAAAGGACGTAGTGAAACACAATGACTAACCAGCACCTGCATTAAGGATCTGATTGGGATGATGGAATAAACTATATCTAAGTTATCCAAGCAGGCTTTGAGACAAAAGAAACTTGGAGGAGTAGAACTGTAATATAGTTCATACACCAGCTGAGAATAATCACAGTGAGTTACAAATGGATTAAGGACCAAATCAGTGGTCCAAAGGGAAATAAACATAATGTCTCACTTGAAAAAGATTACCAACAGCTTGAAATTCAGTATTTGTTCCGAGAAAGCCTGAGTTATCAGTAGTATCATTAATCTGATAGCTATGACACAAATATATCATGGCATTGTGTAATGCAACAAACATACATCAAATAATGAGTGATTTGCTGGAAGGTTATTTGGGTACTACAAAAGTATTTTTCCCACAATGTATTTTAATTTGAGTGTACTTCTATGACATTATAATAATTATAATCAGATATTTTGCTACAAAATTCAAATTAGACCTTCTTTATATAATTTGCTAAGTCAGATTCTAGGTATTAGTTTTCATCACCTGCCAGGCAGAATCAATGCATTATGACAAACAAAACAAATACTGGACTCAGAGTTCTCTAAAACTAACTACGGAAAAAACACAACGGTTGCTGCATCAGTGTACTGATGTGTTTGTATTCTGGTAGTGGTTAGGTTGTAGGGGGTTTTTGGGGATTTGGTTTTTTTATTATTATTTTACCTCCGCCTCCACACATCATTTTGAATGAGGCAAGCAAATGAGCACTCCTTGCAGGAGGACTGAGTTCATGATTGTCACAAAACACTAGAAGTCAGCATGATAATGAGCCAATTTGTGTGTAAATGAACTCATTAAAGCTAATGTTTTGCTGACTCCCAACTGATTCATGAACTCCTTAACAAAATTCAAAACAGAAAAGGGGAGGGGAAGTTCATGAATTTTGGAAGTGCTGAGTGAAGAAACAAACATGTCTCTTCCTCATTCATATTCCAAATTCAGAGATCTACCCTGTGCTCTGATAATCCAGTCTCAAAATAGTCTCTGGGAACATTAGTTTGTACAGGAGATCTCGTATCTGAATTGCAGAAATTCCCATTAGATGGAAGAAAGTTTTTAATTTTTAATTCTTTCCTAACAATACACTTCAGATGAACACTTCAAACATTTTCCCTGCCCATGGCAGGGGGGTTGGAACATGATGATCTTTAAGGTCCCTTCCAACTCGAACGATTCTATGATTCCAACAGGCTTTCCAACCTGAAAAGAGGACTTTTTATGTAAGAAATCTCAAGAACTATTATGCAAGATATTGATTCTCATATAATATGAATCTGTCCTTCATGCAAATGATGTTTTTACCAAGGCCATTTCCTGGTAGGCTTTATCAAAACCACAAGTAATTTCTACACCCAATATTTCAAAGTCACTAAACTTTTTTTTTTTCTTTTTTTTAAGCAAACCCACAAAAAAACAGGGAACAGCTGAACTTTGCAACAAAAGTAATACATGAGCTTTGTTATCTCAGGAGTACTGCGAGATTTATCACTGAGCTGAAAAAAGTTTAGAAAACTTCTGCAAAGCATATTGGAAGAGCAGTTCACAAGTTATGTGGAGTTCAGATAAACATCTCTGCTCTTAACGCAGAAAGATAAGGCTAAAAATCTTGTTCTAGGGTGTTTGAATAAGGAAGTACAGAAGTGGATCACATGAAGTTACAACTATTTAATGAAGATTAGAATTCACTTTTTTTTTTTTTTTTTTTAGGAATTATGAAGAGAAAGTTTCATTGAGTTTATTTTTAAAGAGTGGTATTTATTAGATTAAGTTAAAATGATACAGGACCCAACTAGCAGTTAATAATTTACAATTATTTCATCTACTTTGATCCATGTTTAAAAGGTTTAATTAACTTAATTAAAATTTTAAGAAAACAATATTCTGATTATAACAACTACTTCAGTCGAAATTGCATTAACATTTATTGTTATATTACCATGGCCTTTACAACTGTATTTGTAGCCTGCTATCAGGCTACCTTTCTAGCAAGAAAGAGACTAACTAATTTAACAATAACATGTCTTATTTCCTAACAAATAATCAAGATTTATAATAATAATTTTCTCAGTGACAGCTGTTCAGTGGTACTACTCTTTATACAATCTACTCAATTCCTTATCCTTTTTCCCCCCACTTTTTTAAAAAAAACAAAAAATATTTTATTAAATTGAAACACCTTGAGTGGATCAAAAGGCTTTAGCTTCATATCTGAAGCAGGATATGTAGGAACATGATCACCTCCCGGCCTAATACCTAGCATTACCTCACAATTCTTTATCTTTTTGCTAAGGTAAAATGACACAATCTATTTTCCTTTTCAGTTCAGCTTAGAAAATCCAAAATTTTCCATTTGCTGATGGTTGGAATGAAGGTCAAACAGTGTAGTTAAGTAAATGGCAGTATTCTAATTATGCATAATTTAATGTATTTTTTCTGTGATTTCTTCAGGCTAGTTTTTAATGACTGGTACAACACTGAGCTTTTGTGCTGCTGAAAAGTAACTCTAGAAAATATTTTGGCCCTGCAGTATGCCTCAGAGATAACTAAGCTAATTTTAATAAAGTAGTATTACAAACTGGACAAAGCAGCACATCCAGAGCTCCATAAAAGATGTTGCTTTCATTGCCACAAGAAATTAATTTTAATCCAGTGGAGATAACTCTATTCTACTACACTTTATTTATATACCTGAGAGGTATTTGGATCATGCTTATCCCTCTTCTTCCTCCTCACTCTAGAACTGTAATCAAATGGCAACTATATTTCCAGCAATCAACACTACCCATCGAGCCCATAGCCTGCTCCCAAGATCCTTGTTTTCAAGTGACAGCAGACCCAACAAGCAGCAGGTTGCAAAACACATTAAATGTAGTGATGACTTACAGGAAGGACCTCCAAAGACTTTTCCCTGATGCTTGGGTTTTCCAGTCCATTGCATCAGAAGATGACAGAAGATGAGCAGAAGGAAAAGCCGCAGTTAGAAGTGTTGCTGCAGACACAACAGTGAGCATAGTTTGCATCCTGCTCTTCGCCCACCTCCTTTTGTGAGGAGAGGGAGTTTTTAGAAACAGCAATAACAATTTTAGCAACAAAAGTCTCCCAGAGTAGAGAGTGGCAAAGGGTCACTTGCACGCAGAAGAAGTTTACCTGTGAGCAAATTACCAACAAAAAATACTATTTTCCCTAAAGACATCCAATGCTAATTCTACCTGCTAATATCAGATGGGTATCTGACCACACGCTTTACTCACTCAGCAACAGTCAGGTAATGATCAGTAGCTCTATTTCTTCAAGTATTATTTATATTCTGTCTGCCATTCAGCCTTTGCAGCACAGAGTGGGTGAAAAAAAGGTTAGACTTCATTTCTGGGAACCTCTGAAGACTCCTGCACTTCAATAGAGATTCACCTGCACATCGAACAGTTGATCTACAGAAGCATATTTTGCACAGATGGAACACATTATAATACAAAATGTTATTTCAGTGAACAGTTTCTCCCTTGTGAAGAGAAATATGTTACAGATAAGCTTCAAAAACACATACTTTAGCACCAGAGCAGATATAGAAGTTTATGCTGGTGGATAAAAGAACTATAATCTTGTTAGGAGAAGTTATATCATAGATGGGATTTCTTTG
This sequence comes from Thinocorus orbignyianus, assembly GCA_013400375.1. Classification (NCBI taxonomy): domain Eukaryota; kingdom Metazoa; phylum Chordata; class Aves; order Ciconiiformes; family Thinocoridae; genus Thinocorus; species Thinocorus orbignyianus. The sequence goes on along the minus strand of VXBW01002702.1, from coordinate 936,634 downwards.
AGTATTTAGGCCTTTATTTATAATCTTTATAAATCACCTGAGCAGACAATTCAACTTTGAAAAGCTTAAACTTGCTGAGAAAAGAAAACTGCACATAGTGAAAAAGTAGAACCAAGAGTTATGTAAGCAAAACTCATATTTCTCCCAGTATAGAAGGAAGAAAAATTAGATTATGTGTACCAGCTGACTAGTGGCACATTAAAATAGTATTGAGACACCTACAGAAAAGAAAAACACTGATTGTTTAAAAAGAAAATATAATTGGGGTAAGATTAAAGCAGAAGGACTATGTGCTATGCATGGCCATTCTGTCCTGTAACAGAAACACTGAAGTACTGACGCAGCTTAAGCTTTCATTCAGAGGACACTAACAAAGATTTTCAGTGTCTGAAAGCAAAAGAGTCTTTTCAACAAGAACATTTTCTGAAGTTAAAATCCTGATGTTTATAGGAATTGTTAATACTGAACTACATTAAAAACTCAAAACAATGTTGTTCCTTTGTCCTCTCTTTCCCTTTTCCACACACTACATCCTCCCCAGAGCTGGTGGTGAATCAAATTCACTGTTACAGGAAAGTTTTCCAAGTATGTGTGCATATGACTCTGCCTCAGGCTCCAGTCTCCTAATGACACTGCACAGAGAGGTATTCAAGGAAGCCAGTAAAGCTTTAGTTAGCTTCATCCGTCTACCTGGCGACATTTTCAGGGTATATTCTAAAGCCTGTTATGTGAGGAAAGGAGAATGCAACACATGGCAGTATGTTGCAGATGTACCACAACCTGGTGACTCAAATCACCTTGGGAAAGAGGTTTAAAATAATTTTTGCGACTACAACTAATATATAAAAGTTAGAATACACTGAACAGCTGGAACAGTTTTATCTCGTTTCTTTTTATGTGCCAGAAAGGACAAACATCAATAACATAGAATCATAGAATGGTTAGAGTTGGAAGGGACCTTAAAGATCATCAAGTTCCAACCCCTCTGCCGTGGGCAGGGACACCTCTCACTAGAGCAGGTTGCTCAAAGCCCCATCCAGCCTGGCCTTGAACACTTCCAGGGATGGGGCATCCACAACTTCCCTGGGCAACCTGTTCCAGTGCCTCACCTGTCACAAAGTAAAACATTGTCAAAAGAATAATCCAAGAAAAAAGACCCATCAGATCCACTAAGCAAGGAACTATTCCCATCTTAAACCATTTATCTGCTTAGATCTAAAATCATTCAGATACTGTTTCTTTTTAAATACTTTGTATACTTCTGAATCAAATGTAAAAATACATAAACAAGTTATTTAAAAAAAAAAAAAAGAAAAAAAAAAAAAAAAAAAGGAAAAAAAGGATCACACACCCCCCACCTCTGTCTCTAATGTTTTCAGAAATGCAGAAACAAAGTTAGATTTTTTTAAGGTATCAGGAAATGACATTCCATCCACGTACCACATAGCCTTCTGAAGCTAGTCTGCAGTGCCAGTGATTTGACTGGGAAAAATAACCCACCACCCTTTACTGAAACATTAAATTAAGCAATTTTGTATCCATTTAGAAAGGTCACTCACACGGTCTCTTTGTCAAAGCAGCTATTTTCTTTGCCTTCCATCTAATTAACTCAAATCTAGTATATATAAATCTTGAATGACAGCCTTTAACACATTTTGAAACTACAGCTAATGGACAATCATACTACCTTTCTAAGGATTTTTCTCCATAGGGAAGATCATTTACAGCAATCTAGGTTGCAAATTTATAGCACAGTCATCACTTCTTATGAACTTCACCTGCAAACACTCAGTCCTCCTTAGCCATGGAGTGCTATATGATACTTTGCAGGTGGAGTAAACGACCTCACCAGAAAGATACTTGTAGCAGGTAGCAGAATTTTTCAGTCAGTATTGAGAGCACTGTAAATTTATGCTCTAATTTATATTAATTAATTTTCACTAACTTGTCCACACAGACAAACCTTAATATTTCAAGCCAACGGAAAATACAAAACATTTTATGGTGGTCACTGTTTTCATACTGATTACATTATATAAACGCACTGAGGTTGATTTTCCTTCCTCCACAGTGCAAACCAAACAGAGACTGTTTCAGAGTTCCTCTGAAAGTGTGATATTGCTCCTTCTTATGAATGCACAAACATTTCAATCTACTTTGAAATGTAGTTGGGAAGCAGGTGAAGACGAAGTATGAATCACAGGCACACAGGAGCCAGTGCAAAGCGGGAGGTGAATAGTTCAACAAAATGTGACTCTTCTCAAAATCTGCTTTTTATTACCAAATACTTCTGAGGCCCAAATCTTAACTGAAGCCACCAGAGCTGAAGAAATCTCTCTGTTGCACATGAGCCCTTCCACAGAGGAAAACAACATTACTTCAAATAAGTAATCCAAGAGGTGTCCTTGGGGACACCAGGCCTGGAGTATAAACTGGAAGAGAAGGTATAGACTGCAGTGGGGAGTATCCCAGCCTAAGCAGTAGCTAAACTTTTTACAGTGAGGGTGGTAAGACACTGGGACAGGTTGCCCAGAGAGGTGGTAGATGCCCCATACCTGGAAACATTCGAGGTCAAGTTGGACGAGGCTCTGAGCAACCTGACCTAGTTAAAGATGTCCCTGCTTAGGTTGGACTAGGTGACCTTTAAAAGTCCCTTCTAACCCAAAGTATTATCTGATTCTATGATTTACAGGTTACCAAGCCAATTCATTAACCTCTGAGCCTGATCCTGGCTCTTCTCAAACACAGCTGGATGCACAGCAGCCTACCAGCTGTAGGTAGGCACAGCACAGTAGATCTAGTGGCCCATGGTGGCACTGCGGGGAAGAATCAGATCTACTGTGCATGTAGAAATCAATGGCAGTGTATGCATCGTCCTGAGAGAAAGGTCAGACTGGAGGGCACGACAGCTGCTTCCTGCATGGAGAGGTTCAGTGACACGATAGCCTGGAAGACTGGGGACTAGCAGGACATACAATCCAGTATATAATAATGGACTCAGATACCTTTTTTGTAGGAATCTTACAACTGTAATTGTTGATCTTTCTCCTGGTTCATCTCACTGGGCTTTGTGTGCTAGGTAATAGTCGAGCTACTCTCCTTGTCTTTGAGTATAGAGTATTTCTACATATTTTATTTTAAATTAAAATAATATCTTTGTCTTGGTGCATTTTTCCAACATTAGCTCATCTGCCTCATTCCAGATAAAGCCAGTAAAAAGTGCACTCTGCCACTGCACTCTGGCTGGTTGAGCCTAACCGAATTTACATGTATTTCCCATTACTGTCTATTTCTGTTATATACAGAAGAAACAGTAATCTTGGAGGTATAAAAAAAAGAGCAGAAAATTGTGGCAGTAATACATGCAATGTGAAATAGACTCAGTAAAAGAAAGGGAGCTTTATTATAATTCTTATTCCTTGCTTCAGGATGTATTTGTGTACTGGTATAAAAAGCAGTTGACTGTCTTTGCAGATCGATTATTTTATGATCTTTTAAAACCTGCCGGTATTTTTGATTTTGGGATTGGGAAGCTGACAAACTATATTTTTTTCCTGAGTTTATAAATAGCAGGTAATATTTACTTAAAAAATGAAACTTCTTCCTCTTAAACTAATATTATTCCCATCACTCAGTCTTCTTGTGCTATTTGAAAAACTAATTAGCTGCTAAATGCAGTAGCAGAAAATATATTCCATAAAGAAAAAAATGATGTTAACATAATACATAACCATTAATGACATTAGAGGATGTTTATTTTCTCTGTTATGCTGAAGTCCGTATATGGTAATGTTCATACAAAGATTTAGTAGAAATACCTTCTGCAGCAGTCACAGATATGGTATTTCTTTCAGGGGGATTATAGATCTTTAATAAAATTTATATATTTACCTTTACAAAGCATGATAATTATGGAACTTTCCTTAAAATATATTCTACTAATGAAACAAAACAAAATAAAATAAAAAAAAAAAATCCCCCAAAAGCTATTGATAAACAAGGTGTCAAGAATCTGGATCTCAGAATATGGCCTTTTGACTGATACTTATGATTTTCTTTCATCCATATCTGGTGATTCCTGTATCACAACTAGAAGTAATATTTTCTGCAAAAATTTGCTTTTTTTGCATGTATACACATTTAGGATGAGGGCTAGAGGAATACTCTACTATGTGGCTAAGTTATTTATAAATGGATTTCATTTTAATGCTTTAAAGGAGACATGGTTAATATTTTCCTTATAATTATTTAATATTCTAATTATTTCATATTTTCACATTTATTTCCTCAAGAAAATTCAAAAATTTTATTTTATAAAATGGTCTTAAATTTTTACCAAATGTTGAATGAAAATGTTTTTAAAATATGGATTTAGAACAAAATCTCTTTAGATATTTGTTTCAATATTGTTAAAAGCAAAAGCAAAATATTGAAATCAGAAAAAATCTAAGAGAAAAGCTCTATTCCAATTTTTGTTTCAAATATTGCCTTTGCTTCATAGGATGTTTCCAATTCTTTGATGATCTTTTTGGAAGAGTGCGAAATGTGGAAGTGTGTGTTATTCAAAATGCTTTTTTTCATTATCTTCTTTCTTTTTTCTCTCCTCCACATTCATTTCTTTGGCTATGGGATGAGCCCTGTGAACCTGAGGCTGGACTTCCACGCTTGCCTAAAGACATGCCTGAGTTATTTTTGGGCTAGGGTATGCAACAGAGCGAACATCCATCAAGAATCATTTATGTGGGGTGCCTCAATGACAACTGAAATTCCCTGCTGATATAGTGTTAATCAAGTCCTCTCCGTACAGTATCCAGCCACATCCCAAATTTCAAACCAGGTCTTATTTTTTTCCCTGAAATTTGTATGAGAACTTTTAGTTTGAGGGCACTGAAGTGTCAGTCCTGGATTTCACCAGTGCTACCAGTGCCATCACCATTCTTCCAGCCTCTGGGCTGTGAAAGGGAAGTACATTTAAGATATCTTTTTTTTGTGTGTGTTTATGTGAAAGTAGTGGCAGCTGAAATAGCAACACTGAAAGAGGTCATTGCCCAGCAGGCTGGTGGTCCACAGTAAACCCCTTTCACATGCAGTGAGAGGTACCTTGAAGTCTCTGTTCTGTCCATACTTCTGAGCAGCATTGGATCAAAAGGGGTAGAAAGATGGTGGAGGTTGCAGAAATATCAGCATCTCCTCCTCTCTTCCGGTGGGAAATCTTGAGTCTTTTCTGACTAACCTTTTCTTAACTTCTTTCTATCCCTATATGTATCCAGGGATACTAACAGAAAAAAAAAAAAAAAAAAAAAAAAAAAAAAAACCAACCAACCAACCAAAAACCCCAAACCCTCATCCTAAACACGTGTATACACATTTTATTGTGTCTCCCCCCTCTCTATAAATTAGTTTCTCTATTACAGAATGATGTCTGCCATTTCACCCGGACTTATTTTTCTGTAGAAAAACAAGAAAAATGGATAGGAAGAGGGAAATAAACAGCCAGTTATAACTGAATCTATAGATCTCCTTCCTTCCTTTAGGAGTGTTCTGCTGTCTTAAGTTTATCACAGTGGCCACTGATCAAACATCAGCAGGCCCCTTAGGTAATAGTTAAGGATTAAACAGAAAATCTAATTCACATCCTTCTTATGGATTTTGATACCTAAGACTAATACTATTCTTCATCAAGATCCCTTTTAAGGAGCTATAATCCTCACAGATCATACTCCCATTTGAGCTCAGTTTTCTTTTTGAAATATTTTGCTTAGATCTGGCATGCCCAATGTGCAAAACTCCACACATGAGAAAACACTTTGGTTTTCAAACTGTTTATTAGTTGCATTTCTGCAAGGCACTGAGAATAACTTTCCCCCTAGTTAAATGAACCATGAAGACACAAGGTCCTTCAGAGACTTTGATCTCATTACATTTTGTATTTCTGAGTCATAATTTACTTCTTGAAATCACTTGCTGCTATTATTAAAGCAGTTTAGATTTTGCTCTGAAATGACGTCACTATCAAGAATGAAATATAGGCTAGTTTTTGTTTTAATTTACAAAAAGCAAACGTAAATGAATAGTATTCTTCTCTCTCTACTACACATTCTACAAGAGTAAATAACCCAAACAAGAACAAAAGAAAGAAGCATTTCAAAAACATTGTGGTTTGATTTTTTTAAAGTAAACCTATAAAGAAAATAAATTTCAAATGTGGCAAAAAAAATACCTTCCTCTTGTACAAAACTGGTTATGGTCTGCTTTTGAATTGCTTTAGCAAAAATGCAACTGATAATGTGTGATTTCCACAAAAACCTCAAAAACCTGTCCATGACTAATTTGTTCTGTGAAACATTACCGTCAGATTCCAGACTGAATCATGACCGTTATGTGTTTCTTCATTTTTTATGGAACAGCAGAGATCACTCCATACAGATAAAGAGAAAAAAACCCCAACTTCTTGGTAATGAAAATTTTTGTGTCTGGGTTATGGTAGAGCTCAGTTAAAGCCATGTGCAAGCTCACTGCAGGAAGAAAGGGTCAGAAGGTGACATACTCTGCTGTGTGCCCACACCATTGTGTGTGCACACAGAATCACAGGTGATAAGATTATAAATCTGAATCCTCCTCCCAAAATAAAAATCATAGCCTTTCTTACTCTCAACACCGATGTATCTTCAAATACTCCATAAATCGAAAAAATGTATTATTTTAAGCACACCTAAGGGTTACGCAGTTCTGCATCTGAATTCACCTGAACAAATTTCATATCCATTAAAATAACAATTGTAAAAGTTATTATTTCTCATTATTAGTAGTGTTACATGAATAGTAGCTAATTAGTGCTAAGACGTGAAATCATAGCTTTAACTTCTTTTTGCTTCTCTAACTTGAAATTAATCCTATAAATTTTATGTCTGTATTTCTAATAAATAAAGAAGTATAACTTAATGCCTATAACCTCCATTATACCTTTTGAGATAAAAGTTGTCTTCTGTAAAATATGGGTATTGGCAGGGAGATGACATGAACATCACTGTAAGCAGGATTTTTCCCTTAACTACTTGCATTTTCCTAAACTACCTACACTTAAAAAAGTTAAGATGAAGTAATTCATAAATTATGTGTCTTATAAATCATTTAACATCTGGAGAATTTAAAAAGAGATGACATTTAATTGTTGCTAGTGTCTGTTCTAGAGAACAGTGTATCAATGGGAGTTTACTAGTTCCAGAACATTTTGCATCAATCCCTAAACCATTCTAAACATTCAGAAATTCAGATTTTATCCCTACAGTTCCCTTAATGTTTTTCTTATGAACAATAATTATTTTAAACTTCACAAATGACATTAGAGCTTTATTTTAACTGAATAAATGCCGGAGAACTGAAGCCTGGCTATGAGTTTCTTACAAGAGTTTCCACAAAACAGGGCAGTAACAACAAAATTCTTCATCATTACCTGAACAGTCACTGTGAGTGAGTGACAACATGAAGTCGATTGCTTTGCATCAGTGAGTTACCTAATAAATAGAAATGTGCAGGTATTTAATAGATTTTCTTCCTATATCATGAGATTTACAGAAATATAATTTCCTTAATTTTATGCTGATTTACTTGGGAAAACAAAAGCACAGATTAAAGACTTTAAAACATGTTTTTCCTTTACTTTAATATTTGCTGTCTTTTATTCTTTGGGAAAACAATATGTGAAATTAGTAAAGGTGAATTAATTATTCTGGATAACAATGGCCAAATTGATTTCTTAGTCTGACATATTAATTAATTAATTAAATAAATATTCTCAAACAGAGGATTAGAATGACAAGATTTGGCCTGAGGCCCACTTTACCCTTTTGTTTTAAATCCTTGAAGTACCTCTACATAACATCACTATCGACATGTTAGCTACAGCCTGGGGAATATGAAAATTTCAGAGGAATTAATTACAGTTCCCATTCAGAGGCTGGTAAGAAAGAGTTAATTACTACCTTTTCTCTCAAGATAGAAACTTGTAGGAATGCTTATGAACTTAACAGAATATTGATTGAATTGTGGTGTGCTACATACAAGATCTGCTTTATTGAAATGGAGTTAATTTTGGCATTAAGATGGAAAGAAGCATAATTTTGAATTGACAGTTGCAGTTGCACATATTTTCCATCAAAACTAATGTTTTTGATGGAAAACAGTCAGGAAAGCTGCTTTCTATAAAAATTTAAGTTAGATTTGTAATAAAAAAGGCTAGTTTTATAAAATCTGAAAACCTAAAAGGAGGTTTGTAGCTGTGTAGTACAAAAAGTGAAAGCTGTCCAGAGATTTTTAGCTACAGAACTGAGTGACTCTACACGGGTACAACAGCTTCCATGGGGCACTCTGTTAACCAGTTATATGTTGTGTGTTTCTATGGTGCAAAGCATATTAAAGATCCATTCCCACATGTCCTGTGTCACTGGGTACCAGGGAGAAGAGATCAGCACCTCCCTCTCCACTCCCCCTCCTCAGGAAGCTGTAGAGAAAATGGAAAGATCTTGTTTCTTTAGTTTAGCCAAATTAAAATTGACAAGACATTATTGAGGTAAAAGTCAAAGTTTAGTGTTAAGAACACAACTAGGTAGACCCTGTAGTAACATACAGAAACACACAGACAATGAATGAATGTAATTTCTAACCACCATGAGGTAAAATTCATGATACATTTTTATAATCTGTGGCACAGGATTAGTTTCACTTTGAGATCTTTAGGACTTTTATTTGGCAAATATTCTATCATTGCAGGAACTCAGGATATTGCCAATATTCACGGTATTCTGTCTCTCCTCCTAGCAGTGCATTAGAGTTATGAATTTTGATCTTTTACAACATCGTGTAGGTTGACTGCAAAAGGTGACTTTAATCCAGACTTATCTGAATTCAGAAATATTTGGATGGTATTGTACCATAGAGTTCTGTTTTCCAGGTTGTGAAAACTAACCTAATAATTTCCTTGAAAGATTTCCAAACTTGCTCCAGATTGTAGCTGTCTGTAAGTGTGTCACCCTGGAAACAAAATCACACTGCTTTCTCCCATCCAACATTTGATACTAATATCAGTTTAATAAAAGAAAAATTTTAAAAAATAGCACAATGTCTTTCAGTGCATTTAATTTTTTTTTTTTTTTCCCCAAATACAACCAACTGAACTACTACAACCACCTGAGTTACCACATTTACTAGCAATATTGTTTCATCTTGTAGCTGGATAACTGTTTTGTACTGACAGAGTTAAAATTGCCTTTCTTCACAAAGACGGCAAAACTAGCTTTTTCTCCTCTGAGCAAGTAATGAGATTGAATTTAGGTCTTACAAAAATGTATTTTAGGTTTTGAATTATTTCTGAAGTGCAAGAAGTTAGTAAAAACAGCATTTTGGAAATGGAAGATCTTGGTTGTATTATATGAGGTACCTGATTGAACCCTCAAAGACTCCCACAGGTCCAGCTGTTTTGCATAGCACTGCTGTTGTCTTCAGAGGCAGATGATCCATCACCTTCTTAGCAGGAGGTATGGGAAATAAGAAACTATATGAGGTGAAAAGAGCAGTAGTAACTATAATAACAGGAATAACAGCAGCAAAAAAACACCAATAATACCGAGTATTTGCAAGCCAGGGATAATGTGTTCTATCTCAATCTTGCTGAGTTTGCAAGCCTTGCAAGGCTGTATTTTGGTACATGCTGAGATTCAAACCATTCAGCAAAGGAAAAGAGTAGCTGATATGACTTTCTATAAGACCTTTTCACAAACTGCAGTGGAAAACTGAATTTATATGCTGATTTAAAAAAGAACTAAACAAAAAAACCCCAAATATCAATACCTTAAATAGAACCCAAAATTTAAAAAACAGTATTAATGCTAGAGATGAACTTGAATCATTTTTTATCCATCTCTGACAGTTTCTATTCCCAGTTTCTTCGAGATGCTGCCATCTCACCAGTAGGCTTTTACAGAAGGAACAGACTTGCATTCTATTTTATACTCTGAATTTGGCAGATAGTGATTAGCTCTAAAGAATCCACTATGCCTTTGTCCTCTATGTTAATATATCATAAAGCAGTAGCACAGTAACCTGACAAGAGTTACATATTCCCATCTGCCTGAGAATATAACAAAGTGGATTTCAGGTCAAAGTAGGAAGATGAGGAAGAGTGAATTCTTTTTCCTGAATGTTTTCAAGGGTACCTCCAGGAAATATGTTGCTTAGTGTTTCTCAGTTCATTTGCTTCTCTTCTCTGACTACTTGTGGATAATAAAAAGCCCTAAGGAAGGAGACATTAGTTATTTGGAGTTATATTTCCCTTGCTTGGCTGATGAAATTGTTCGGCATCTTATCCAGAGAGCTATGATGGTTTGAATCCCACAGGCATTTCAGCAATTACCAGAAGTTCTGCTCTCACTGAACTACTCCTTCCAGTGGAGTGACAATGAATTGAAGTTCGCCAATTATTGTTCCAAGGTTTACAACTTGAGAGGGGGACCTACAACATTGAGAAATGACACTTCGCAGATGTACAGTCATGTCACAGCTTTCTTTGCTATTTGAAGATGCTTAATTCCATGATAATCAGAAACCAAAGGCAAAAGCAAAACCAAAACCACCAACAGACAGTAATGGTGTCAAGGAGGATTTGCACTTGATATTAAAATTGTTTTTTATATGCATCGTAGGAGTAGAAGAAACTTCACATATTCTCTAGCTCATCCTCCAAACCAGCATATAAATAAATTACATAAATTATTTCTAGTAACCTGCCTGTAAAAACTTTAGATGATGAAGATCCTGAAATACCAAGGAAACAGCCAGAATTTACCCAAAGCTGTTACAGAATATTTGTATGAAGAACTCTTGTATTAATTGCTGCAATCCAGTATCTTGTTACTAAACTGACAGAGAAAAATATCTTGGAATCATTTTTCTGCTAATGTTAAATGGGAACAAATTATAGTGTATTTAGTAATGAGACACTGTTATAGCTTCACCCCAATATAAAAGTTGCAGAGAGTTTAGACTCTTTAAAAACAGCTTTTTCCCATCCTTAAAATGGGTTTGGCATAGCTGATAAAACAATGTTGTTATGATCCTGCACAAAGACATACTGAAACTGGGAGAAGCCCTGGCAGTTCACAAAAATCTTGGGCTGCAACTTGGCAAGTAGTGTGTAGAGAACACAGGATAGGAGTACATAAACTGCAAAAGTGACCCAAACCCCCTCATGTACTCACAACACTATTTGAAAAACAGAAAAAAGTGCATACCCTGTTGAGTACCTCCGAATACTCTGTAGTTCTGTAGAATATTTAATTATCTTTGGCATCAAAAGTCAAGAGGTCATTAAAAACTGTAAAGCTAAAAGACGTCTTCTTTCTCACTTGTCATTTTAGAAGAAATATTCATTAACAGCAAATCACAGTTGGCTGCTTTGTCGGTTTTTGTGATGGGGTATTATTTCAAACATATTACTTCCAACACCTAGCATTCACAATGAAAAGAAGTGGCTGAGAGACCAAAAGAAATTACTGAGCAATATTGATAATGAAAGGTCTCTGTGTATGAGGCATGCTAGTGACACATGTACAGTATAAACCCAGTTCGGAAGACCAGGTGAACTGCTGGAAGAATATTGTTGCCAAGCTATTCAAAGGACGACTTGCCAGATATAATCCTCAACTCTTTTCTTTAACTGTCTGAATAATGCCTGACAATTTCATGCATTCAGCCTCTGAGAAAATCCTAATAAAACTGAATGAGAGAAAAATGAGAGAACAGACATTGCTACTGAGCCTTTTTCTGCACAGCCAGCCTGTGTACCTGATACCAGCAAAAGTTTGCTTGTACAAAAGAAACAAGAAGGTATTTGATTTAGCTCTGAGGCTAGCTGAATTTCATTGTACAGTCTCAGGCCACCATTGTTTCAAGAACCAACTGCATAAATAACTAATTTTTTGAGAGGAGAGCCAAGCGACTAATAAAAGTTTCATAAATGCAATAGATAAATAACTCATAAAAGCAAAAGACAAATATCCTGGGTAAGAAACAAAGTTGTCAAATTGTCCAGGATGATTATATATTTTGGTTTTAATTCACAACGGCGAAAATAATTTACAGTAAGCAGCTGGAAGATATGAGAATAAGGGAGAAAGCATAATGAAGTGGCACTGGGATTAATACTTCATTTTCTTTCTTATAGCAATAAAGTTCTGTAGTCAGCAATGAAAAAAGTGACTTTTCTACACTTACGTATCATTATTCTGAAAAGAAAAATAAACCAGGTTACACCAAGTGCCATTCAGCAGCAGCCAGGCAGTGTTAGGTATCTGGACTACCTACCCTTAAACTTACCTGAGGTATAGCTGTGCTCCACAGAAGAATGTGGAAACCCACCGGAGAAAAAAAAAAAATACAAGTAATTGTCTTTAAAATAACTCCAGACATTTTCAAGAGTTTGAAATAAGCTTATGTCCTTAATCAAATTACTCCTGATGTTAACATATGTTCAGAAGTCAGAATTTCTGTTACTCATATCCATCTCCTCCAAATGCACTTATTTTGACCATTTCTGGGGGATGAGAGTTTTGTACAGGCGTAATCAGTTCTATTTTTGCTTGATATCCATTCTGAAGAAAAACTCCTGTGATTTATTCATAGCAAAGTAAGCCTATTAAAGTGTCAGAGGTTGAGAAATGAGAAATACTGGTACACTCATCAAAATGTTTTTAGTTGGGACATGTTGTGTTATAGTTTAAAAAGAGATTAGTTGAAAGGGATTATTTATAGCGACTGTTTTCAGATAGCCTGATGGTAATTTAACTTGCTTGTATGGGGTGGGTTTGGGGTGGGTTGATGGGAAGCTGATTAATAAGCACAGCTGTCTTGGTGGTAACGTGCAGTTTCCTTTAAAAGTCATTAGTGTATTTATATTTGGTACCATTTTAGGAAAAGAATGTAATACATCTATGATTAAAATAAAATTGATAAGACATTTTTATGTGGTGCACATGGACATTATTTTTAGCTTAGTGGTTTATGGAATTGTATCAGTGTTTGCTGATATTACAAAATGAAAAGTAGCTCTGAACATTCAATAGAATAACTCTCTGTTAAAGAATTGCCTATCTACTCTTCTCTATAGGCCAGACAAGAAAACCACTTATATTTACTATGTTTGTATCTTTGTGATAATAATATTTGCCATGAGAGATTTTTTAATTTTCTTTAGAAATTTAATTTCTGAGTGCTAAGTATAGAATATTAAGTGTAAGATCAGCCTTAACCTTTCTTGCAGAGAAAGTATTTACTGCTATGAAAAATTCTGTAAATTTGACTGCTGAATTTATGTGGACATGGTTTGCATACTCTTTGCCTTCCTTTCACTAGCATTTGTTGTCCAAAGCTGTATAAGGCATTGGCATTACAGGAAAATTGAAGGGGTTTTAGGGTTTTTACGTTTTTCTTTCTTTCTTTTCTTTTTTTTTTTTTTTATATATGTATATTAACAGTATGCTGAGTCAGAAAGTTCAGATAGTCAGAGAGGTAACAATATTCTTTAAGTGAGAATGGTAATTTATTCATGTTTTATTTTTAATTGTGAACTTTCATTGGTTTGTTATTTCTAATTGCTGTATTTTCCTTGGTTTCATAAAGCTATCCAATTAAAATCACAACATCTCCCCACTGCAACTCTATAAACTCAAATCAGTTCTTATGAATCAAAAGAAATGCAGGGCTGGATAAAACATCAAAACAAGATTTACAGAAGATAATGAACTAGATTCAATACATGATTGTTTGCTTTGCCAACTTCATCCTTTGAAAATTGGCTGTTAAGAAAAAAAGTTATATTTAAACATCATGCAGTTTTTTCAGATATTGTGTCCTATCATGCCAGGAACAATTCCAGTGTAGTCATAGGTCTACGTAAGGCCTTGTGAGCCTAAAGGTATTGTGATCATACACAAAACTTGATTAATCTATGCTATTTTTTTTCTAGATTGAAGTCTAGCTTTGGCTAAAATCAATAGCACAACTAGTTTTGGCTTCCATTGTCCTCGGATCTAGCAGAAGGAACACTGGGACTGGATTTCCTCTGAACTATTATTATACTCCAACAAGGTGTTAAGCAGCCCAGACCTGCTTCAGAAACTACCTTTCATATTAGATGTCTGTTCAAGGTCTTAACTATTAAATAGCCTCTGGCAGGTTCATCGTGATTAATTGCGTATTATCACTATGGGCAGATTAAACTAGAACTCAGGCAGCTGCATTCTTGTATCTCATGCTCCGCAGCAGTGCTGCACATCCTTTTCTGAGCTGCTGCTCGGTGTCTGTTTACAAGCCTTGCTGCCAACACCAGCAACTAAAATTGCCCTTATTTTAGTCAACTTCAATGTATGCAGTCTATTTCACAAATGCATAGGCAAGAATGATTCTACCTCGTAGACTAAGAATAGTAACTTGACTGCAATTATAGTTTCAGAGCTACTGGCTGCACGAGGTAAATGTTGGCCCTTCAGAATCAAGCTTCTATTTCTACATCTAACTTTTAAGAAAGAGATATTCCCCTTTATTAAACCCACACTGTCAGATACCAGAAAGGAATTATGTAACACGAATATTATCCTGTCAAAGCACATAATAGAGCCCATAACACTCATGTTGTTTTGTTCTTCCCTGAATTCTTCAAGTCCCTAATGGTATCTCTTGGGAATAGAAACTACAGGTCCATCCTTTATCATGGACAAGAAACCATTTGCCATCTTCATCTACAGAGAAGATTCGTAGCAGTCCTTCAGGAAACAACGCAGATTCTCAAATTTCATTTAAAGTACAGGTCACTTTTTGTTTTCTTAAGCAAATGTCAGTATCTACAATACAAAAAAAAAAAAAAAAAAAAAAAAAAAAAAAAAGTAAAAAATAGGCAGAAATAAACACTGATGTTAATGCACAGCTCCTTATCCCAAGGATTTTCAGAAACATTCTGTGCTTATCTTGAAAGAGAATACATAGTCTTTATTATTCCATCTGTGGTTCATTCACACAGCAGTTAAGATATGAGTCAGTGAATGTAACCGGTTGTCCCTCTTACCTTTGAGTTAACTTCATGGCTTCCATCAAATTACACGAATAATCCAAGAAATAAGTGCTGAAGTAGACTCATAGAAATTAATTTCTATTTTACAGTCGAAAGAGCAAGTGAGAACTCAGCTGAAGTTAATAAAGTAATATCAGAACATGAATGTCTGAAAAAATGAGAATACATTCTACTCTCCCCCTCCAAAAAAAGAATAAAACATATGTGAAATCAGCAGTAGCTGTAATACTTTAGTTGAAGAACAGTAACAAAAATATGTAAAAACCCAACCAACCAACCAACCAACCAAACAAACAAAAAAAATCTCTTCAGACCTGTTATTCTGAGGTCACCACAACGGCATAATTTGCTACTAGATTTAAAGTTTATGTTCACTTATTGGGATTCAGAACTACTATTTGATGATTCTTAGTAGCAGTGAATAAAGGACAGTTCCATCCAGCAACATATATATTATGAATACACACAGACATTCATGTAAGTGGTTTTTCCTGAAGCTGAGAACAGCTGCATGTTTAAATATCACTTTCTGGAATCTTTCTTCCAGGTAGAAAATAATACTCCAATATCCTGAGATGAATACCATTGAACATGGATAGTTTTAACTCATATATATTCCCAAGGAAGTCACTCCTATCACATCACAACATTGTGAAAATTGAAAGAAAAGAAAATAAAGTAGACCAGGAAAAAAAATAAAAATCCAAAATCCCTCTTTGTATATATATTCTGGCTAAAGCTACTATTGTAAACACAGAGAGAGTAAAATGAATTTCAGTTTTGCATCTGGACAGTAAATCCTTCAGCAGTCTAATATTTTAGGAATGATGCCTTGCTATAGGTACAGCACTGAAAGGAAGCAGTTTGAAGTGTTAACTGTTGTGAGGGATGTTTTATGAGTACATTTACCTTGCATTTTGGGCTGGATATGGCCTTTAATTCCTGCCCTAAACTGTGTTGCTGCACAGCTAATAAACATGGATGGATGAAATTATACTTGCGTGCAGAATATAAATCAACTTGTAGAGCTCTTTGAGATGCTTACGAGTGAAATATGTCATAGAAAATTATCACAGTATTGTGTGAGCATCAGTCCTTCTTTCTATGTTTTTCCCGTAAGCTATCCATAATATTATAGAATCATAGAATTGTCTAGGTTGGAAGAGACCTTTAAGTCCAACCATCAACCTAACTCTGATAAAAAACAACAACCCATCGCTAAATCATGTTGTTCAGCCACCTCCCTGAATAGACATCAATAGGACCACAGGCAGAAGATGGAATAGAAGGATTATCCCACTCTGTTGAACACTGGAGCGTACATCCAAATACTGAGTTCAATTTTGAGCCTCCCTCATGGGAAAAACATTGACAAACTGGAACAAGTTCAGCAGGGGGATGTTCTGATTAGGTATATGGAAGTTATATCCGTAGTGAAAATATTCAAGCACTTCAAGGTTTCCCATGAAGGCTGTGCAGTATTCCTCCTCTGAGTTTTTCAGTCTGACTAGGTAAAGCCCTAAGAAACTTGGTGTAAATTCAGTCTTGATCAAGCTGTGAAAAGGAGACTGGCCCAGAGACCCCCTAAGATCCCTTCTCACCGCAAGAATTCAGTGATAATGGCACCACAGGGATAGGAGTACACCACAGTGATCTTCCTAGATGTCCTTCAAGCTCTTGACATTTGCTAATCAGACCACGAAGTAAAGTCTATCAGGAGTGAGAGATGGTCTGCTGCTGCCTGAGAGTATCTGATGGAGATCAGTGAAGGATCTTAAAAAAATTCCTTAGGCTATGAAATAAACAGAAGAGACAGACTGCATTTTTCTTCATGGGGAAAAAACAAAACAAACAAACAAACAAACAAACAAAACCCCCCCAAAAAACTCCAAAGCAAACCAAAACAAAAAACCACCCAGATATAACAATAAAAATGAGAGCAAACTATGAAAGCAATTTCATTTAGACTGGAAAAATATTCAGGTATATAAAAGTATACAAAAAAATATGAATCCACCCACATTCACCCAGTCTAGAGTACTGTAGCCATCAAACTTCTTTTTTGATGCAATGTTCAGATAAATGCATGGGTGTTTTTTTTTTTGTTTTGTTTTGGTTTTTTTACATGTTACATCACTTCAATAAGTACTCACACCGTGTTCCTCCCTTTATACCATTTTCATCATATTGTATTACTCACAGAATTGGAGCAAATTAGTCTGGATGGAAACAAAACGCTACCTTGGTGCCTTGTGACCTTTCGCCTCACAATTTTCTTCTTATTCTTCCACTCCAAGTAAACACATTTGTATCTACTGACCCAATGAATATGGTCAATATGCTATATGCATACTCTTTTCAGAATTCCTGCTTGGAAGACAGGCAAAGGTTCTTCGCAAATGTACTTGTTAATCTAATTTTTTTTTTGTTGTGTCAAGACCTCCTTTTTATTACAGTCTGAAATCACCACACAATTTGACCAGATTCTTTATGGACTTTTCTCCTTTTCTGTCACACAGAGAAATTTAGATTTTTTTTTAATTTTTTTTTAGTTCTATTTAATAATTTCTGCATTAGAAAATGTACTCTCACAGAGTGTTTAATGCAGCCAGGGAAAAGATTCTTCACATAGACCAATCTAATTTGTCAAGTTAACTGAATTTCACAGTTAATTATTTCTTTTGTCATGAAAAAGGTCTGTTCAAAATAAGCAAGTTGATGTTTTGGAAGCATGGTCTAAGCAGGCTCTTCTTACTTAACCATAATATGCCACTCTAACAGTGGTGTTCAGTTACGGTTTCCCTTACAATAAATGCTTGATATTACACTATAATTTATTCCTAAAATAGGAAAGGTGACAGATTACAAGATTATTTTAACTAAGGTTTTAAAATATATTACTGAAAAGATTTTTTGGTCTTCTGTTGTTGTTGTTATTAGTCTGGATTTGATTTTGGCTGATTAGTTTTATAAAGGCATGAAATGCATTTGATGATATGTCGGTTTTGATATATCAGTTTGCATCGTCTACCTTTCTTGCAAGAAGTGTATACCCTTTAAAATAACAGTTCCTAATAATAATAGTTTTCCTTTACAATAATGACACACATTATTTAGCCTAAACAAATACTCTTTCAAATTGCTACTTGTTTTGAAATTTGTAAAATTACGTACTTCCCTGTCTAGAAAGATACTTAAGCACAAATCCTAAATGGAACTGCTAGTGCTCAAGTTCATTGCTGAATTTGGCCTGGAAGTAAAATACTAATTTCATTTAAATGAGTAATGCTCTGGAGATTGACATCAGCTGGACCTGGAATTTAATGAGTCTCCTACTTATTCCTTCCACCAATGTCAAGTAAAGCAGATTATTGCTTCCTTTATTAATTAATAAAAGCTTTTCATGTGCTTAATGATGCAAAGATTGGCTCATACTAAAAAATATCCTGTCACTCGAAAAGATATCAGCGATGATATCCAGTCAGTAACAAGCCCTGACAATTTTCTGTCGCAGTAATAATTGAAGGGATTGAAACCTATTTAAACTGTTCCTTCATTCAAACATTGCAAAAAAACTGATTCTAATTTTTAGTCGGCAAGCTACTGATTTTCAGAGAACCTAGACGATGTGATTTTTCTGCAGGGCTCTGACTTAGGCTGCTGTTGAACAGGATAGTAGCACTGAAACTACCATACGCTCCACGTCTGCCTGCGAGGGTGCAATGGCATTGCAATTCTGCTGATCTCTGGGAGGAGACACTGAGAGCAGGTCAGAAGACATTTTGGAGGTGGGCACTTTTTGTTTTGGTTTATTTTCTGAGTTGTTTTGTTTGTTTGGTTGGTTTAGATACTTTTTTTTTGGTAGGATTCTGATCATCATTGAAGACCAGATAATGCATCCACTGAAATGGGGGTAATTGTATATCCTTATGGTTCAAATTGCTTTCCTTGGCCTTTTAAACACATTCAGAGCTCAGCCGTTTGGATCCAGTCCAACAAAGCACCCAAACATTTGTTTAACTTCCTTCAATGCAGACAGGACTTCAAAGATGATGCAGGTTGACTTGCTGCACCAAGACAAAATTGTTAAACATCCAAAAGCGCAACCTGACTAACTGCCCCCACAGGCCCTTCTTTCTATTAATCAAATTCAAATAGTAGCCATATCTTACAGACTTAAAATAGTTAATACAAAATTAATCCCATGATAATTAGCGCAGGATATTAGTACGTTTAATAAACCACATTACCAAATCAAGAGCGATTTTTTTAGACTTCATTCTAACACATTTTAAAATAAACTCCTTAGGTAAAAAAATGCCAATAAGAAATTAAATTAAACTCATAGCTACTATATAACAATACATTTATGCTTGTTTCTTTCCCATGTAGCAGATTGCATGCATAGTTAGCTAGTAATTTATAAATGAGAAATTGTCCATCACTAGGGAATTAGGAGGAGACAAATAAGTTAAAATGTTACATATCAGTATTTAATGGTTTAGATAATAGGAAAAAAAGTCTTTAAAATAAAAGAAAAGCTACTACTTTATAGAGGATTTGGTTTTAAATGCATCCATGGAGAAAAATATTAGTGAAAAAGAAAATATAACTTATTTTTGCAAGGTTGGGGTTTTTTTGCAGTGCTAGATTCTGATAGAGAACCTTCAGACAGAATTAGAATCAAAGAACCATAGAATGGTGAAGCACTTGCTGGCGAGTGGAGGAGTACATGCCATCTGCACCTGCCATACTACTGAATTTGTCGCTTTGGTACCCATGTAACCTATTTCTTTCCTCAAGGTGAAAAGGAAAGCTTTCATATAATTATTAAAAAAATAATCATTAAAAAAAAAAGACAACAGACTTCATACAGACTAACATCCATGAATGTTTCCACGTCCCCAGGGCTCTATACATCCTATATAAATAGGATTTACCATACTTTACGTGCTTTGTGACACAGATTACTTCTCTTGCTCTTGATAGTCTCAGGCTTTTGGAAGCAGTAGGTCACCTTTTTTCAGATTAGAGGGAATTTTTTTTTTTCAAACCATTTCCAGCCTGTCACTTTTAGTTGCACAGCTTTGAGTTTTGTGCGTTCGGTGTTTGGGGTTGTGGGTTTTTTTCCCATTGAGATTCCTTTCAGAAAGGATCATACAACTTGTTTGAGGGGAAAAAAAACCCCAGAAATAAATGATCAATAAAATTAATTATCTCTGAGAAAGTAATGAAAAGCAGCTTAGAAATAGGAAAAAGTGTCCTCAGTATGCCACAAAGGCTGCCTGCTCTCTAAGGCACAGGGAACTGGGAGCCAAGGTAACCCTAGAACAGCTGGTACCCTCTCCAATGGGTATGATGTCTGACAGAGGTGGGTCCTGTAACGGGGGTCCACCAACAGCCCCAAGTAGGGCAAGAGATAGACCAGTGTCAGGCTACATGGAGCAGCAGGAGGTAGGAACAAAGACAGAGCTGGGGGACATGGCCACAAGCACGCATCTGAGGTCTATTTAGGATTGCTGGACTCTGGGCTTTGGGTAAGGACTGACAGTTCTGGGTGGGGACTGAAAAGGAGTCCTGGGCCATGGGCAGGATTGGCAGAAGGGCCCAGGGAAGGCTGGACAGAATCAGTGCCCTCAGAGCCCTGACAAATGGAATTGACCATGCATAATAAAATAAATCTGTCCAACTATACTAAATAACACATTTAGCTGTCACTTGTTAGAATCTCTGATTCTAGAAAAAAAAAAAAAAAAAAAAAGGTGTACTTAAATTATGGGGGGAGAGAGTAGAAAATTCTAGCAAAGTAAAAAATAGCAATAGTTGGACCTGGATTAAGAAAACAGTTTTGTAACATGTAAATTGTTGCTTTTTAGATTTGCCTGTTGCTTTGTACACTTCTGTCATTTGTATTCTACCTCCATTTGCAAGTGCTTTTATCTTATATTTTAAAACACTGACAAGATTGTGTTCTTTATTTAAATTGCAAGATTTTAAAACTAGTAAAATATTTGTCAGCATGGCTTGCAGATGTAATCTCTTTATCGTTGTAGAGTTTGCTAAAATAACCATATGAGTGGATGAAATTGGTTGGAAATTCTGAGGAACGTTTTCCTACAAGTATCCTGAAACTCTAAGTTTCTAGGGATGAAAATACCAAATGTACTTTCTCACAACTTTCTACCACTGCAGCTTCCTGTTCCAGAAAGCCAATAAACATGGAAATTTGTAATGTAAAACTTACCAGTTTTTCAAATTTAGCCACACATTTCATGTGCTTAGTAATAGCTTTAAGTAATGTTGAGGAGAATATTTCAGCTTTAGCCAAACTTGTTTTATTGTCCGTAAAGTTTTACTCACAGATTCTTTAACTGTACACTGATTAAGTTAAATCAAAATTTAAAAAAATAAAGAAGAGTTACTTAAGTGTAGATACTGCTTGGATGACTGGAGACATGGAAAGGAAAGGAAAACTGTAAAAATATATTTATAAACAGTAATGTAAGAGAGTTAATGATTTGGAATGCGTAAATACAATAGCTTTATTTCATTATAATATAAAATGCACATTTTTACAGGGTAAAATATGTTTAAGAGCAAAACCTAAATAATTTTCTATGAAGAATAATGCCCATGCATATCCTTAATTTTTCTAAAACAGCGGGGGTGAAAAAAATAATGCAATACATATTTCAGGTTTTACATTAGATTCTCACACATGGGGGAAAAAAAAAAAAAGCCATGTATTTTCCCAAAACAATGAGAAATAAATATTACTGATTTTTACTTTCCTGCAAAACAACACTTCTAAAAATGCTTTGGTATTAATCAACAGACATTTGTATAGGTTTTTTTCTCACCTAAATTGTTAATTAAAATTCTGGCTTTTGTCACTGCTATCTGACAAGAGAATATGCATGAAGGGATATCATAGAATCATCTAGTTTGGAAGAGACCCTTGGGATCATCGAGACCAATCATCTACCCTATAGTGCTTTCCTTTAGGGGAACTCAGTATTTTCATGGAAACCACTGAGTTTCAGCCACCAGTTGAGAAAGAGCACCTTCTACTGTTAGGTTATAATTGTCTAAACTGGCGACTCTTTTCTGGTCTGTCTGAGTCACGGGCAGATGGGAACAAATGAAGAGGAAAAGAAGTGCTATATCACTACTTCAGTGCCTCCAGGCCTTCTATATAAAGCAGAAGGTGAATTTCCCTAACAATTTGAGGCAGATGCTTTCTAAGGATTGTGAAATTTGGATTGTGTAAAGATGATTACACAAATATATATCCATAATATGGACAGAATATACATAGTTGAACAGATATACACACAGATTAACATTAAATTTGCCTGCCCAGGTATAAGCATTGAAGATCCATGATCATAAAGCTCAGAGATTATTCTATTTTACTGAAGTACTTGCAATGGCATGGTCATATTCAGCAAAACACACTTTCCTTAATTAAAGCAATGCACTTTATCATCTGTTTAATCCCCTGCCAAACCCAGGTATTTGGACCTACCTATAGTATGAGCTAAATCAATTTGGTTTCACCATCATAACCAGCTGCTAAAATGAACTTGACAGTTTTACCTTTTCCCTTGAAAATTTTATTTCAGTTAATTCACACCATGACAACAGGTTCTTCAGAACTGTGTGCTGAGAGGAACCTGAGAGAAATGGCATTAAACAGCCTCAGAAAAACTCACTCCATAGGAAGCTATGGATTTCAAGACAGTCCTTTATATTTCCATGGATTGTTTCCATTGTTGTACCTGATGGAGGACAACTTCTCTCTCCCTCTCTTTGGAGAACGTCAAGCCAGCCAAAATCTCAGGTTAGAGATACTTTTAATATCTTTCAATATAACTCAGTTGTTAAAATTTTATTTTGTCTGGCAGACTTTCTGTTGATGTGCTTGAGGTAAGAACAGTTTTTACCCATCCCTGCTTTGCTGATATGAGGTAATGACAGAGTCATAGCTGCGCATGTCATCCAAATAATACCAGATCTACAAAGAATTTTGATTTGATAAATACAACTGTCTTACAGATATCTATCTATTCCCTGTCACCTCCCCAAAAGCCACCAAAGTCCAAAATGATCTTTCACATTCAGATTGTCTAGCAATGGTTGGCATTTTAGTTATTTTATTATCTAGTTTCCAAGCTAAATCTAAGTGTTTAGCCATAATTCCATCTGTATCATTCTTACCAAGTTGGTCGAAGTGTCGTCCTGCTCCTGCAGTATCTACTCCCCTTCCTCCTTCAAAGCCTCGACTTCAATGTGGCTAGGACTGTTGAATTTTTCTTTAGCATAAAGCCTAGAATAAAAATTGAGTGGAAAGTCAAGAGCTCCAGACTTTTGCTAAAATGGGATGGCAGACCAATAAAAACATGGGAAGATTGCACACATATTATTTCAGGGAAATGTCTAAATAGGCTTTCAAACTCAAATGCTTAAACACTTTATTCCTAGTTTCATCTTTATCTCTAGAATCCATTATTAATGTATGACTTTTGGAGGTAATTAAAAAAAATGGTTTCTGATGTTTCTTGAGGTCTATATATTTCATACGCAACTCTGCTTTTCTGGTACTTAGAAGCTTTGTGTCACATCTCTTAAAATTCTGAGAATGAAATTCTGCAAAATTAAAACAGAACTCTAGCTCTTGCAAGAAGAAATGAAAGCAAATTAGAAAGAAAAATATAAATGTACACGGACACTATCAGTTTAATTCAAGCAAATTTAAGAAATTTATTTTAATTCTATGTATTTGGATTCTACCTGCATGTAGCAGTATCCAAGTCAGTTATTAATTATTATTCTGTTCAGCAAGCTGTTATGCAAGGATAAAAAATGAAAAGTTGTTCATGTTAAAAAAGACATTTCTGACTATGACATGTAGAAAGAGCTCTACATCTTCCTCGTGGTTCATTGCACGTCAAGGAACACACTATTCTGGTTAATGACAAACAGCGTATGCTATCCATCTAGAGAAGTACATTATGCATTCTTGACAGTTTCTGCACTCTCTGCTGTATACTTTCTGCATCTGAATGTGATTATCAATAAAGATTCTAAGAATCTGCAAAAAGCAATGATGACAAGATAGGATAGGTATATCTGACGCATGACGGAAAGAATATGTGAAAACAGGAATCTCTGCCATGGCTTCAGAGCATGAAAATTGTATAAATCTCTAATTAAATATTTAAAATCTCCTCTAAACCAATTTAAACTTATACTGAAGATATATTTCAAGCCCTATCAAGTGTTTTCTTCATTGTTAGTGTTGAAGTGCTAGTCTAGAGAACAGTAGGTTTATAAGTCTTATAAACTTATCTTTAAATAAATTTTAAGAAAAAAAATGGTTTGGAACAAACTAAAACATTGTTATCAGAAGTAGTTTTAAATCCTTTAAATTCAAATAAAAATATTTAATTTGATGTGTGACTAAACCCTCTTTATAATTTTTAAAAATTATGATTTTAAATAAAAATACATTCTTTTTCAAAATGCAAAATTACTTGTTTTAAAAATGAAAGACTTAAAAAATCAAAAATAAAGCATTCGGTCACAATAATTCCAAATAGAAAGCTCTGAAATTTTCAAAACTTTCTGTTCTTTTTTTTTTAAGAGCAAACCAATGACATGTATGACCTAATTTAAATCCTTCTGCAATTATTTTTAATCAATAAAAAAAATAATCAAGTTCCATATAAGACTAAATTATTTGTATAAAACAATCACTCATCTTCCTATGCATTATTTGTATTTTGGAAATGAATCTCTAAATTCTTCTAAATAGATAAGTTTCACCATTATATCAGTAAATTTCTAAATTCTCTTATCATCTTCCCATTTAATTTTCTTTTCTTTTTTATTTAAGTGGGGGAATGTCGTGTCAGTCAGATCTATTTTCTTGCCATGAGCCTTTGACCTAAGGAACAGTTACATAGGAGGCTCCAGCCCTGATTTTCTTATAACTGATGGGATGCATGAACAAACTTTATTCCCCAGAACTAACCAAGAATTTCCTGTGAGATTCTATACAGCTCAGTCAGATGGAAGATAAGACGTCGGTATCTGAAAAAGTGTTTTTCTGTGTTGCTCTGTATATTGGAAAGAATGAGTGGAAGGTGAAATACAGTTTAATGCTTTGTGCTAATTTTGGTTGGGACAGAGTCCCATTTCTTCATGGAGCTATGTTTTGGATTTGTACCAAAAGCAGTTTTGATAATACAGGTATGTTTTAGATCCTGAACAGTGTTTACACTTAAAGTGTTCAAGGCCAGGCTGGATGGTGCTTTAAGCAATCTGGTCTAGTAGGAGGTGTCCCTGCCCATGGCAGGGGTGTTGGAACTTGATGATCTTTAAGGTCCCTTCCAACTCTAACCATCTATGATTAGTATTTCTCTTTAAAAAAAATATTAAATTATTTTTATCTCAACCAAGAGTTTTCTCAATTGTGCACTTCTGACCTATTGTCTCCCAACATTGCATCACATTGCAGAGGGGAGTGAGTAAGAAGCTGTGTGGTGTTTAGTTGTTGGCTGGGGTTAAATTGTGACATTTTATTAAAAACATTCAAAATGAATGCATTTGGATAATTAAAAAAGATAATTTAGTTCTAAGAATATGAAATGCAGTTCTTTTTTTTGACTCCTATTGCTAATAAAATCAAAAGCTGTTCCACATAAATTTTTAATTTTGGGTAAACCACCTTTTTTCCTCTGAAAATTCTTTAATCAGAGATCTCTAGATCAGTTTTATTCCTAAACTGAAACATCAACTTTTACTGTCTTTTTCCATTAGTGAGTGATTGCACATCGAGTTTTTTTCACCTCTTCTGATATCCTGATCAATGTGAAGGAGAGAATTCATCAGAGTGACACTCTTCTATGGACCATAATTTGCAAGGACTCTGAATGCTTTGTGCAGTAGTATTTTCTTGCAAAATGCAGCATCTTCATTAGCTAACACATTAAAGTTTAGATTTATAAAAAAATTAATTGAGACATATTTCTTCCAGCCCACTGTTGAGGATAATAGAGACTTGAATTCTTTCACTTTTAACCAAAGTGAATAAGTGACGTGCATTGTACTAAAGGTCAAAGACATGACTGTGAGGACTAATAATAAAGAAAAGAAAATGCTTCTGGGCACTGTACTTCTAGCATGGTTTCAAAAATCACCATTTCGCACAGTCTATTTTAAGTATTCATGCTGCTTTCCTAACAGCAAATCATTTTTGTCAAAACATAAATGATGGCAGTAAAAGGCAGTTCTGTTTTCTGAAGGATAATAAGAGTTTGTAGAGGTTACACAGTTGTCACATCTGATTGCAGCAATCCAATCAGTCTTTTTTTTAAGAGTGTGTATAATTGCCACACATTCATAGAGACCCTTGAATTTCAGGCCCTTTTCCCATTTATCTGTTTGCTTTCCAGTCAGCTATCACTAATGCTTCCCAAGGTAAGCATTTTTCCACACTTCCAGCCACGTCCTGCAGCTTGGACATGCTTTGCTGCCTCATGCTCTTGCAAATGCCTAAACCTGTGTCATTCAGTAACCTCTACTTTCCACTGCACTCTATTAGAAAAAGAGGTACCAACAAAATTGTAGTCTTGGGGGCTTTCCCCTAACACTTAGTTGGGAAAAGAAGCTTAATATAAGGGTTCTCATGACTTACCTATTCATTAAAAGCTGTCCTCTGATTCGTAATGATGCTTTCAAAAAGACAGTTTGTTCACTGGGCAACTGTAGGCAACATAATTAACCATCTAGCTAATAAACAATCTGTTCATACGCTATAAATGCAGCTCCTTCAGCACCTCTGAGTTGTGTACAGCTCAAACACATAAACTGATAACACGTAGTTCAAGGTGTTATGGTTGCAAGTAACAGCTAGTTTAAGAGAGGTTCGGTTAACTAACATGGAAGGCCATAAGACACGGCATGAGAAACTGCTGGACTTGATAGAAAACGGTGTGAAAAGCTGACAAAAGTTACATTGTTTTTCCACCAAAAGGTGCTGTTGTGGGGGCTGGGTGTCACACATTGTTAAGAAGGGGTTATAGGACAAATGACTGAACCTCACGGATAGTTGGAAGGGAGCATCAGGAGAATTTTTGAGAACAGAATCTTGCAAGGCCTAATAGGGTTGACATTACCTGTACACAATATAACAGAAGTGCCAGACCTGCTCCCATGGTCACAAGGGCCCCAGAGGATGGAGCAGGTGTTTTCTCAGGCAAGCAAGGGGAACACATGGCTTGACAACTCCAACATGCTGGTATCATCACATCTGTGATTGCTGCAACTCTGGTGGCACTGGCAACAGCCCACCAAGCACATAAGCTGCAATCCTTGTACAAATGTATCAATGATATTAAGGCATAAAACTTTCTACTACCTCTTGACAGAGAACAAATGAGGGGGGAAACAAAATGTATTTGAGAACAGCAAAGGATATAAACTAGTCAGTTCATCAAATACAGTCTGCTGACATGAGCAAAATCCATCACAAAAGTCAGATGCTGAGATGAATAATGTGGACCAGGACACTACTAATTCATATGTCAGTGCCACTAGCAGAGCAACATCAAAGCTCCACAAATATTTCAGAAAAGGGTAGTTTGAAACTGCTGCCACCTGGAGCAGTCCCATGCTCTTCCTGACTCCCTCAGCCCAGAATCAGGGAGACAGGAATTTTTTTTTCCTTCATATGCATAATTCTGGTGTAAAATAGCTTAAAATGCTCCCAGAACCACCGCATGCTTCTGCCTTATTTCAAAAGTAAAGACTAGGCAAAGGCTAGAGCAGAAGTTTCACGTCACCACTTTTCAGGTAAGGTGCTACCACTCCATTATAAAAGCAACTGGAGATTTGGAGGTGGTACTTGTGGTTTTGGTGAGGTTTTTTGAGCAACAAACTTTAAAACTCCTCTTATTTAGTCTATAGTCCCTGAAATGATTCCAGTCTTCCCCAAAAATATAAAGGTCCAGATCTATACATTTTCAACACATATGAAACAATGAAACTTGTCTCCAGATCTTTTCAGGACAGAGGGATGGGTCGGGGAGAAAGGGAGAGGGTAGAGCTCCCTCCTTGCTAGGTGGACATAAGTCCAAGAATAACTGAAAGAAGTACAATATCTGAAGGTGTAGCATTCATATTTTTGCCCTGCCCCAGTAGTATACCAGCATTTAAATGTTGGTCTACATGTTTAAACTGTTAAACATTTATCTTAAACTTTTTGTTACATCTCCTCCAGGAAGACTGTTAGGGTCAGTTGCAATTTTTCAGCATCACAGGTAAAAACATTGGGCCATATTGTCTTGCTATTTTAAACAGATTATATAGGTCCATTAATTTTATGGCTTTTCCTCTGAAAGGCCTGGTTTTATTTCTGTAATCTATTTTTTTTTTTTTCCATCTTGAAAACAACACCAGGAGGTAAAACTCATAAAAATTGCTTATGGGCAGTGTATCCATAAGGATATGCCAAGACATTTACAGAAACAGAGTTTCTGTCTGCTGACCCCGAAAGAAAACTTGATTAAGATGTAAGGCATTCAAGCATACACCCTATACTGTATTTGTTAAAGAGTCAGAGAGCCTCATATTGGTCTATTTGCTTGCTGCTACACTGCTCTTGAAGTATGCACTGCAAAAAGAGCCCAATATAATTTCGTGTAACATAACACATCTGTGTGTGCACACATATTCAAGCACACAAAGCCATAGGGAGATTAACAATAGAAGTCTTAGCTGAAGAATAACATTTTTTTTTCTGAAACATCACAATTTTAAAGCAATACTGTGAGTGTCATTAAACAGAGCTACCTAGACAAATCTGCAGGTGTGAGTAACCATGACAAAACAGCACATGACACTCCAATCCTTTTCAAGTTCTGAGGGAATAATGTAGTGTAGGAGCTGCTGGGAAAATAAGGAAAACAAAAGAGGGGACTAGAGATATGAAATAATTAAACAACAAAAAAAAATAGATAGGATATGATCTTGATCATTAGCAAGCATTTTGTTTTATTTAGTTTTTAAAATGGGTCTTTTACCCCTTTTGTAAAGTGTTAATTTGCAAACAAAATTGAAAGTCCACATCACAGAATGGTCTGCTAAAAATTAAAAGGCTGTTATATATTGCACAAATGGATGCAAAAAAAAAAGATGTACACATATCTGCCTTGTCTTCTGATGTCCTTTCTGCGTCTGGCTGTTTGTAGCTACAGTCTCTGTGGTTTCTCTTTGCTATCCAAACACTTATGTATGCTTGTGAGAAATTGTCACTGCTTGTTAGGGATAGTGATTGGTCCAGGAAGACAAAGCATAATTGCTCCAGGTTTGCCAGCTGGAGAGGCTGAAAACCAAGGAAGCCAACAGTTTGTCAAGATCAGACAGCAAAACAAGAAAGTGTCCAAAAGAAGTTGAAAAAGAAGGAAGTGGAAGGGCAAAAGCTGCTGCAGAGCCTGACAAGCCTCGTGGTTTGTATTTGTTGTTGAAGTTCTACTCTGTAAGAAAATGTATTGTCACATCTCTGAAAAGTACGGCAATTTATAAGTTAACCTTCCTTCACAAGCTGGTCCTGTGACAGCCTAATAGACATCACTGTCAGGGGAACTATTTAGTCAAGTAAAATATGGCATATCTAGGAATAATGGAACTTAGATTGGAACATATCATATGCTGTTATAGTCTTCATCTTCCAGTGTTTTCTTACCCTTCACGTATTAGTGGACCTTTGTCAGCCATCCAACCTATGCATATTTAACTCTTCTAATCTTTTCTCCTAAATGATCCCTCTGCCTCCCTAATTGTTTTTAATTCTCTTCTCTGCTATCTCTTCAACATTTTTCTGGCAATGAGGTGCCCTTCATTTAATGCAGCATCCTAAATATAAACACTGCAGCTGTACAGAAAATAATACTCTGTGGCAATACACCTGGGAGAATTTATCCCCAAATTGTGTTAGCTATTTTCACTCCAATATCACATTGTAAAATCAATGTCAGCTTGCTGCAACTGCAACTGTGACATTTCTTTATTCATTATTGTTTCCTATATTTCTGAGGTGTTAATCCCGCAAAGAACCCCACGGTACTCAGCAAGGAGTATGGAAGAGCTGCACCCTGTTACTGCAGGCAGAGGACCTCTGTAGAGTGGGCAAGATGTGAAGGCTTTGGTTCACTGAGGCTGGAACTTGGTTTCTTTGTCCCATTTGGAAACTATCCAGGAATGATGGAGCGTGTTGTTCTGTTTTCACAACCATTTCCAGATGTTACTGGGTCACCAGCCATTTGTTGCTGTAGTGTGTATCTGACCTCTTCTAGCATGTTATGAGTGCAGTACCTGTTATCAGGAACCCAGACCCTGCTTGCTGTAGCTTCCTTTGCAAATACCTGTCTCAAAACTCCTTTAGCCTACCAGGAAACTGAATATCCTACAAAAAGAAACCACTTGTCCTGGACACTTGCCACCAGAAAGCACTGGTAAAACGCTTTCCTTTGTTTGCTATAGGTACCAATTCTTTAACAGTTCATTACAGAGCATGAGACGAAATACAGAACTGCTCCATTGTGGGAGAATTTTACACCACAGGTCATGCTTACACATTAGTGCCAGTATTTTTGGTAGTTATCAGTACTGAGTATTCATGTTTATTTCTTTTCCATGAGCAACAGAATCACTGCAACATCCTCTGTTGGGTATACTTCACCAAACCAAAAGCATAGACTTTGTTCATGGATTCACAAATCAATTTCCACAACTCTTTTATGTGATTCTGAAAAAAAGACAAGCATATATAATTAACAGAAAGAGAATTCAGTGTCTCTAATGAAACCTTAATGATAAATACTCTTGGACATCACAACCAACACTATTTTTAAGTAACTTCTATTCACATGAGTAAAGAGCCAAACTAGATTATCTATAAATTTGTAGTTTCTTCCTCTAATTATCCTTAAATTGACACTCAGAAAGAGAATAAACTTTACACGTGTAAACTCTCAAGTCCTAAGGGAGCCTTTCCTTGATAAATCCCCTCCTGGTCCTGTATAATGTTGACACTCAGCAGCCGAAGTATCACAAAAATCAGTTTCTTAAGTGTTCTCCTGCCCTCACCTGCAGTTGAGTAAATTCTTCCACATTTTAAGAATTTAAATGAGTATTCAAGGTACTGATGTCTTGTCCTGAGGCAAACTAGTCTAGAAATAAATGTTCTTAGGCTTAGCTTTGTCCACGTGAGCTCCTTGCCAGTTTCTGATAGCATTTTGATGTTTTACTTTACAATCTGAGTGATCTTCTGAATGAACAAGTACTACTATTGCTCACTGAACTTTGCTGACTGATGCTATAAAAGGACTTCTCTCACTGTGAATTTTGAATTTATCAGTTAATAGAATGAGTAAATTAGATACTATGAAGGCTTTAGCTGGTCCCCGCCCACTTCAATTATCCTCTGCTTCTGCACTTCTCTCTGTCTCACTTTGGTACCAGAAATTGCACAGATCTGACTGGTGTAGAGTGCCCTAACTTTTCCTTAAAGCCTCTGAAGCTAGAAATAAACTGCTAATGGATGTGTGTTTTTCCTCTGTCCTTTGTTTAGTTACATCACTGTTCCCCTAAGATTCAATTAGCATCATTAATACAAATCTTCTTCTGCTGGGAATACAAGGTAAATATCTCAGCATTGCCTCCATACCATTTTTCAAGTCCAATTCTGACCATGCAATATTGTCTTTGCAAAAACAGTATACCATTAAAGGATTGTTCCGTTTTCAATAAAATCTCTGTCCTTTCATTTGCCTTTAGTAATAAATTAGGTCTGGCCATGGTTGAGGAGGCAGTCAATTGTCAGATGCTAAATACTTATTCCAAGGACATCGCATGTGTGAAATTGAAGCTGGCTGGGCATGCTGCTTACACAAAGTCTAGTTCTGTAGTTGCTCAGCTCTTTTGGCTAATATTCACATTCCTGCTGATTTATGTACTCGGTGATGATATCTACCTCCATTTTTCATTTGGACTCCAAGTGTACCCATCATACCTGGCTAACAAATTGGAAGCATTTTTAAAACTTAATTTGTTGGAAACATTCCTGCCTTTCTGGCCACAAAATAATTAACTCACAAGTTTATATTCTCCCTTGTATCCAGCTTTGCTGCAAATAAAAAAATTAATCTAGAGGCATCCCTCCTGCAAAACTTATTTTAATCAAGAAGTGATTTTTGGCACATAAGCCATGTCAGATAGGGAAGGGATTCACAGTTTTCATCCTACTCCACATACAAGAGCACAACATGAATGTCAGCTTCACGTGCTGATCCACAGCAGGCAAGCACTGATGCACACAGCTGTTCTTTTGTTCATTGTTTGTGCTTCAGCTGTGCTCCCTGGTTGACTTTATTCTGATTCTAGGCAGATACCATTCAGTCCTTGCTGGAACCCTTCTGGATGGAAACTAGAGAAAAAAAGCTACACAGCCACTAGCATAATCTTGGCAGGCTTCCCCACAGGGTTGTGGTTTTTTGTGGTTTTCTTTTTCTTTTTGCTGTTAATTCAGCTGCTTTAAAGGTAGAGGCATACTTTAGAAGTGCTCATAGTTTCTCAAATGATTTTTACCCCTTCTTGACTCCCCACCCCGTCTCCAACCTCTAAGGGGAAGTTCTTCTAGGTCATGTAATTTCTTTTCATGATGAATCAAAATGAAATTCCTAGATCATCTTGCTTCTGAGGTGGCAAAGGTTACAGTGTGAGGACGTGGTCTGTACAGGTGCATGTTCTGGTAAAATTCCTATCCTCTTTAACTTTTGTGGCAGTTTTAACATTCATTTCATTTTGCATGATTTCTTCTTAAACTCCATCCCTTGCACTAACAAATTCATTTTTTCAAGCAGTTATTTAATGTCTCTTAGCATGCTATTTAAGAAAAAGGAGGAGAAGGAGAGATGCGACAGGACCATGTCTGAGGACACAAAGATTTACTTGTGATTTGTATTATGGTAAATAAAATTGTCTCTTAATTCTCAATCCTATTTCCAGATAGTAGCCCAGACCACACAGTGAAAAAGCTTATTAATGCAGGATCACATTTACATCTTTCTATTTTTTTTTTTTTATTTTGAGGTTTCATGTGTGCACTACAGACTCTACATCAGTAAAGAACTTAAGCATAAGATTAATCTTAAACCTGTGCTTAACTCCTTCATTATTCCACACAACATGGGAGCTTATGACTAACCCCTACTGAAGTCAATGAGAGCTCAGAATATGCATAAGATTTTTCTGAACTGCAGCTTACCTCACAAAAATTGGATTTTGGAAAATTTTACATAAAAATCTGTTGATATTTTTCAGCTTCTATTTAGGATTTAACTTCATGTTCTTCATTGAACTGCAGAAGCACACTGTACAGCATTTTAGCCTTCATAATTCATGCCAAGTTAGTACCCTCTACAGATTAATTTATGTGCTGTTCTTCCTCTCTTCTAAGTCATTAGTGGAGGAGCAGAATATAACCTGACCTCCTTCTCTGCTGGTAAACCAGCAGTCATTTCCTCCTAAATCAGTATTTGAAGCTCATCATGTCCCTTTGTTTACTGTCTTCCACCAGTGCTTATTCCACATGATAACATTCATACTGAAGGCAATTTAAATTAATTTTGAGAGAAGAGCTTTTACAGAACACAGTATCAAATGTTTTCCTTAATTAATTGGAAACACATATCATATTATGCTTTTCTTTCATCCACTAATTTTATACTTCTATCAAAGAAGCAATCAAGTTTATCTTTATTAAATCATTTTGCTGCTTAGCTCAAAAATATGAACAAGAGTGTTAAGATTCATTCTCAAACATTTTTCTTTATCCAGAGTGGAATCAGTAGATGTTATGTCATAAGTGAAAGTAGCAAAAGAAAAAAAATCCATCACAAATCAAAGGTTTCCCGTATTATGGTTACAGGAAATTATGTACTGAAACAAACAAGCAGTCCCACAGAATGTGAGTAACTGAATAATTAGGGCTTTCTTCTTTGATTCTGGAGATGCAGTTCTGCTAAAAAATTCTCCACTGATCCCTGGTAAAGCAGTCAGGCTTCTGTACCCACCTCTTAGAATCATAGAATTGTCTAGGTTGGAAGGGACCTTTAAGATCGCCAAAACCAGCTGTTAACACTGCTAAACCTACCATTAAACCATGCCTTTAAGCACCACATCCACCTGTCTTTTAAATGGCTCCTGGAATGATGATTCCACCACTTTTCCACTGCTGTTTTGGAAACCAGTTCCCATTCCTCACTGAGATCGGTCTGGACCTTTTCTAGTGCCTCCTGGTGACACCTCCACAGGAGCTTCATATGATTTTGTATATATTTGCATATATTATACCTATTTTTTTAGTTTATTATTACTATTTCATTAGTCTAGTTTTTTCTCAACTCATAACTCTCTTCTTCTTCCCCTTGGAGCAAGAGGTGAGAGAGACCATCTGTTGTCTCGTCATTGGCTAACTTGGCCCAAACCATGACACTGGGAGAAGCTCTAATTCCTACCTGACCACTCCTTGTTGCAGTTTCTAACACCTCAATAACCTTTGCATCTTTGCAAAGTTAAAATCATCTAGCCTATTCTACTATTGTGAATATTTATATGGGGCAGTATGTGACATCAGAACAGAGACAGACACATGTACAGATAGCATCAATCTAAACTTCATTTAACCATTGGAAATGTCAAAGTCAAACCACAGCAACCCGATTGCTAGTGACTATACAAGACTGTTGGAGATGCTTGAAAGTAATGTGGCTGCCAGAATTCTCTTCACCAGTACCCCATTGCTGTCAGTACCCAAGCTCGTGTAGGGATGCCCATGGGGCATGCAATTATATCCATGGATATTGAGCAATCAATATACTAGGAGAATGTAGCAGACAGTTGTTTGGGAAGAACACAAACATGCTGGCAGAATATCACAACCTTCAGTAGCTGCTGTGTAGTTGCACCAGGTAAATGTACACATCAAGGAAAGCTAAAGAAAGAAGACTACAAAATCTGAACCGATAGCAAAAGCTGTACTTACCTTCTGAAAGACCCAGAATAGGGAATTCAGAGGCTTAACTTTTCACCTCTTCATCCTCAAGGATTTAAAAAAAAAAAAAAAAAAAAAGGCAAGGAAAAGAAGAAACCCCTCAAGACTTTTAAATAAACTCAAATACAAGTTTTAAAATTCTATTAGTTGTAACCTGTTCTCTGTTTTAAAGGGAGAATTTAATTCTTAGAAGAGGTGCAGTAGAAAGAGCAATAGGAACATTTAAAAAAAAAAGATTTTTTTTGAGATTTCCAGTGATATCTTTAACCATTTATATAAATAATAGTCACTAAACTTCGTATTTTCAAATTAAGCAACATTTTTGACCAAACTGAGTGTTACTCAAAGGACAGACTATATCATAGGGCTTTCTGTTATTATTAGTAGTGGTTTGCAACATTTTGTACGAAGCTGAGGTCATTAACAAGAATATAAAAATCAAGCAAGAAGAAAAATTCTTCTTACTAATTTTCTCTATATCTTGACAGTGACATAATCTAAACTCCACTAGAGACAATAGAGGGACTGTCTTCCCTACATTGTTTCTATTTTTGCACACAGAAGGATCTTTTTATTGGATTCAGTTCTATATTTGCACCTTCCTACTTCCAGATAACCATCATCCTGCTGTTAACCTCTCTCATCATCACTGGGTAACCATCTCATAATTCCTCTTCTATCATTCCGCTTCATAGTTAACTGATGGTGGCATGTGGGCATACCTTAACTGATAACTATTCAAGCAAAATAAATGCTCCAAATGAAACAAAGACAGCACCAGCTTAAATCATTGAATTGTAGAATTGTTTAGGATGGAAGAGGCCTTTGAAATCATCTAGTCCAAACATCAACCTAACTTTGATTAAAACAAACCCAAATGCAACAATCCAACACTAAACCACATCATTAAGCACTATGTTAACCCGTCTTATAAATCCCTCCAGGGATTGTGACTCAACCACGCCCCTGGGCAGCCCATTCCAATGCTTAACAACCCTTTCAGTGTAAGAAATTTTCCTGATATCTAGTCTGAATCTCCCCAGCACAACTTGAAGCCATTTCTTCTTGTCCTATCACCTGTGACTTGGGAGAAAAGATCGACCCCTACCTCCCTACAACCTCTTTCAGGTAGTTCTAGAGAGCGATAAGGTCTCCCCTCAGTCTCCTCTTCTCCAGGCTGAAGAACTCCAGCTCCCTCAGCCTCTCTTCATAAAGCTTACTCTCCAGACCTTCATCAGTTTTGTTGCCCTTCTCTGGACCCACTCCAGCACCTCAATGTCTTTCTGTGGTAAAGGGCCTAAAACCAGATACAGTACTCAAGATGGGGTCTCACCAGTGCCTAGTAGAGGGGGACAATCAACTCCCAAGTCCTACTTGCCACGATGTTCCTTACACAGGTCAGGATGCTGTTGGCCTTCTTGGCCACCTGGGCACACTCCTGGCTCACCTTCAACCCGCTGTTGACCAACACTCTTAGGTCCTTTTCTGCTAGGCAGCCTATCCAGATCCCCCTGCAAAGCTCTTCTACCCTCCCACCTAATTTAGTGTCATCTGCAAACTTACTGAGGTTGCACTCAATTCCCTCGTCTAGGTCATTGATAAAAATGTTGAAGAGAACTAGTCCCAATACCAAGCCCCGGGAGATACCACTCACAACTGGCTGCCGATTGGATCCCATTCACCACCACTCTCTGGGACTGGCCCAGCCAAATGTTGTGGGATCATTGCAAATCTTTCTTTCAAAGAACTGTTTGCCTTTTGGACTCAGTTCACATACTGCAAGAAGAACACATGTTGTATTAATGAATTCCCATTGTTATAACAGTCTAATAAAAGTAGCTTTTAATTTAATCATATTTAATTGGCCTACGGCATAGCAGGATTTAAGTATTTGTTCAGCAGTAACTTAAGCCTCATGAAGTCTTTAGAGGTAACAAGATACAACAATAACAGTAAGATAAAAAGGTGTAATAAGACCATTGAACACAAGCGGCCTCATGGACAGTGATTAGATTGAAGAGCCATCAAGTAAAAGGTCTTCCTACCTTCAGGCTGTCCGATATTTCTTGCAAATGAAACTGACAAAGCTAAGACAGGAAAACAGAATCATTTATCTACACTGAAGTTACAGTAACGCTTTGTTAAATTCTGTGTGAGCAACAACTCTTCAGGACTTAACTTTGAAGGGTTTAAGGATCTTGGGGATTGAATCTGCTTTTGTATAGGTTGAACTTGATAAGCCATAACTTACACATTCTTTCTGGGTTTCCCAGTTTGTTTTTGTTCGGTTATACTTTAACAGAAGAATGGCAAAAACCCTTTTCAACTCAAGCATATTGAGTTCTGGTTTTTGCCTCCCTACCATCCATTAGGCAGAGTGTCCTGACAAAGAGAAGAATTTGGATTTCTTTTTCTCAACTCTCTTTATTCTCTTGGTATGTACATATTGGTTACTTAAGAATATACACTATGTTATATTCTGGGATGTTGTAGTTAATCTGACTGGTCTATAAATCTTTGCTCCTTCCTTTTTGTGAGCTTGTGACCATATTGAAGTCAAATAAGATCCACGTTTACAGTATCAGGCCCTGGAAATTTAAGGGAAAAGTTTAAACAAACAAAATTATTCTAATGGATCAGGCTTCCACTCTAATTTGGAAATGCCTACCACTTCTATGAAACAGCTTATAAAGATTAAACAAATCTTACAGTGAAAAAAATACAATATATAACTTTGTCTACACGTTAACTGGGTGTCCTGGTGCCATCAGTTTAACCTGTAGCCAAGGAAATGTAGAGATGATGTTGTTTTAATTAGCAATAAACTAAATTAACTTCCCGCAAGTCTGTTTTGCCTGTGATGGTAATTGGCAAGAGATCTCCTTGTCTTTATCTCAACCCATGAACTTTTTCATCCTCTCTTCTAAATCATAGAAACGCTGTCCTATTGAGAAGAGATGGAATGAGAGAGCAGCTGGGTAGGTGGTTGGTAGCCAGCTGAGGTCAACGCATCACAAAACAACACACACAGTTCATAGTAAGCACACATTAATTAATAAGTACCCTTAAAAATAAATTCCTGATCCACCAGTAATGAAGTGTCAAACATCTCATTCACTTGTAGGCACTCATATCTTCATCCACATTTTTAGATTATTACTGCATTGAAGTTGGGAAAAAAAATAAAGCCCTGATCAAATAATATTTTTTGAAAATTGGGGGACAGTTTCACAAATGAGTAAGTCATTTGTATGACAGATGCTCTCCCCCAGCTCTCACTCAAGGGAGAGGAAGAAGAGACAAAGAGATTTATCAGTTTAGAAAAAACTAAGCTAGTATAATGAAATACTAACAAAAAAAAAAAAAAGGAGAGAAAATAATGAAATATATACAAAATATATAAATTTACACAAACCCTTATCAAGCTCCCACAGAGACATCACCAGTCAGCACTGGGAAAGTTCCAGATGGATCTCAGTGAGGAACAGGAACTGTATTCCTAAATGCTTCAAAGAGGATCAAAGACAAACTAACAAGGTCCCCATTCAAGAAGAACCCTTAAAGAGGCATCAATCTGACCCCTCTGACTCCTCACCTTTTACACTCATTTTGGCAGATGAGATGGAATACCCTATTGGTCCGTTTGGGTCACCTGACCTGTCCAATCCTCCTCACAGGTTCAACCCCTCTACAGGGTAAACAACCAAGTTGGTTGACTCTGGTTGCCACAGCAAAAAGGAAGAGCAAAAGCCTTTCTCACTGAATGGAAGGTTGACCTTGCTCCACCCTCAACCAGGACACTGGTTCACCTGTAGTGAAAACAAAGAGACTGATTTGTAGTTGAAACCTACCTCACAGACATATTCTGAAGGAGCTTTTCTCTCATGATGATATAGAACTCAGTGAGATTAAATTCAGTAGGCTGGAGTTAACCTTTTTTATATTAACCTTACTAGATATCTCAGAAAATATACATACTGTGTTGAAAGAGGCAGAGATGATGAATTTTTTAAAATAGACAATTTTTTCAAAACATTACAAAGCATTAATTATGTAAGTATTTACAGCCAAGAAGTTTTAATCTTAACTAGTAAGCAACACGTTTCTGTAAGCTGTCAGGTATAAGGAGGAAAAAAAAGTCATAGCAAAAAAAAACCCTTTCATCAGTAGACTTCAA
The DNA here is from genome assembly GCA_013400375.1 of Thinocorus orbignyianus. NCBI lineage: Eukaryota > Metazoa > Chordata > Aves > Ciconiiformes > Thinocoridae > Thinocorus > Thinocorus orbignyianus. Next base: position 897,220 of record VXBW01002702.1, on the reverse strand, counting down.
AGATCTTTTTTTAATTTTTCTTGTACTGTTTCATGACCTTTCTGGTTGTTACAGCATCTTTTATGCTTTGATTTTTTTAGTTTTGAAAGCAACAAGGGAAAAGTAAAACAATCTAGGAAACAAATGAATATAAACTTCCAAACTTAATCATAAATTATCATTCTTCATCATAGAAGTAAAAAAGGTTACAGTTCTTTTGCTTTCCACACCTTTACCACTTCAAGAAATTTTATCTGGACAGTAAGCTTTGATTAGAATCAAGAATTTCTAGAACCTGATCTTGTACACATATAGTGTACTAATTTTGATTATCATTCCAACCAACATGACCAACAAAACCCACACAGTCTAACAATTAGTTATCAGCTACTATAACTTGAGTTTCATGCTTCTTGTAATTTGCTGCTAGGAATTGATCTGATGACTTTAATGCCTATTAATACTGTTCAAGGGTTAACTTTTCACAGAAGGACATATATCTTTCTGTGCTCCTCCCACTGAAATTTGCACAACCGTCCACCAAAAAGGAGTGATTGCCAGATGATTTAACTATTAGTGCAAGTAACAGCTCAATGATAAGTTACCTAACTCACAATGATGAGTTACTACTCGTACTAACAGAGGGACAGAGGATAAAAGTGTATCACAAGTTCAGAGGTCTTAGTCTGTTTCCACAGGCCAGTAACATCACATGAACATCTCTTTCACCCCAGGTCATTCTTTTAAGCAACAAAGTAGAGATTACCTTAAAAGTGAAATAATCTCAATTCAACAATAACTTTAGAAATCAGTTTAGTTAATTGTGAAACTAATCTAGATAGATTTCCTTTAAAGTGTTCTCTGTTTTCTGTGGCGAACCACATCAACCAGCGTCTTGACAGTGGAATTCTCTTTCTTTCCACGGAAAAGAGAACCCCAGGTAATGTGGTTTTAGTGGTGGTCAGCTGACAGCTTCTAGGCAGATCTGAAGACAATTCATAAGTACGTGTTCCTGGGCTCCCAAATCTCCAGTGCTGGACCCTCCAATAAAAAAACAAACCCAAAACAACCCAGAGGAGTCACAGAGAGAGAGGAGTTTGTTAGCGTCATAACTAGGTGATGAAGGCTGCCAAAATGAATTTGCGATTTAATTATGTTTTTTTCCAGATATTTAGTGAATATATGCTTGCTGTCCTCATTTGTTTCTTTTACAGTTTACACTCTAGCAATCCCACATTAACTTGTTGTTACAGTGTACTGAGGAGGTGATGGTGCAGATATAATTTTTGAGTCCGTAAACAGAAAATTTAGTTTTGTCTATTGAAAACAGACAAAATATCAACAATAAGCATGAAGAGAAATGGTTAAAAAAACCCAAAACCCAAACCAAAAAACTGTTGGACATAAGCACCTTTGAAAAATCAATGAGAAATATATTCTGAAATTCTTATTCCTCAAATTACCTATATGCAATCAATATTCTTTATGCACACATAATCTTTAGGATACAAAGGTATTTTAATAACTTTTAGCTTAAGTATTGCAAGTCACTATTAGGCTGAGATATATTCATAGAAAATATTTATAGGCATTTTTTTATATTACACGTATTTAAAGAAGATGTTATTTTAATAAGTAGGTAGGGTTTTTTGTGAAGATCTGCTCAACTTAATTTGTGGTACATTTTTATCCCCTCTAATCTAAGATCTCTTTCTGGAGGTGTAATTTTACTCCCTTAAGAAAGACAAAGCAAACAAATTTGGCAACATTAAATACTTTCTATCTATCTGACAGCTAGTGAACGGGTCACTAAATATTTTTCTGTGATTTTTTAAATATATTTTTCAGAGTTGCTCACACATGAACATTGCTTTTGTCCAGCTAATCCTCAGCATAGCAAAAGTATCTTATTTTGGAGGTTAAATCCCAACACTTTATGAAACACTGAACATAAATGTAACTTCTTAGTCTTGTAATTCCTTGCTGGCAGATTTCTTCTCTGCATTTCTCTTTCCTGTCACAATGCAAATTTTACTTGTCTCCCATATTTAGATTTCAGTTTTGTAAATATTTACAACTCTACCTTTTCTACCATGAATGACCCTATTGAAATCAAAGGAACTAAATGCATCATTAAATTGTATCTAAATATGTGGAAGACAGAGGGCAGACTCAACACTTTAATTAGCATTTCAAACACTTTAATCACCATTTGATTCATTTTTCAAGTACTGCTGAATAACTTATCCACATTATAAACCAAGTGAATGAACTATAACAAGGTAAGTACAGATATATGAGAGACATAACCTACATTCTGATGAGATAAACCAAATTAGCATTTAATAACATTTTTACACCCGTAATTAATCATAATGGAAAATGGGACAGTTACCTACCTAATTGCCTAGATGTTCCATCAAATCGGGTAACTGGATAATTAGATTCCTGAATCCAGTCATGTATACCTTTAATTAATCGTTGTTAATTATTATTAAGTGTGGATTCACCTAAACATCAGGAGCTGTTTTATGGTCATTACTTATTCTGCAACTGGGTTGGGTTATTCTGCTTGTTTATGTATTTAAAACATCTCATATTATTGAAAAGGAATAATTTAAAACATTTTTAGCATTCTTTGTTTCAGCTGTGCTTCATAAACTTTGAGTCTTTCACCTCCTGATGTAAAAATGTTATTTCTCAATGTATTAACCAGCTTATGTTGATGTCAGTCATATTGCCTTGCTAATTGCTTCATAGTTTTTAGGATTTGCCATCACACTGAAATAGACAAAAGAGGCGGGCTTACTGAAAAAAAACAAATAAATAAAATCACGAGATTTTAATTGCAGCAATTTCCCTGTCTTTTTTCCTGATAGAAAGCTATAGTGGTTTCAAATTTAACGTCTTTCTCCCCACCTCCCATCCCCCTGAAAAGTAAGAGTGAATCTTCATTAATGTGAAAACCTCAATCTCTTACATTGTTGATTTAAAACCTCTTTGACAGTTTATTTTATTTTGAATATAGAGGATGATTTACAGAGACTTTAAAACTGGATTAGCCGTCTTTCATGTGAATAAAGTGTAAGGAGTAACAGGGTTTTCCCAAGCGGAGATTAGTTAATCTTTTGAGAATTGTTTAAGGGGAAGAATATCTATTGCATAATGAAATACTGTACACCAATCTATTTCTAAATACCATGGTAACAGACTCATTAGAATTACCAAAAGCAGATATGTATACCCATCCCAATATTTTATGTTGACCTTTGGAACTCTAATGAGGTAGAATGAAATGAACACATACCTAGCTGACAGTGAATGAAAAAAAATAAATCAGTAAAGATAGTAAAGTAGCTACACAGAAAAGAAATTAGGAAAGAGCAGAAGCAATAAGAAAGAGACTGGCACAGTGAGCTTCAGTGGTTATTTCTAATGCCCGAGAGAACAGGGAAATTAAGGGGGAGGTCTTAAGAGGCTGAGATAAAGTGCAGAGCAGAGAAAGGGGAAGGAGAAAAGAAGGGAAATAGCAGTTGGGAGGTCAAGTACCAAAGTAACTAATGTGCTTCCAAAATAAGGGAACACCAGAGAGTTCAGCGGTTAAGATAAAAGCAACCAGCAGATAATGATTCTATTTTTAAGAGATTTAGAACGTTGACATTTTCAGATGTGTACAGAAACTGAAAACATTTGGAACTTCTCACAAAAGCACATTTTGAATATATTTCACTTTGGAATGCAATTTTTAGAAAGGCATCACAAATAGGTTTGGAAAAATTAACCCAACAAACCATTCTTTTTCTTGATTTTTTTCTTCTTTTCTCACTTTTATTTTTTATAAAACTCCATTTTCACAATGAAAATGGCTCCATTATTTGTTTTCCAGTTTTCTGTAGGTGTATTTTCACTAATAATGATGAAATCTCATTCACCAAAATCTAATAGGAACAGAAATAGATGGATGACTAAAAAGGTACACAGTCTCAACTTTTGTGGGAGGTTAAACCCTAAACCACTTTAGAGGTAGGTAGTTACAGGAACTTTGGATGCTGATGGGGAGAAAGAGGAGAGGGAAGAAGAAAAGCAGGATTTATTTGCTCATAGGTAATTACTAAGAGCTCGGACCAATTAGGATAGTAAAAGTAGGTTGTACACAGACTACATTTCTTAAAGGAAATCTATAGAATATGCATACAGGGTTTAGTGGAAAAGTTATGCAGACTAGCTCTGAACAGTTACAGGCCTTCAAACAGGCTGCAGTAAGATTGTTCAGAGGGACAGGCTTGAATCCCATGAGAGGGTTGCATGGGCTTTTGTGCAGAGAGAGAGGAGAAGGGCAGTTGGCTAAGTAACCGGGGCAAACTATTACTCAAAGGACACAAGTGTGGTCCTTTGCAATTTTACTTCAAAAGTCAATATTGACAAGCCCTTGGAAAATTTGTGTTATCCATCCAGTTTTACTTCAGAACAGTGTTTTGACTGGGTCCTGGTTTTAGGTATTGGTTGGCTTCTTAACGGCCTGCAAAGAGATTCCTCGCTGAGTCTAGTTGACCTACAGAACTGTCTGAAACTTCCAGTGGAAATTTTTTACTGCTGATCCTTACACTGGCTTGTGTAATCTTCTCTTTAGTTCTTCATTTGCTTCAAGTTTGGGTTATCTATACAAGGATATTAGGCCCAGCATAAATGAGATCAATTAATTCTTTCACGGCAGTAATTTTCTACACTGCTTCTAATTTCATTGTCTCAGTGAAATCAATTGAGAGAGGCTACTTTTTTTAACCTTTCATATGAAACAGATTGTACTCTTCGCTCATGGTTCACCTTCCGTAATGGGCTATTTCACAAAGCTACACAGCTTAGTGGATGATGCTTGAAAGAGCTTGAGGCAACATTACATAGTTTGTACCTCTTATGTATTGGTTTGTGTGACTGTCAAGACAAATTCTTTCTCATCTTCCAAAGCTTCTGAAATGGGTTTCTGATCCTGCTTATTCTGATGTAAATAAAGAAGTCAGTGGTAGTATGCATATGTAAAACCTGTGCAGGAATTATATCCTCAGTTTGAAGATTCCCTGCAGTCTGAGCTAACGGACATGGTCTCTCAGCAGTACTGCTAGTACTAAAAAAATTCCACAGAGAGGTTTGCTGTTTGAAAAGAACATGCTATTGCAACTGAAATATTCTACAACTCATTCCTTTTCTTCAATACTTCCTAAGGATATAAGTCAAGATAAATCATTCTAGGTTTTCTCTCGATAGTTGAAACCAGTCACCATTTTCTAACTGAAAAGAGCTTTGTCATTAAGTGCCGATGACTAAACCCGAAAAGTCTCTTGGGAAATATCATGGATTTATGATGCTTCAGGGCATTGATCAGGGCATTGAAGCCAGGGTCTAAAATCATCATACCCCAGGTTCCTCATACATTCTAGTGATACCAGCTCTGTCTCAGATAAGAGACCTAGTAACACAGGTTTTGAACAACCTACCTCGTAAGGCTACCTAGTCAGGCTACTCAGACTCCTTGCTGTGAAGCCAGCAAGTGAGCAACCGTTCAAATTAAAGATTGATTTCTGGCTCCATCCCAGGGCCCAATAGCCTTCATGGCGCAGATTGTTGCAATTTCAGGTTCTGAGGTCCACAAGAATCCCAAGAACATAAAAATAAATTACTCCCCTGCTTCTTTCCAATCAGAATTGACTTTTTATTAAACTTGGAGACATCTGACTGAATTCTATTTGGCTGAAAATAAAATGTCAATCCTGCATATCACCCAGTTACAAGGAACAGAATTTTCACAACATAAAATCATTATTGCTTCAAAATACATGAAATACAAAAGTGTGCTATATTGCTGAAATAGTAAATTTTTCACTTTATTCAAATTTGAATATTTTTGATATAATGTCATGACTGCATTGCATTAAAAAAAAGAACTCTATGTTCTTGAGTATTTTTCTCTCTTTGTCACTCTCATTCTAAATGAAATGAGATCTACTAATTCTGTTTTATTTTAGTTTTCTTTAATTCTATTTTAGACCAAATGCACGGTCTTTTCAGCCAGCTAGCTGCATCACTTTTTCTTTTGGTGCATATTAACTTCTTGTCAAAAATTTCTGTAATAGTTTTTGAATGAAGTTCTGCGAAGGAATTTTTGCAGAAAAAATCCTGTAAATCTTGCTTTTCTCCTTGTAGTTATTTGATCATTACCATTTCATGGTGCAGATGTCTAATTGCTTTGTGATTTGCAGTTTTCCCTTGTTTCTCTGAACACTGACTGAGGTTCTCTGAGAGTTGGTGTTGGATGGACAAACATACTAGATAAGGGTTTTTCTTGCCAGTTCAATAGAAGGATAATGTCTCTACTCTGAGCACTAGAACTCTTCTCTTGCTGCTTCAGTGAACTGGTATGTAAAACTTCTACCTGTACAGATCTGAGCTCTAATTCAACAACCTATGTAAGTACCTACCTAATTTTCCACTTGTGAATAGTCCCATTGAGGTCCTAAAACTATCCACTGATTATTTTACAGATTAATTTTTCTCAAGAAGTTACGATTCTGAATTCAGTATGAAAAATGAGGGATTCTACAAAGAGACGAGAAGCAGAATGCAAAGTTAATGTGGAAAACCTGAGGACAAAATTGAGCTCTCCAATTTCAATTTGCCCATCAAAATCCTGTGTTTATTCTCAACACAGGATATGTATTTAGGTGAAATACACTTTGGCTTTAGGGTTTCTGGGTGTGGATTTGGATTAATTTTTAAATCCAGTCCTTCCACTATGACTACTGAATCTGTAAAAGGTTGCCATAGAGATTAGCAAGAAATGTGAATGTGTACCCTGTATGAGCACCAGGCATAAAAAGCATGCTTTTAGACTTCATTAACTTTTCTTAGTTCTTTCCTTCACCACAGTGTTTTCACCAAAGAAAGTTGATATATCCAAAAGAAACTTCCGAGTAAAAGAAAAAAAAAAAAAAAGTAATCTTGTATTTCTGTACAGCATTGGTAGGATACAGTGTGACCAGTTCTGTGGCTGTTTTAAAAAAATACTGGAGAAATGGTGAATACAGGCAATAAGAAAAGTGTCAAGAGTATATTGTAAAAGGGCAAATACATGAAGGTTACTGTAAAGAAACTTGAAGGGTGCTTTGTCTCTGTGCTTATATCTAATCAGTTTGGACTTTTCACTTTTTTTCATATGTAAAATATATGTATATAACAATACATGAAGGTTTAATTTAGATAAGTGCTGTGAAAAAATACAGGCAAGGTGATTATATATGATGATTATATAGCACTTCTATTTTGACAGTGGTTCATGATTAAGATCTTCATGTGATCAGCTACAGATGCTAGGACAGATGTGTCTTCTTGGTTAGCAATTAACCAGATGTATTTTGCTGTATTTAATTTAAACTTGACCAAATTTTCATGAAGTGACTACTGGAGAGAGGGCAAAACAATATCATATAATGTTCTTTAATTCAATGCTTGATTGGTGAATCTTGCCCAAAGTTCAGTTGATTAGCTGACAAGAAGTAGAAAGCAAACCCTGCCTCTCCTCCACTCCCTGATTATACTGACAAAAGACTCTGCAAAAACCAGCCAAAAAAGAAAAAAAAAATAATTCTTTTTTTCTTCCTTTGCAGCATGGTTTGCCTGCTCGAATCGTCTGGGGGTATTTCACATAAGTCCTCCGTTATTAGAGATGTCTGAGAAATAGATGTCAGTTCATGTATACCCAGTGTGCCTAAAATGCACGGTTGCAGTTTCATCTCCCACTCTAAAATGTTTTCATTTCATCGAGGTTGTTGCATTTAAAATAGGAATTTCTGGATTAAATTTACAGAGTGATCTACTCCTCTCCAGTTGCCTGAAAATAGAATATGAAGGAGCTGAAATTAATAAATACACCCCTGGTTTTGAAATGTGCTTTGAAAATCACAGGAAACCCCAGAAGAAGACTTCTTCCCTGTTGTCACTGATGGTTCCTTGAGTGACGTTTAGATTGCACCTTTCTTAACCAACAGAGAATGGACACAATGTGTTTTCCAGATTGGAGTTTGAATTACATTTAAAGCATTGTTTATTTAAAAGAATGAATAAACAGCTTGATATGTTCAAACACTTGTTTTACTTGAAATGTCTTTGTTAGAACAAGGGATTTTATGGATCTCTGTTGGATTCTTCAGTGCATTTATTGATGATCATTATTTGTATTGCAAGGCAGCAAGAAAGCACACCTGGCTGTCTGCGTTTTCCTAGATGCTGTCCCTGAGGTCTGGTGGAAGTCTTTGGAGGGAGGGGAAACTCTGCCTTTCCTCACAGCTAAACTAGCCATTTTTGCAGGAAAATACTTCTGTAATTTGGAGTAGGACAAGTAGAAAAAATTAGAAAGCCTATGAGAAGAGGAAAAAAGCAGACACAGTTTCAGGCGTCAAAGGCAACAGAAAGGAATACTTTCTGGGGTGTTTGAGGATACCTGAGGATGAAGAGTTTGCTGGAGACAGTAGGATTCACTCAATTGCTGAGTGAAACTCTGGAAAAAAGGACCCATTTTGAAAAGATGGAATGTGAGGAAAAGGGTTGCTTATTGTATTTCTACTGATATCTTGTCTCATTCTGAGGATTCTTTTTCCAGTTTTGAAAAGTTTCTGGTTGCAGTTTCTGTTCTAATAAAAAAGGCAGACTCCAGAAATCAAAAGTCCCTTGATGTCTTGAGATTCTCAAATGGGTAAAGGAAAAAGCAGGCTTATCTCAGAGCTCTGGGCAGCTCAGAAGTCATCAGAGCCATAAAATAAACACTAGCACCTGTTGACTTTAAATATACTGGAAGACTTACTTTGTTCCCATTCAAACAGTATTTCACATTGGAAAATATATTTAAAAACCTGAAACACAATAATTCGCATGTTTAGTTTGTGCTGCCTGGGGAGGAGGAAGTAGAGGAGCTGGGAATGAAGGAGTGATGTTGAACCTGGGAAGAAGAGGGATGGGAGAGAGGTGTTGTTTTAATTTTTATTTACCTCTCGCTATCCAAACCTATTTTGATTGGCAAGGAATTAAAATAATTCTCCCCAAATCAAGTCTGTTTTGCCTTTGATGATTATCGATAATGATGTCTCTGTCTCACGAGCCTTTTAATCTTATTTTCTCCCGGTCCTGTTGAGAAGGAGTAGCAGAGAGCAGCTGGGTGGGTGTCTGACAACTGACCAAGTTCAAGCCACTACACACCCCTGCAGTGATGTCAGATTAAATGTAAAATCTGAATTTATTTCTTTAAAATTGTTTAAAATTTTGGCATAGTTGAAAACTTAACTTCAGGGAAGATCTTAAACCTGGGAAGGAGAATATAGTGTGACTAGAGTTATAAGGTGGTACGCAATGGCCCATTTGAATTACAGGTCAAGTCCAGTAACCTCAGGTCTTTAATGTCAGAAGAGGTAAACTAATCAACACTGGAGGAAAAGATTGCTGGGGATTGAGGGACACCTGCATATCTCTCTATCAAGCTGCTAAGGAACAACAAGTGGTCTGAAACAGAATGTCCAAGGCCATGCTATGCTTTAGTCATAAGGTCTTAAGGGGCTTGTTGTCTTTAAAATAGTTGCTGGCATAATTGTAGAGAAAAGAATTGCAAATAAAGGAAGGAAAGAGGATTGAAGTAGAGCTAAGTTCTGATAAAACATTTTCCTTTGCAAATCAGGCTATAGAAGGATAAGCTGTTTCCAGGACAAACATTTCTGAGAAAAAATGATTTTCTTTCAAATTTGTTACTGAAACAAAATACAGGTTTCCATTAAGATGTTTTCTTCTTTTTTTTTTTTTTCTAAGGAAAGGGAAAAATCTTTATGTCAAATGTCTCTCTCCTTTATTTGTGTGTCTTTTTTTGGTTGTTGTTAATGTTGCTGCTACTGTTGTTGATGTACCTGAAGAAAAGTGGGGTGAAGAGCTGTGTTTATTGACTTGTAGAAGACAAAAGGTAAGCAGCAATGATTCACAGAAAGAATGAAGTCACTTTTCCATAGCACAACCATGACAGAGTGGGACAAGGTTATTTTTGCTTTTAGGATTAATTTAGATAAAATAATCAAAACTTTTTTTTTTTTTTCCCAGAAGTAATTCAGTATTTATGTATTGAAATTTCGAAATTTCTATCCCAGTACATGAAATCTCAGGGCCATGGATAGACGTCACACACTGGGACTATGTACAGTGCTCTACAAGACTCTCTCCAGCCAGTGAAGGTGAATCAAAGACTAAGTGATCTGCTCAAGAGAAGACCCATGGCCAAGCATTAGCCATATGCCTGACTGTATACAGTGTATTTGAGCTATTCAGCTCTCTGAAGGGGAAAATATCTCTATTTTGCTTTTCTTTCTTTTTCCTTTGTGGTGGAATAATCTGTTACTTGCACCTTTTACAAGTACATGAAATAAATTCTCTTGAGTCTCAAAGTCAAAATGACAGTCAGAACGTTTTGCCTTTGTTTGGTGCTTTGTGTATTCATTGGAGAAGTGTAGCAATAGGACTTAACAACCCTTCTCATTAATATTTCAGTCTAAGAAGTAGAAAAGGGCCAAAAAGAAATTTCTTTCCCATCTTTCACCCTCTCTCTCCACACAAAATCCTACCAGATCTGTTTTAGTGGGAAATTGTTGTTTTTTATTTTGTCATTGCAGTTTCTAGCATAAAGTAATTTAATTTCAAGTCATAAAGTCTTTCCCTTACAAAATGGAAATGTTACTTCAATATATATATTTATAACCGAGTCATGAATATCTCCATGTACAAGTACAGGACTGTGGTTGCACACTTCATTGCACAGCCACACATAAATACATATGTATTAGAGCTATATGATTACTCACTTTTCTTGTTTACATACTTGTCAAAATAGGTATGCTTTTCCCGTTTCATTTTTTTCTCTTTGTGAGTGTAAACAATGAAGGAAAAGTGAAATAACTTCATGTTGCTTTCAGATGACTCACTGCACCATCTTTGTGGGGCAATATTAGTAATTAGGACAATAAAAAGCACTCTCAGCCTTTATAACTGTGATTCATACAGCTCACAGATGCTCCACATCTGTTTTTTTGCAAAAGTGTGGTACATTTTTAAAGGTAATAGGAAAACAAACGAAATACCAAAAGAGCAGAACATAAGGCCAAAGCTGGCTGAGTAGGTTTCTGAGCATCTTAGGTGTTTTCTATTTGTAACGTAAGATGCGAGTTTGGATCTTTCAGACATTCCACTTGGAGGAAAAAAGTAGATTCTATTAAACCTGGTACCTGAGAGACAGCTCTCTCAGCTTTTTAGAAGTTTTACCCACATACTTTCTAAACTGTGGCCACTTATCTGAAGTCTGAGCACTCTCTGGTTTTTAAAATATGTTGATGTTACAACTACATATTTCCAAGGATGTTTTCAAAACACTCAGCAATTGATTTTTTCAAGTCTTGTGTGAGCTATCCAAACCTAAAAGTGTCAATAATGTTCCTGATCATTACTATGATGTCAATTCCACATTAGTTTTCTTAAATGTATGCTTTATTTTACTTTTTGTTTGTGACAATTCTGATCATTTTCTTCTCTAGCGGTGTCGAATTTGAGAACACAGGGAACACTAATCTCAGTCTCACAAGGGGATGGATTGACAATAGCTCACTCTTAAAGTAGATGAAATCTATCTCATTCTCTCAGCAGGCAGGAAAGGACTCAAGAAGCCGTTAGCAGAAATGGAAGAAAGATTTTATTTAAAAAAAAAAAAAAAAGGAAAAAGTGGAAAAGAGAAGAGAAAGAAATAATCTTAAATCTATTATTTTCTCAGGTAATTCTGGATTTCAGGAAATTTATTAGTAACAGTGTAAATAATAATTGTATGAGAAGGAAGATAATAATTTTATAAATATTTTTTCAGGAAATGCCCAAAACTATGGTGATTTGTACTTTAAAGTTCTTTAAATACAGAAAAAAATTTAGGGCTTAATTTTGTAAGTACTCATTTACATAGGTAAACCTCAATGAATGATTCATGAAATAGTGAAAATTAGTGCAAATGCTAAAGAGATATTTTTTTTTTATTATTATTATTTTTATTTTGTGTGACAGACAAACCTGTTTAAATTAAAATCTGTGCTTATGTTTGTATCCATCTGGATACTTTGCTTTCTGAGCCAATTTTTCTAATTCTAAAGGCAGTTTGGCACAAATGTCAGTTTTAAATAACTATTTTCAAATACTATATAGCTGACTATGAAGGAAGAAACCTGAACTTGAAACTTCTCTAGTTTGAGTAAGTTGTAAAAGTTAATTGATTATTTGAAGAGATAATATGGTTGACATTATAACCATTTATTGTTCCTGCCCATAATGTATTTAACAATGGAGTTGATTTTATGGCTATCATATTCTTCTATGGCTGACTGAACACGAGGCTGAGGAGAAAAACCTGAAACCTGCTCCTGAAGTCTATATATTATGAAACAAGGTTCAGAAAGTTCTGAAAGCCTTATTCTCTTCTCATGTTTATGTAGCAGTTTGTACACACAGTGAGGCTAATAGCTTATAAAAATGAAAGGGGAATTATTTCTTGGGGAACTGACATATCTATCGATCTAGCTATAGAATCTGAAGTGATCTATGGCTAATGCATTTTCTGAAAATCATCAGATAAGCCTAAGGAGTTTACACTGTTTTTCACGGGTAGGCATCTGTGATTTGTAATACGGTAGATAACTGTTCCAAAGTAACTACAGCCATCCTACTGAGTGGGTAATCAAATAGTTCTTCCTCAACTTTCTTCTTCTGAATTTCATATAAATTTTTAATTAATGCCTTACATTAGTTGAGCTTTTATGCAATTACATGATAAATTATTCAATTTTTGATGTTATGTTTTAGACAGATGTTAAATCAAAGAAGTTAATCATTAAACACATTTCAGTAGATTTGCCACTGTAGCTTTTACTCATTTTAAAAATAGTTTTTGATTGAATTTTAGTGCTCATGAAAGTTAAAGGCTAAGGACCATTTTTTCAAAAGGCTCCTTATTGAGTTTCTGACTAATTACACAGTTCTGTAGACACTGTGAATTATATTTCATAAACAAAACGTCAGATGAAAAGGAATTAAGTGGCATTAAGCATGACCCACCTCCCAGCCTAAAAGACTTTAGAAATAACAAAGACACTTCTTAACCTCAGCCTGATGGTCACATGATTTCAGACTCCACACTTTAAAAAAAGCATTTCTTCTGCTTCTAAAAGATAAAGAAACCTGATAAAATTACTCACCATTGAAGTGTAAAGCAAATCTTTACCCACTGTTTTTCTGTGAGCATTAGGCCATCCACGGACTGTTGCAACTCAGGATCGTTACAGAATCACAGGATGATATAGGGTAGGAAGGGACCTCTGGAGATCATCTAGTCCAAACCCTCCTACTACAGCAGGTCCTCATACAGCAGATTGCACAAGAGCTTGTCTGGGTGGGTTTTCAATGTCTCCAGAGACAAAGACTCCACCATCTCTCTGGGCAGCCTGTTCCAGTGCTCTGTCACCCTCAAAGTGAAGAAGTTTCTCCTCATGTTTAGGTGGAACTTCGTATGTTCAATTTTGTGCCCATTTCCTCTTGTCCTCTCACTGGGCACCACTGAAAAAGGACTGCCCCCTTCCTCTTGACACCGACACTTGAAGTATTTATAGGTATTGATCAGATCGCCTCTCAGTCTTCTCTTCTCCAAACTAAAACACACAAGTCCCTCAACCTCTCTTTGTATGAGGGATGCTCCAGGCCTCTAATCATATTTGTGGTCCTCTGGTGTACCCTCTCCAGCAGTTCCCTGTCCTTCCTGCACTGGGCAGACCAGAACTGGACACAGTACTCCACATGAGGCCTCACCAGAGCAGAGTAAAGGGGCAGGATAACCTCCCTTGACCTGCTGGTAACACTCTTCTCGATGCACCCTAGGATGCTATTGGCCTTCTTGGCCACAAGGGCACATTGCTGGCTCATGTTCATCCTGTTGTCCACCAGGACACCCAGGTCATTTTCCTCAGAGCTGCTCTCTAGCAGGTTGGCCCTCAACCTGTGCTGGTGCAGGGGGTTATTCCTTCCCAGGTGCAGGACCCTACACCTGCCCTTGTTGAATTTCATCAGGATCTTCTCTGCTCAGCTCTCCAACCTGTCCAGGTCTCACTGGATGGCAACAGAGTCTTCTGATGTGTCAGCCGCCCCTCCTGGTTCTGTATCATTGGCAAACTTGCTGAGGGTACATTCCATCCCATTCCGTGTTTTCTCTGCAGGACTTCTCTTTGGACAGTGGTATGACTGAGAAAATAGGATGAAATAACAAAACCTGGTAACTTAACATTTCTTTATCCCATATAATGTAAATTGAGTTGAGGAAGATAGAAAAGGGAGCAGGTTGACCTAAAAGAGCAGTTAGATCTTGCACTAGCCATATCAAAGTACCTATACCACAAAGAAAATCTTCTAAAGTACTATAAAGCTTACAAGTAATTTTATTTAAAGACCAAGTAGAAATATACCAGCAAACGCAAAGGCTTGCTCCTAGATATATGCACATTCTGACTTTCTGATGTAATTATTCCCCCTTGTCTTCAGAACAGTTATTTTGGCAGGTACCTTCATTACCCCCCACAAGTCCATGTAATTTCTAAGTACTTTCACCTTAAAATAGGAAGCCTGTGAGGAAGGAAACAACTTCCACTCTTAAAAGTAATACACACAGGATGTCAAATTATGTGAGAGAAAACCACTATTATTTTCAGTTTGAAGATTGTTTGCAGTTCCTTCCATTTGTAGTCTGAAACAAAACAAACATTGCTACAAAAATTTCTCAGAAACAAAATGAAAGAAGCCTTTACAGTAGTAGCATAGAAATATAAAAACTCCACAAAACATTATTTTCAAGCACACAAACACTCTTGGTTTCGAATCATAAAACTATCTGACATCTTTATTTTAAATATTATGATCAGAGGGGAGGGAAGCAAAAAATTCAAAAGTGACCTCCTGTGACATTAGTTAGACTACAAACTCAGATGTAGATAAAAATATTGCAACTTTCTCTCTAAGTAACTGACTCTAAATTTCCTAGCAATCACAATCTGAATCATTTTACTATTAATGTGGTCTAGAAGACAAACAATATGTCAATGCAATACTCACCTAATCATTTATGACCCGTGCCTGCCATTTTTGAGAACTGAAGTTGTTTAAAGTTTACATTTGACTTTGCAGAAAATACATTTGCACATATATCTATATCTATATCTATATATCTCATGTCTGAATTCTTTTTTACTTACGTACCTAGGGTAGGTCATCCTTCGTATCTATCAGCGGAAAACATTCTGATTTAGCTGGCCAAAATGAAATGAGAATAATGTTATATCTGATTTTCTGTCTAATTCTGTAAGCCTAGGCTGTGCAGAATTTAAAGTGGGGGGGGGGGGGGGTGGGG